>OZ005609.1:24975000-25547500 GCA_963930655.1 Myrica gale
AATGAAAAATGAGCATTAATTTTCAAATCGTACTCCTTGAAATTTCATTATGCAAAATGAAATTGATGACCGGTGCCTAATGATGTCAGTTACACTAGTACTGGTGGCAGTTAACGGGCCAAGTGAGAGAGAGAGAGACTGAGGTAGAGAACTTGTGTGATAAGTTATACATGGTATGGAAATAAACTTGTGCTTGCATGTTGATATGGATAGATTGATTCCTTCTTTTCTGGAGTAACAATATAATGAGAACCTTGCTGAAAAAGATTGTAATTTTGTCTCTTAATTTTCCAAAATATCTTTTCTATTCTGAAGCTTAAAGTTAAAACTTCATACTTGTATTAACATAGCTGCTGTGTCCTCTGTTCTAAACAGTCACCAGAAGATTCTTTTTTGTGAAGGTGGCTACTTGTGCTTCACTATCAGATATGTTCACAAGGTGAGATCTCCTTTGTTTTTTGCCCTCTATAAATATACATATACACGTATGCATAAATATTACATTTCTAAGAGGAGGAGAGAAAAATATAAGGTGCATACAACTTAACGAGGAGAGAGAGAGAGAGAGAGAGCGGGAGAGAAAAATATCTAATCGAAAAGTTTAAAAATTACCTAAATGGTTTAAAAATCTTCTAGAGCACTAGTGCCTAAATACCTCATATGTTTCTAAATCAATTATCAAATAAAATGTCTAAATTTCCAAATTTATTATGATTCATGAAAAAATAAATTGTCTTTAATTAGTTACCAAATATATTATGATCAATTGTCAAATTAAAACCTTATTAAATTAGACGAAATAAAATTCTCATTAATGTGTTTTCAAATACATCAATTACAAATAAAAAGTCCATTAATAAATTTTCAAATACATTATGATCAATTATAAAATAAAATATCTATTAATTAATTAGTTGACTATATATTCAAAGAAACCAGCAATATTAATTAATAGACGTTTTAAAATTATCCTTTAAATATGGGAGATAGTCAATCTGAAATTGATTTTGTTTCGATTCGAACTCTTTAAATGCAAATTTTCTTGAATCATATAAACGAACCCTAAGAATTGTTGGTGATAGGGAGTGGATTTTTAGGTAAGATTTTGTTTTTATTTAAATTTAAGTTTTTCTCAACTCTCTTTTAAATGCAAATTAAGAATTTAAATGTATATTAAGAATTGTTGAGTAATAGAGAGAGAATTTTGGTGAGATTTTGTTTTCTTTTGAATTTAAATTCTCCAACTTTCTCTTTAAATTTGTAAATTGTTAATTTGTTATAACTTTAATCTTTAGGTGATAAATGATAATGAGATAATTTTTAGAAATTGAATTCTCTAACTCTATCTCTCCCTCTCTCTCTCCCACTACCCCTCTCTAGCTCTCCCTCTCCCTCAAGTTTCACACCTCTCTCTCCCTCTCCCCAGCACCTATCTCTTCTCTCTCCTCCTCTCTCTTTTCTCTATCTCTCTCTCTCCCGCGGTAAAACCGCCGGTGGCCATTTTCACTGCCACCTGGTGAAACTGGTAACCGGCCCCACCCCCAGTACTAATAGGAGAACAGTGACAGGTGTCAGTTAACCAACACACCGCCGGTACCTGTGAACACCACTAACTACATTCGATAAGTTCATAATATTTAAGTGTTGGTAGCATATTCTGTGTCAATTGAGTCTTGTAAAAATCGTGATCATAGATGTAAGAGTGGGGGAAGTAGACTTGAAGTCCAAGAGCACGAGGGAGCTATACTTGAAGTCCAGCACTTGGGATGAGTTAAAAGGACCAAATTCTCCTTTATTTCTCCTGCAAACAAAGTAAACACGCTAGGACTCGGAGTCCTCCCCGGCTGGGGGTTTCTCTGATGCGATTGTTAGTTGTCATTGTTCAATATCTTTTATTTTCTGGTTTTAGAATATAAGTGAGAGAGAGAGAGTGTATTTGAGAGAGAGAGAGTGTATGTGAGAGAATCTGACATCCATCCCATTCATTTCTTCTTCTAGTTATCCTCCTTCTTTGTCATCCGGGCTAGGAGCTTGGATGGACCTCGACCACAGGCGGAGGGAGGGGGGCGAACCGGGGCCATTGCCCCGGTTGGCTCTCCCCAAATATTTTTTTTTACATGCATTTTTTTTATTTTTTATTTATTTTTATTAGGTTTGCCCCCCTTGGCCAAATAAAAATTATGTTTGCCCCCCTTGCCTGCCTAGATTAATCAGCCCGCCCCCTTAAAACCCAAGCAGCCCAATACCTCAAAATCAAATTAAAAGAATAAGCAGAGAGATATTTATTTATATCAAAACTTGAAATCCTACATTAACTTGTCGACGTTGTCATGAATTTTGCGACGAATATTTCATATACTTCTCCTGAGTCCTGATAATCGTTGTGTGTTGTAATCATTGAAATAAATGTTTTCACTATTCTAGTACTGCTTTTTTTTTTGTTCTTTTGCCTTTTATGTTGGACTTGGTTGAGAATTTGAATATCGCAAATACTGAGAAAGGGGGTGGTGTGCTCTTGTTGGATAAGTGATAATTCAATTATTCAAGTGTGTTGCGTGTCCATCTTTACTTACTAGAGAATCGTTGGTTATATCATTTTATTATCACTATCATCATCTAATTTTACATGTCTGACTTCTCCACAATTTATGAAAATCCAAAGTTGAAGTAAGACTCATTTTCATCTATCTTTTGTTTGTTTAGGTCTGATTTTTCATAGCCCATGAGATTAACTTGTTTTTAATTGTCTTTCTCTAAAGGTGGAACTTCTTTTCCATTGTAATTTGTGACGTTTGGATCAAGTTATAAATCTATTTCTTCAAAATTTTAGCCATTAATTTAGCCAGGTAATAGGCACTTTGAACTACGATTTTTCTGTTTTCTCATTTTGTAAGGGGAGTAGAATAGTTATTTGGATGTTAAAATTGAACTTTTTGTCCAAATTTTTTTTCTATTATCATTTACCAAGTATGTATTTCCTCCTTGCAATTTTGGGTTATTTTATTGTTGATAGAGATTCCACTCTTGAGAAGCCAGTGTTCAATAGTACTGTCATACTAAAAAAAACTATAGTAAGGGTGAAAAGTATTTTTATGCCATTGGAACCTGGATTCTTTTTGAACTTTGGATAATTTGGCTTCTTTTTCCAATATGCTTCGTTTTGCTATTGTTTCTTTCAAGAATAATAGAAATACAGTAATTGTTTATTTTTCTCATTTATGTGTTATGTTTTCTTTTTACATATCCCAACAAATTCAGCAGGACTTATTGAGCATAGGGCACATCCTTTCTAATAAAAAAAATAAGTACTTCATTTATGGAAGTAAAAAGTTATATTGCTGAAAATATTTTATTTCATTTATGTGTTTTGTTTTACAAAGAATATATATATATATATATATATATATATATATATATAAATGCTTTTGTTTGTGTGATTAGTTGATGCTCTATTGGTGTCTTGAACAACAAGAATTTAATCTTTAATGTCACCTCTCAGTATCAGCAAATAGTACGGTACATGTATTTTAATATTTTTAGTGTTTTTAGTCCTTAATTTTTTATTTATACTCTTAAGGCTTTTTTTGCATTAAGTAGTAATAAAAATTTTTTATCATTTTTTCTTAAAAAGTTTACCCCCATTAATTGAGTTTCTGGCCACTGAGCTCGACCTTATTTTTCCCCAGGGCTTATCTGTCCCAGCCATCTTTCATCCAAAGTTGGCTTTTGTGAGAGCTGGTCTCTTTTACGAGGGCATCAGTCGACTTACCCCTTTCTTTTCTCTTTTGCTTTCTCAACTGTCAGTTAAAGAATAATTATAATTTTGTACGTGGTTTTTTTACCTAATAAAGCACAGATGTCGGGCTCCTTATACGGGCCTCCAATCACTGACACTTACCATATCGAATGACCTAACTCTTGTCTCACTATTTTGTACCTCTGATCATAGACTTTTATAATAAGGAAAAAATTTTCCTCCACCAGTCCTGTTAACTGCTTTAAATTATTTTCAAAAACTGATGGCCCAGTCTGGGCTGGAACCAAAAGAGAATCTTGTTTTGAATTGTTCAGAATTCAACTAGAAAATTCCATCATCTAGGGAAAGCGGTGAACGAGTGTTCTACGTACCATTTGCTCTATATATCTGCCGTAGCTTACAAGAAGAGAGATTAACTCTCAGAACACCACCGGCCCACCATCACCCTGATCACCATGGCAGAGACTAAGAAGCTTCACATAGCCATGTTCCCATGGGCCATGGCTAGCCTTTGGTCACATAATACCATTCTTAGAGATCGGCAAGCGAATTGCCCGAAAGGGTCATCGCATTTCGTTCATATCCACTCCCAGAAACATTGACCGCCTTCCAAAGATCCCTCCAGATGTAGCTCCTTTGATGACTTTCGTGAAGCTGCCCTTACCCCGTGTAGATAATCTGCTAGAAAACGCAGAGGCCACCATGGACGTACCAGACGACATAATCCCATACCTGAAGATTGCCCATGATGGTCTCCAATAACCTTTATCTCATTTTTGAGAAAGTTGGACTCCCGATTGGATTATTCACGACTTTGCGCCACATTTCTCTAATTTTTCTGTTAAACTTTAAACTTTGTATTTTGGATAATTAAAATTCTTCTGTTAAACTTTAAACTTTGTATTTTGGATCATTAAAATTCTTCTGTTAGACTCTGCTTTGCATACTCTAATTGAAATATTTAATGAATGTTGTAAAAATTGAATAAATATATTTTTTATTATTAATTATAGGTACATAACATATTATATTTTAAACCACAAATTTTGATATATTGAACTTTTTAACTATTAATATTAGAATTTGTCACTTTAAACTACTATGACACATTACACAGTTCAACTACTAATATTAAACACTTTGCACTTACAATAATACTCTCGAAAAATTAATGAATTTATAATAATATCTACAATAAATACAAAATAGGTTAAGGATATTATCGTCATTTTAATCTAAAAATTTAACAAATTGTGCAATGTGTCTAAAATTAATAGTTTAGGGTGCAAAGAGTAAAATCTATTTTAGTTTATAGGTGAAAAATATATTTTTTTTTCTAAAAACTAAGAAAATTGAAATTTTATTACATTTTGTAAAAGAATAATGAATAAAGGAAAATTTTATAAGATTAAGGGACAAGAGAGAAGTAAATTTTTATAAAAATGGATAAAAAGACAAAGAGAGAGTTAATTTGAGTCAATTTTTTATATTTTTATAATTTTTAAATAATTTTGTCGGGGAAAGATTATTTTAAAATTATTTTTATTAAATAAAAATTAATTTAAAATAAACTATTTCGTTCCGGTCATAAATTATTTTCAACTATCATAAATTTTTTTTACCATTGTAAACTTTATTTTATAAACATTTAATTTAAAATTTCTTTAAAATAATCGAATTTCTCCCGGGTCAAATTGAAATCTTTCAAGAGACTGGTAGACTGGGGATCAGAGGATCCCCATCCCCTAGACTGGTAGGCTGGTAGCCATGACAGTCTGAGATTGGAAAGCACAATCATTACAAAAGCTGTGTAGAAGAAATTGGCAGCACGATGATATGCTTTTTGAAGGGATAGAATTCGGAACACCTTCGTCTGCGAAATACTTTTCGCAAGTGAATTGGCCGTGTGATTCTGTGCAAGAATCGTATAATCTGTCTTTAAAAAAAAAAATTATTTTATACCTTTCACTTTTCCGTTTCAAATTTTTAGTCCATTTTCTTTTTTTCTGACGTCATAGTTCTTTAGCTTGTCTGTCGTTCATATGCGTAATGACACATGAAACGGTCGATCGAGTATATGTATTAAAAGTGAGCGGTCGAGTGGTACAAATTTACTAACATGTCAGAGAGCTCCGTTAAGCATATGGACGGAAGACTGACGGAAAGACCATTTCGCTAAACAAAGAAAACTCAAGGACAAAATTTGAAAGTGAAGGACTAAAATGAAAAAATACTCATAATCTAGGGACTAAAAAGTGAATTTCATTAAAAAAAATAGACCATTTATATAGACTTAATTGCACATTATATCCATGTGTTCTGACGTTTTGACAAATTATTTTATGTTAGGGCTAAACAAAACTGGACCGCGGACCGGACTGGAAAACAGGAGAGGATTTGCGGTTCAGTCCGATCCTATTTTTTAAAATGCGGTCTGGTCCTTTTTTTAAATGCGGTACAGACCGCATTTATTAATAAAAATAAAAATAAAATATTTTTTTATAATTTTTAATACAAATTATAAACTTAAAACGTTTAATTTTAATCTAAACTAAAACTCCACATTTTTATACGTCTTTCCTCTTTGAAATTAACCTAAAAAAGTTTTAAACTTAAAAAAAAATTGAAACCGGTCGGAGCCACTTAAGTGGACCAGACCGGACTGCATTTATAAGCCACCATGGACGTACCTTCACACGTAGTACCATACCTTAAGGTAGGTAGCTCACGATGGTCTACAAGAACCTTTGACTCATTGTTTAGAAACGTCTGCGCCTGATTGGATTATTCACGACTTTGCCACTCACTGGTTACCACCAATAGGGGTGTTCATATGCACCGACAGTTACCGTTTTAACCGCTAAAGTCGCTACCGCTACCGGTAAGGGCGATTATTGTGCCTTACCGGTGCGGTGACGGTGTCAAATATGTGATTCCGTCAATTGCGGTGACAGTTTTCGCCAAACCTTCATACACTACCGTTAACCACCCCTAGTTGAGACTTGAGATGATTATTGATTATGTGACATACTTTTGTTGAATTATGTTAATTGGTTTATGTCACATTGTTGGACACTTTTATTAGACTTTAGTTTTTATGTTTAAATATGATATTATGTTATACTTTTGGACAACTTTATATTTGTTATGATTGTTAATTATTATGATATTATATTTGAATATGTTATGATATTTGTCCATTTGATATGATTATTGATTATGATATTATGTTGAAAATATAAAAAGCCTAAAACAATGAAAAAAATGAAAAAGCTCAAGGAAATTTTTTTTTTGTACAACGGTTATACGGTTTAAGCGGTAATTGTATACCGTTACCGTTAATACCGTCACCGGCAATAATGGTTATTGTGCCTTAGCGGTGCGGTGACTGTGTCAATTATATGATTCCGTCAATTGTTGTGACGGTATGAAACCGTTACTTACACTACCGTTAACCACCTCTAACCACCAATTGCTATCAAACTAGGCATTTCACGGGCTTTCTTTAGTGCTTTCAACGCATCAACCTGGAGTTTCTTTGGACCGCTAAAGGGGGACACAGAAGATGAACGGACTCAGCCCGAGTATTTCATCGTCCCCCCCAAATGGGTCCCCTTTCCAACCAAAACAGCGTTTCGGCTCTTTGAAGCGAAGAAAATCTCTGGCTTCTTGCAAGGAAATGCTTCTGGGATTTTAGAACTTGTTTCATCTCAGGACAGTGTTCTCAGGAACCGAAGCCTTGGCCATTATCAGCACTGTTTTGGTTCACCCTCTCCATTTACAGCAGAACAATGTAGACAACTTCTGGCTCTTCTGCCATCATCTGACACTTCTCAATCGACATCTGGCTCTTCTGTTTTTCAGGCCAGTTTGACTCCCGAAACATCCATGTTGAATATGGTAGGTACTTCAAAATCTGTTTCAACCGATTGGATTGTTGATACAGGGGCTACAGATCATATGGTTCATTCTTTAACCTTGCTCACATCTGTTACTTCTCTTGCTTCTTCATCTGTTAGATTACTGAATAGTTTGTCAGTTCCTATAACACACATTGGGACAGTCCAGTTATCTCCTCATATTTTGCTTACAAATGTTCTTGTTGTGCCATCATTTTCTTTCAATCTTCTCTCTGTCAGTTCTCTAGTTAAGCAAATTTCTTGTTGTCTAATTTTCCTTCATGATTATTTACTCATCCAGGACCTGCACAGCTGGAAGATGATTGGTTTGGCTAGGGAGCAAGGCGGCTTGTGTCATTTGACTCAGGAAGTTTCTGGAGACTTGCGTACTGCATCTTCTTGCATTTCTATTTCTCCTTCTTTAGCAAATAATTCTACACATGATTCTGCCACTTTATGGCGTTGTAGACTTGGTCACCCTTCTCTTACTGGAATGCAATTTCTTAAAAATTGTATTTCAGATTTTTCCTTGACCAATATTCATCATTGTATTGTTTGTCCTATGGCCAAAAAACATCGTCTTCTTTTCCAGTTTCTACAGATAAATCAAATGCTTTGTTTGAGCATGTGCATTGTGATTTATGGGGTCCTCTTTCTGTTTCAGATTCTAATGGCTTTAGGAATTTCTTAACAATAGTTGATGACTTCAACCGATGTACTTGGGTGTATTTTCTTGCTGCTAAAACACAAGTTTTCACTCATATTCAAGCATTTTTTACTCTTGTAGAAACTCAGTTTAAAACCAAAATTAAAGTTCTACGAACTGATTTTGGTACTGAATTTTCTCTTCATCAGTTTTTTACTTCGAAAGGGGTTATACATCAACACTCTTGTGTTGCCACTCCGCAGCAAAACGAAATCGTTGAGCGTAAACATCAATATTTGCTAAATGTTGCTAGAGCTCTTCGATTTCAGGCTGGTTTTTCACTCCATTTTTGGAGTGATTGTATCCCCACCGCTACTTACCTTATCAATAGACTTCTCTCTCCTTTACTTGCAAACAAATCTCCTTATAAAGTCTTATTCTCTACTAAACCGACTTACAATCATCTTCGTGTCTTTGGATCACTCTGTTATGTTTCAACCCTTCCAAGAAATCGTCATAAGTTTGACTCTCAAACCGAACCATGTGTTTTCCTTGGCTATCCTTGTGCTATGAAAGGATACAAGGTTTACCACTTGACTACTCAAAAGACTTCTATATCTAGAAATGTTGTTTTTCATGAACACCTATTTCCATTCAAATTTTTTCCAGTTGTTCCCAAAGATCAGTTTAACTTACCCATTTCAATTTCAGATACTGTCATCCCATCTTCTACTGATATTCGTTCTACTTATCCTCATACTGATATTAGTTCTTCACCTGCTGCTATTTCTTCATCATCATCAGATCCTACTGATAATCCTTCTCTGCCACATTCCCCTGTTTCATCTATAAATAATTATATTCCTGTTAAACGGTCTAGGATACGCAAAGCACCAACTTACTTGAGAGATTATCATTGTCAAATGGCTAAAGTTCCTGCTGTCAAACCAATTCTCTCTATGCCTACAAGTTCTCACATTCTCAGTGATCCGTATGACATTGCTTCTTTTCTCAGTTACCACAAGTTGTCTACTGTTCATAAAACCTTGTTCTTTCTGTGAGTACTCAAACTGAGCCTACCTCCTTTAAAGAAGTTATCAAGAATCCCGAATGGAGAGATGTCATGGCAAAAGAAATAGCTGCTTTAGAACTCAATCAGACATGGGTTGTTTGTTCTCTTCCACCTGGTAAAGTTGCTATTGACTGCAAATGGGTATATAAGCTGAAATTTAATGCTAATGGAACAGTGGAACGCCATAAATCACGTTTAGTTGCGAAGGGGTTTACACAGAAGGAAGGCTTCGAATACTTTGAGACTTTTTCGCCAATAGCAAAGCTCACTACTGTTCGGGTTTTGCTTGCAGTTGCAGCTTCACGTGGCTGACATTTACTTCAATTAGATGTAAATAACGCTTTTCTACACGGTGATCTTCATGAACAGATTTTCATGAAATTACCACCAGGTCTTCAGCGTAAGGGGGAGTCCAGTGTTCGTAGATTAACCAAGTCCTTATATGGTCTCAAACAGGCATCTTGGCAATGATTTTGCAAATTTTCAAAAATTTTGTTGACCAATTACTTTTCTCAGTCAAAGGCTGATTACACTCTCTTTATCAAGAAATATGTCGCTTCCTTCTTAGTATTACTAGTATATGTAGATGACATCATTCTAACGGGTGATGATCTCTCTCTTATTCTAGATTTCAAGAAGGTTATTGATCAGAAATTTCGTATTAAGGATCTTGGTCAACTCAAGTATTTTTTGTTTTGGAAGTTGCTAGATCTACAGCTAGTATTTCTCTTTGTCAACGCAAATTTGCCTTGGACATACTTGCTGACTCGGTTTTTTTGGGTGCCAAGCCTGTTAAGTCGCCGATTGAACAGAACCTTAAGCTGGTTAAAGATTATTCTTCATCTCTGGTGGATCCAGCCACTTATCGTCGTCTTGTCGGCCGATTACTTTATTTAACAATCACTCGTCCAGATCTTTCCTATGCACTACAAGTCCTTAGTCAATTCATGGATACTCCACATCAGTCTCATCTAGACGCTGTCCATAGAGTCTTACTCTATCGAAAAGGTGCTCCTGGTCAAGGCTTGCTATTTTCTTCATCTTCACGTTGCACTTCAAAGCTTTTACCGACTCTGACTGGGTTGGTTGCTCAGATTCTAGACGATTCATTACTGGTTATTCAGTATTTCTTGGTCACTCTTTGATTTCTTGGAAATCAAATAAGCAAACAACGATATCTCGATCGTCAGCCGAAGCAGAATATAGAGCAATGGCAACCACAAGTTGCGAAATCTCCTGGCTTCGATATTTACTTGATGATTTACAAGTTGTTCACCCTCAACCGGCGTTATTATTTTGTGATAACCAAGCCGTCATTTACATCGCTGCTAACCCTGTTTTCCATGAACGTGCAAAACACATAGAACTCGACTGTCATTTGATTCGTGAGAAAATCTCTGCTGGGTTGATCAAAACACTTCATATAGCTTCCAAGCATCAGCTTGCTGACATATTCACTAAAGCTCTTGGCTCTGTAGAATTTCATTTCTTGCTATCCAAGCTTCACGTGACTAATATTCACTGCTAAGCTTGAAGGGGAGTCTTAGCTTATGTGGCAATTGAGCTTACGTGTCAGTTTGTTAAAACTGAATTTAGTTACATTGTTAGAAATCAGTTCGCCTTGTACAGAGAAGAAACTTCTCTATAAATGTAAACTATGAGTACACAGAATTATTATCGAGAATATACAAGTAACTTCATCCATATTCTCTCTCTCAACTCTATCTCCTCTGCAAACTCTGTTTTCTATACAAATTTACAGGTTGTTTGGACGGGTTTGGCGCCTCAGCTCAGGATATTGGCCACCATAGTTGGGGATATGGACCTCCAGAACCGATACATAGACAAATTTTTTGATTTTCTTGAGAACCACAGCTTTGTCACCAAGTGATAGGAAGTGGAAAAAGTAATGCTGACTTGCTAAAAGTTCCGAAGTAAACGTCTCTCCGGTGGTCTTCCCAAATAAGTCTCAGACCCTTCTGGTCGTTTTCTCTGTTTGTTTTGTGACCCGGTTCTAGAAGTCAGTTTGTATTGCGTTTCGGTGTTCCTGGTCAGAGTGCAGGGTGTCTCGGCCGAATTTGTAGGTTATGTTAAAGTTTATTAGTGGTATGCGTGCAGGAGTTATTTTAATGTGTTGATATTTGAATATGTACGGTTTGTAAATTCTAAAATTCACCTATATCCTATAATACAGACCAAAACGAACATCCCTTAAGCGTGATTCTGTTTATGGTTTTGACACGTCGCTGGAATGTACCGGATATTTGGATCGGTAATAGACTTAATGATAAGAAGTGGAAAACGTCGATTCACCGTTCCCATCTTGATTATGATAAGGGTAAATTTATTCTTTCAATGGATCTTTTCCTGCGTTTAAGTTTACTTTTTACTTTCATCTCTGTTTGCCTGTTAAGTTAACCACATAGTACCTTAATCAGAGAGCCATATGATATTATTTTCTAACATAAAACTAAATGCTATATTATTTTCAAAATTACTAGGCCATGGGTAGAACTCATCCATGTACATGTTGCCTCTCTTTAAAATTGGTCAGTCCATTTTCCTAAATTTCTAGCTTCATTCAACCAAAACATGAGAACCATAAACAATTGACTACAACCTCATGTATATATATATATATATATATATATATATATATATATATATATAGCAGTTCATAGCATTTTATTAATTCAATGAGGTTTAAAGACTTCAGTTACATACTCTGAGGGACTAGTCACATCTTCCGAAGAGGTGACAAACCAACCAGTATATATATAGCAGTTCATAGCATTTCATTAGTTTAAAGAGGTTTAAAGACTTCAGTTACATGCTTTCAAGGACTAGTCAGATCCTCCTAAGAGACAACATGCCAATGAGTTAGGAGAGCGAACCACCTTACAACCCGAAAGGGTAGAAAACTAAAACTGAAATGAACCATAACAGGCAAAAAGTTGGAGAAGCCAGGCAGCGGAGAGAGGTAGGTAGGTGGCTAAGAGGGGTTGGCCATAAGAGAAAATGGCAGTGCGCATGAGATGCATGCGCGAGCAGGGGCCCCCACACGCCGGCAGGCCGACCCGAGAATGGGAATGGTACCCGACCCAGTTTTGAGAGGAACAGCAAAATGTTCCGCGAAGTCTGGATCATCACTATCTACGCTTGAACGAAGACGCAAGAAACGCCAAGCTTAGCTGCTATAGACTGCAGCCAGTACGGACCAAGATCGTATAATCCACTTCGGAGTGGAGTTTCAAGAAAAGGAGCCACAGCTTCTTGTAGTTGATCATGGGCCTACTACTTATAAGTTACGGGATCTTTGGGATCACGTGACCAAAGGTTAGACATGGCAACAAGGCTGCATGAAGCTTACGAACATCAGCCATAGATGAGGTTGTTGGGCACGTAGAGCTTTTGTCTTATTATTTTTGTAACACTTTCTAGTTATAGACTCTTAACTGGCTCATCTAAAAAAACCAAGTTGGACCATCTGCCCATCTAACTCTGTCGTATGGGGCATTCTTGTCATTGGCAAGTGCAATATCTGTTGTGCACTTGAGCATGAAAGAAGTGTTCTCCCGCCAGACAAATAGAAGATGTTTCCATTCATTACTGGATTTGCAATCCATGTGACACTAGGGATGAAAGATAGATAGCCACTTCAGGCATATTATAATGGTGGATTTATCAGTGCGACAACAAAATCAAGATCAAGTCTCCTTATTAAACTATACAGACATTATGCAGGGTTTATATCAGGAATATCCAAAGTTCCTTCCACAAACAAGGAGAAAGCTATGGCATAAAAAGTACCAGGGTCAGGAGTCAGGACAGCCTGCCGGCAAAGCTATTTTCTCGAGGGAGACATCAGTCTATTTTCTTCAGTGTCATGCTTTGACGAAGTATCCCCACCCATCAACTCCTGAAAGCCCTCCACCTTCACCGGTGGAGCTCGAACAATGCTCGTGTTCCTGCCAGCAACGATAAAATTGGCAGAATTCAATCAAGATTCCCTTATACATTGAAACTAGCAGAAAGCAATCTTTTTCAGAGATTTTCTTACTGCGGCTGGATTTGGGGAATTTGAAGTGAAGATATCTGTCTGAATTGACTGCCTTGTGGAGCATGGAGATTTGACATTGCAGTAATTTGTTGTGGCCGAAACTGCATCTGTGGATGTCTAGCATTGATAGGGTTGAAGGCATTGCCATCCATCGGTAATTCTGACGGGTTTTCAATCTTCACTTGCACCATTGGTCTGTCCTTCTCCATATCCATACCAGGGCGAGGAGTGGAGGGCTGGCGTCTTCGCATCCTATCCAACTGCTGCTGCTGCTGAAAAGCCAGATTCTGGGGATGAACGACTTGCTGCATCTGTGGATGCACTTGTCTAGGCATCTGTACGTTCACCAGAAATTGGAATGGAAGGAGCACATTAATAATTCCACACTATTCCTCAACAAAGGGGAAACACTAATAATGGCAAATCATGCAAAGGTCAACCTCGAAAATCTACTGACACCCTGAAAACTAAAAACTGAAGGAGATTTTCAGAAATCTGAAACCCAGCCTGCAAATCTTGGTCCACGTCAATAGCTTTGTGCTAAGAAAATATGGAAAGTACCACAGGTGGAAAATAATGTCTCAAAAAACCCATTTCACACATGATCCACAGCGAATGAAAAGAGTGGGTGTGGTTGTTTGTTAGAGGCCTAGATAACGGAACTTGATCTGGCCAAACAGACCCAACTACAAATTTGAACTACCCAGCTGAATTTGGACTCCCATAAACAACTCTTTCATGAACAGCCCAGAAGTTACAAAGAACATAAGCAACATGCAAGAAGAAATCATTCGAAAAAAAATCAAGTAGAAATCAGGGAGACTGAATGTCAATGGACATACTTGCTGGGAAAGTAGAAGGGAACTATGGTGCTGTGACTGCAATTGTGGCTGGATTCCCTGAAGTTGTTCCTGAGTTTGGCGTACAGAATTCCTGGAGCCATCCTTTACATGCTCTGCTAAAGGCCCCAGATTACTAACAGAAAAAATAAAAACATGTGAGATAATTAATTGATAGCGAGAAGGCCAATGTAAACTACAAGACAAAAGAAGAGCAAGAGTATATATAATATTTTTATTGACATAATATCATTTGTCAAAATATACCAAATGACATTTCGTTTTTGAGAACATTGATTTACTGCCAGCCTACTTTACCATAACTGGCTACTCAATAAGTTGTTGAAAAAACTAAAAGCCATTTTATTACTATAACCAAGCCTTTGTAAATCTATGCAACCATTTATGACTGCTAGATCACCCCATTTGGAACATTTCATCCCTTTGCTATCAATTGAGGTATGATGTGTACAAGTTGCAGCGAAGGTGGCACCAGAAAGTATGCTTGGATGGCAAAACACATAGGCACGAACTTGTCCCTAGCTCTGTTCACACTATTTTGGAAGCACTAACAAATAAGTGGGTTTCAAAAAGCAATTATCTGTCTGTGTCAGTGTGTGTGTGTGTGTGTGAGAGAGAGAGAGAGAGAGAGAGAGCGAAATTTCTTGAGAGTCCTAATACCTACTGAAGAAAATGAAGGACTGAATAAAAGTTTGGCCACTGAATTATGTGTTAGATATAGAGTTTCATGCTTGAAGTATTACATTGTAAGACCTTTTTGGATAATGAGGAAGAGATAGAGGAAAAATGTTATTGACATGCACAACAGAAACCATATACTTTTTATTTAGATAGTAATTCAGGTGTCTCCATATACTCTGATTTTGAGAAACCACTATACGGTCTAACGTGCCACATTGGCAAAATATGATCATGGGGTATTAAGAACACCTATCACACCTACAATTTTCAAAAAAATATCGTGATATTAACATTCAAGAAAAATGTTAAAAGAAAAAAGAAAGAAAGAAAAGAACATCATATGATAAACAGTTCTTAATATTAACAGTCAAAGAAAGAAATCATATGATAACAATTAGATAACTCTTGAAAATGAAGCCTGAATATTCTAATTCAACAAAAAATCCAGGATGCATTAACCACGCAATGCAAGCATATATACTATGCAAGACTGTGCTCCCACACGTGCACACACCCTCACACACAACTTTAACATCCTTATCTCCAACATTCCATCCTTTGAAAAGGGGCATTTCAGCAATTTCAAACAAACTCAAGGCGTATTTAAACTACTTCAAAGTCAAAGAAAAAATGCCCTTCTTCCAGGGGTAGGATTTTTTAAAATTTATGGGTGAAATATTAAGTCTACAAATACGATTAAGGCTCTTTCAAATAAGACCAATGCCCTTAAGGGGTGGGATAGTACATTATCTCTTTTCAATTGACAGGGAACAAAAACCAATGTCAAGGCACAATAACAACAGCATTTTTTTTTTATAACAACAATAACAGTTGCATTTTGATAGCACAATGTTGAAGATATTTGACCCTTACCTATATCCCAATGTTTTAAGGAACATCTTAATTAGTTCAGCTGCTGAACACCGCTTTCTGTAACTATCAGCAAGGACTTTCAGTATTCGGCCTAACTTACATATATGACAGCTCAGAAACTGAGAGAAGACTTCCACTGGAACTTCAGAGGCACCACCAAACCCCACACTTATCAACATGCGTGCTATTACCTTCCGAGACATCTGTGATGCTTGCTCTGGACTGAGGTGTTTTCTGAACCCCTCAGACCCAATTTTTCCACGATACAAGCTTCCTCCATGTTCCATGCTAAGGTACTCAGGCCTGATACCCAGCCTCTCGATCATCACAGGACTCCTGATCATAACTTGAGGCAAATTATCAAGAACTCCATAGAACTCCACTTTCTGGTTTTCTTCCACTTTATCATTGAGGGGAAGTGCACTGTCAGGAACACAGTTGAATGTAAACATTGTCTCTGGGAAAAATGGTGTATCATCTTCAATTGAACTACTGCCATTTAGAACAGCATTTGGATGCACATTTGATGCATTTTCCAACTTGGAATTTCCATAACCCATGTAGTGATCCTCTTTAAATGCAATACGCCTTTTCTTATGATTCTCAATAACTCTCAGATAAGCAGACATCTCTTCGGGTGTACGCTTCTCTGATTCATGGTCTGTAGATGACAACCTGTAGGGTTTGCTAACTCTATACTTCTCAATGAACTGGTTATACCATGTTTCAGGCAATTCTTCATTCCGGAATCTCTGGGATACATTATCAATTTCAGATTCACCGTATCTTGATATGATGCTAAAAGCTGCCCTTGATTGAATCTGCACAATTGAGTGCATAAGCTGGCCTCAACGAATGCATATTGTTTTGGGAAATGGGACGACACCAGCTATAACCAAATGCTCGACAGCAGAAGCTCAAGATAATATGAATCATTCCTAGTATTGAAAATTGTTGCCTATCATTTATGCGTAGAGCTTATCACAAATTAAACAACATTGCACCAACATGCAGGGAAGATTAGGAATACGCAGGTTACAGGGAGCTAGCTTGATAAACCTTTTACGAAGACAAATTCACAAGAATATTGACCTCAATATCCTGTATAAAAGGAGGTTGATATAGAAAAAGGGAACCATACAACACCAATGTCCAGGTAGAAACAAGACAGAAAAAGATGACACTATTCCACATTGAGGTGTATCAGTGTTTTTTACAGAAATGAAGCGTGAAATATATATATATATATATGTCACCCTTGCAGCAAGGGAATAAATGGCCGCTGAAGTGTATTTTGAACGATACAATAAAATGTTTTACAAAAAGCAAAAACAGTGACATGACATGACATGACATAGCAGTATGAGAAAACCAAGTTAGCTTCAAGGTCATGGACTATGAAAACCAAATTTTGATCAATTTAGCCATTTTTGAAAGGTCTCCGAAAATGAAAAACAGCCTTCAACTAGTCTTTACCAACTTAAGGAATGCAAAGGACACAGGCCCCTAAGTATATAGTAAATGCAATTCAGGAGAAGACATAGTTTTCGAGCGTTAACAGCGTGACATCCATTACAAGACACTTTTCACATCAATAAGAAAACTTTCAGAGATACCAATGGTTCTAACATTAGCAAATACACATAAAAATATGTAATTAAGCCCATGAATCAAGGGGAAATTTGATAACATATAGACTCTTGGATAACTGCAGGAAGATGAATTAAAAACCCTGTCATCCAGACACATGAAATGCGCAAAAAGTTATCCTTCCTAACAAGGAAAGCTTAAACCCCTCGAGTGAGTGTTTCTCTCCCCAAAAACCAGCTCCAATCAAATTTGATAATGCTAATATCCATTATAGGTGCTTTTGTCTGTTACAAATATGCCACCGCCAACAAACAAACATCTCTAGGACTGTGCATGGTGGAACTTAGCTCCCAAAACTGAGCACAGAGAATATTAAACTCCCAATTGACTAGAAAAATGCAAATGTTAAGTATGTAATTTGTAGACTCTCTCCCTGTACACATAAAACACCAACTCACACGAATCTAGGTGATGTTCGTTTTGAGAAAAAATGTAGGATTTTAGAGAAATTGTGAATTTTTATGTTGAATAGTGTTTTATTGGTGTTTGTGTAAAGTAGAGAGAGAAATGATTTGATGTAATTGTTTAATAAAAAAGTATTGGAGTTATGTGAAAAAGTATAGAGAGAGAAAATTTATGTTGAATAAAAAATTAAAAAGTTGTTGGAGATTGTGTAAAATGTATTGGTTTTTGTGTTTGAATTCTGAATATGTTCGGTGGTAGAATTGTGAATATACTTAGAATCCTGAAAAAATGGTGAAAACGAACATACCCTCTACTCTCTCTTAATCAAACTGTCGACAGCTAAAAATGTAACCTAAATTGTGGAACCATTTTTATGCACAGAAAAGACTGTGCCAATAGTTTACCATCAAGAGGCGATTCCTTATCCTTGTTTGTATGAATGAAATGGACACTTAGAATTCTAAGTTTCCCCTAGCCACACATGATTTTCAAATATCTCCTAAAAGAAAAGCCAAGGCATCAGTCATACTTTAAATTTAAATTTGCAAAACTACATTAACTTCAATAAAGTGAATTTCTAATTAAATTTTGATGCAATAACTAGAAAATTGACGTTCCGAGTAAAAAGACAAGAAGTGACAGCAAAGCATTAGGCTAGAGGCAGCCTGAAAAGAGGAAAAATGATAGGACACCCGACTAAAATTGTGCCCACATGCAATTGGCTACGCCATTGAGGAGTATGGCATAGTTCATCCTATTGATCGCACTGGGTAAGCTCCAGGACAATGTGTACTGGGGCTGGACTAAAATTGGAGTCAGTACAAGCCAGAGTTAAATAGCGGACCAAAAATCATGTAGCCCCCCTCATTATTTACTCGCAATTAGAAAAATTCCAATGGAGCTCCTTGTTGCTAACATAAGTGAAAAGAAACATTCCAATGGATTAAATTGGCCTTACTCGTAGAATTATCGTGTGGCTTTCTTTTTTTGGCTTATTAATTTTCATGTGGAATTGAATGCACAACAATTGTTGGAGCAAACGAACGAACAAAAACCATAAAGATTACAGCCGGAAGTGAAGGAAATAGGGGAATCGAACCTTGGACGACGCCGTAATGGACGAAACACCACCTTCCCGAGGCTGAAACCCGTCATGTGCAGAATTCTCCAGCGTAAAGTACACATCATCACCGTGCAATCGCAAATCTGCAGCAATAGCTCAATTTCAAACCAACCACAGTTCCACACCCCCCAAAAAAAAAGCAAGAAACATCAGAGAATAACTCACAAGTCGGATTGAGCTTCGAAACGGCATGAGAAGAAGGCGCTAGCGACGTAGAAGAAGATGAGGAGGAGGAAGGATTGGAGCGGAGGAAGAGGGAGACGCAGGCTTTATCGAAGAGGAGAGCTCGAACACGGAGTTGGAGCTGGATCTGAGCCCTCGATTTGGATTCGTCGGCTCGCATGAAGGCTTCCCATGCGGAAGGCGAGGTGAGGAAGTGGACGAAGCCGGCGTAACTGGACTCCCCCAGCCACGTGCGCCACACACCGCAAGTTTCGAGCTTTCTGGCCAAGTCGTAGCCCCTACCCTCCTCGCCCAATAGAGCCATTTCCTCTCTCTTGGGGAGGATTCGAGGAATTAAGAAGGGAGTGACCAGTCGTCTGAGCAAGAGGGACGACGTACTTCCTTCGTTCTGCCGTTTTTGAGCATAAGGTGGATGGGAATTCGCTCTTCCTCTGCAATTAGACTTCTCACCAATGATTTCAGGCCCAAGCCCAAATCATCATCTTCAGAGTTCAAATCAATTCTTCAATTTTGCTGGTTGATTCAAATTTGAGATTTAGCGCCAAATCCCGCAACATTATATTCAAGCTATGATCAATTCGTGGACAGTTCGATCCAATTCAACGTAAGCTCTATAATATTTCATGTTTTGTCTTCTTCTCCTCCCCCCGAATTCAACAGTCTAATTCAAGTAACAAATTGAAAAAAAAAATTTATGTACTCTCTATATAAAAAAAAAGTAAGTATTTTCCTTTCCTTTTATTTTTTACTTTTCCTCTTCCCTTCCTTTTTTAAAAGGAATTTATAAATTTAGGGCTCACATTTCACTGTTTCAATTTTTAAGAATTGTGGCAATATTGTCTTCCTTTTTCAAAATATAACCAATCACATTGTGACATTGGAATGGTATGGAGATACAAAAACCTAATTTTAAAAAAAAAAACATATAATCTTACTTAATTAGCCAAGTTTTGGAGAAGAAGGCAATAGTCTTCGATTAGTAACATGATTTATACAAACTTTTTCACCTTTTTTAAGTTTGAATTAGCATAATTTAGCAAAAAATAAGTTACTGGATAAATCTTGATTTGAATTAGTACCCTTTCATTTACTCTTTCCCTTTAATTATCATATCCAAAATAAAACAGGTATGAAAAGCTATAATTATTGAAAAACCATAGAATCTATGGAAAGCATTGATTAAAACTAGGGGTGTTCACTTGCGCTACCGCCAGTGGCAGAGCCAGAAACCCAATTAATGGGGTCAAACTTTTTAAGAAAAAATGACAAAAAAAAAATTTTTACTACTTAATGCAAAAAAAGTCTTAAGAGTATAAATAAAAAAAATTAAGGACTAAAAACACTAAAAATATTGAAATACATGTACCGTACTATTTGCTGATACTGAGAGGTGAAATAAAATAGAGCACCAACTAATCACACAAATAAAAGTATTTATATATATATTCTTTGTAAAACAAAACACATAAATGAAATAAAATATTTTCAGCAATATAACTTTTTACTTCCATAAATGAAGTACTTATTTTTGTTGCTAGAAAGGATGTGCCCTATGCTCAATAAGTCCTGCTGAATTTGTTGGGATATGTAAAAAGAAAACATAACACATAAATGAGAAAAATAAACAATTACTATATTTCTATTATTCTTGAAAGAAACAATAGCAAGACAAAGTATATTGGAAAAAGAAGTCAAATTATCCAAAGGTCAAAAAGAATCCAGGTTCCAATGGCATAAAAATACTTCTCACCCTTGCTATAGTTTTTTTTAGTGTGACAGTACTATTGAACACGAGCTTCTCAAGAGTGGAATCTCTATCAACAATAAAATAACCCGAAATTGAAAAGAGGAAATACATACTTGGTAAATGATAATAGAAAAAAAATTTGGACAAAAAGTTCAATTTTAAAATCCAAATAACTATTCTACTCCCCTTACAAAATGAGAAAACAGAAAAATCGTAGTTCAAAGTGCTCATTACTTGGCTAAATTAATGGCTAAAATTTTGAAGAAATAGATTTATAACTTGATCCAAACGTCACAAATTACAATGGAAAAGAAGTTCCACCTTTAGAGAAAGACAATTAAAAACAAGTTAATCTCATGGGCTATGAAAAATCAGACCTAAACAAACAAAAGATAGATGAAAATGAGTCTTACTTCAACTTTGGGATTTTCATAAATTGTGGAGAAGTCAGACATGTAAAATTAGATGATGATAGTGACAATAAAATGATATAACCAATGATTCTCTAGTAAGTAAAGATGGACACGCAACACACTTGAATAATTGAATTATCAATTATCCAACAAGAGCACATCACCCTCTTTCTTAGTATTTGCGATATCCAAATTCTCAACCAAGTCCAACATAAAAGGCAAAAGAACAAAAAAAAAGCAGTACTAGAATAGTGAAAACATCTATTTCAATGATTACAACACACAACGATTATCAGGACTCAGGAGAAGTATATGAAATATTCGTCGCAAAATTCACGACAACGTCGACAAGTTAATGTAGGATTTCAAGTTTTGACATAAATAAATATTTCTCTGCTTATTCTTTTAATTTGATTTTGAGGTATTGGACTGCTTGGGTTTTAAGGGGGGCGGACTGATTAATCTAGGCAGGCAAGGGGGCAAGCATAATTTTTATTTGGCCAAGGGGGGCAAACCTAATAAAAAAAAATACATGTAAAACAAAATTTGGGGGGGAGCCAACCGGGGCAATGGCCCCGGTTCGCCCCCCCTCCCTCCGCCTGTGGCTACCGCTACAGGTAAGGGCAGTTATTGTGCCTTAGCGGTGCAGTAACGGTGTCAAATATGTGATTCCGTCAATCGCGGTGACAGTGACCATCACCTACACTACCGTTAACCACCCCTAGTTGAGATTTGAGATGATTATTGATTATGTGACATACTTTTGTTGGAATATGTTAGTTGGTTTATGTCACATTGTTGGACACTTTTATTAGACTTTAGTCTTTCTGTTTGAATATGATATTATGTTATACTTTTGGACAACTTTATGTTTGCTATGATTGTTAATGATTATGATATTATATTTGAATATGTTATGATATTTGTACATTTGATATGATTATTGATTATGATATTATGTTGGAAATTTAAACAGCCCAAAAAAATGAAAAAAAAATGAAAAAGTTCAAGGAAAAAATTTATTTTTTTTGGCACAACGGTTATACGGTTTAAGCGGTTATCGTATAATCGTTACCGTTAATACCGTCACCGGTAAGGGCGGTTATTGTGCCTTAGCGGTGCGGTGACGGTGTCAATTATGTGATTCCGTCAATTGCGATGACGGTGACAGTTTTTGTCAAACCGTCACCTATACTACCGTTAACCACCCATAATTAAAACAGTCCTCCTACTCTTAGGCTCCACTCTCGGAATGATCTTTTTGGCAACAACCTAACCAAAGAGTTTGACTCAAGGTGTAAAATGTATTAACCAGGGGTTGCTTAAGACTGGTTAGAGGTATTAATAGGGGTTGCCTTTTCACTCTTAAAAAAGACAGTTTCCTCATTAAATTATAAAATAATATTATAATATTCAATTAAATATTCTCTCTCTTTACTGTTCCATAAAATATCTATTTTTTTTTACAAATCCCAATACCCAAAATTTCCACAACCTCAAAATTTTCTAAAACAAACACCACCTATATCTACCACTGTTTTATAAGTATTTGGTTAAAACTGGAAATACGTTTTTAGTCACTTCTTCCTTCTCTTCGAAACTCCCATCATCCTAGTAATAAAATGAAGCCTGGAGCTTTCGAGATAGGAAGCTCATCTCTTTCGGCAAAATGGACTGCCTTCTCCCATCAAGTTTTTTTTTAGGATTCAAATTCATTTACAAAACTATCATCGAACATCTTAAGAATGCAAACACAAATACAAATACATTTAACACAATCTTCAACAAATTTTTATTTTTTTTATTTAACACAAATTTTTTCTCTTATACTTTTTACCTAATTCCAATATTTATTTTATTAAACAATTACATCAAATCAGCTCTCTCTATCATTTACACAAATACTTATAAAACACTATTTTACATAAATATTCACAAAAGGAACATGCCCAGGTAGGTCCTTTGTTCGCTCTGTGTTTGTGATATGGTATTTAAAACTCCTTGGTCCTTAATTTAATCACGAATTTGAACAGAAAAAAATGAAATTGAATATATTTATTACGATGTGCAGAGAGAGTAGGCCATGAGAACCGGCATTAGTTGATAGGATTTGGTTCAAGAGCAGTGATTGGGGTTCGCCCCCAGTTCGCCTCACGTTCGCCTATCGAATATAATAATATTATTTTTTACTGTTTGTGGGTCCTATTAAAATGTAAACACACTGAGAGGGGCCCACCAACAATAAAAAATAGTAATATTATATTCGGTAGGCGAACGCGAGACGAACTGGGGGCGAACCCCAGTCGTTTCTCTTGGTTCAACCAGGCCTTATCTGAAGCACTTAACCAGCGTGTGTTGTTCTTTTTCTCTTGGCTTCCTTTTGTAATAACACGTGGGGCTCGCAATCTGCCCACACACTGTTTGTCCGAATGCGCGATCTCAGATGTTTGCTCAATGTTAGTGATCCATTCTTGTTGTTTATCATTAGGTTGTGGAACTGGTCCACCTTCTTTGAGGCAAAGCTTAACTACCCCATCATGATATATGATGATATCATCCCCAAATATCCTCTCTCTCTCTCTCTTCTGGGTTGGTGTCCCACCTTGAGACTTGAGTTTGGAGCACCAAAGCCGGACTGAAACCTGTCGAGTGAAACTTACAGTAGGAGCTGCATAATCTTACTTTTATAGTTTACAAGTCTACTCGTTGTCTCCCTTTAAAATATACATACAGGAGCTCTCGAAATCTGGTAGAGAGTACGTACCTTTTGTTCCCTGTTCGTTTTGAGTCAGGTTCTTTAAAGATGACAAAGATAGTTCAGTTAAACGAACTACTTCCCTACCCGAAGCCACCGTGGGTGAGGTTGGTGGGTTTGGGTTTTGGGGATTATGTATGTATTGCAAGTGTTTCAAGTCACACTAACGGGTTTAGTTCACCAACTTTATTGATAAACTCTCTTCTCCACTTGCCATACATTTTGTATAACTTAATTTCCTGATTACGATAGCTCAAAGCTTGATCGATATATATCAAAGATATATACGTCGTTAAATTTTTAGGCCGCCCTCCCGGCCACCTTGTACGAGATTCTTCATTTTCAATGAGCTCCTTGTGGATTCCTACATACAGGAGTCTACGTCTCAAATTTGGTCTGACTTTTTCAATCATGAAGCTGCATGCAATTCGTTCATTAATCATGATCAACTATATATCAAATGAAGTTATAAATTCACTATATAAAAACTAAAACCTCTTATTTCTGAGGAATTGAAGAGGCAAAATGTGTATAACTTAATCAAAGACGATACATGGTTAAGTATTAAGTGAGGTTTATTGAATCTTTGGTCTACAAAATAGGTCATAGTTTATCTTATTCTACATAGATTAACTTTATCAATTGAACTCATTAAGACAAACTTGCTAGCGATGTTGATTTTGAGGTGGGAATGAATTGGTCAGGAATATTATTATTCAGGCGATCTTAGTTTGACTCTTTACAATAACAAAATTCACGACTTAAATTATGTATATGGTAAGAGATTATTACACGTATTCAGAGTTTGCTGTAACGTTAAACTCCAGTATCAACTTCTAGAGAGAAAAAAACTCCAGTACCATCAAGTTGGGCTAGTTGTTGAATTCAATCTACAAAATTGTATTGTCCTTTGTTGGCTAAAAGAGGAAATTATCTAAATATTTTATGAAACGTTTTTCCCACCCACAAAAAAAAATAGTCTCAGGTGAAACCCGAGTTGAACATCACTTTCAAAATCGCCCACGTCTTTCTTTTTGCTTAAGATAAGAAAAGTTTAGTCATGATTCAAACTCCACAATGCACAAGTTTAGTCATATACTTAAAAGCGTCGTACGTCTAATCATGATGTTAGCCAAAACAACTGCTCACAGCTTCGCGACGCATGCGTTCATAAATTCACTCTTACGTACAGTGAATTAACACAATAAATTTTGGATTAAACACAAAAAGGACAAATTTTACTAGAAATATTATATAAATATTTCATTAACGTGTAAGTTTACCTAAACAGTAAAAGCCTCACCTCCAAAGTACACTATTATTTATTAATTTGAGATTATAAAAAATAATTTTTTAAAGAATTTTACTTATACGCAACAAACCCAATTGAAATTTCACCCTGTACAATACATACCAATTTGCAAATAAAACGATTCATTTTTTTTATTTTAAAATAAGGGATAAATGTAAAATCAGTCCCTGTGTTATACGTAAAAATCGTTTTAGTCTCTGTGATATAAAAAACACCGATTTAGTCCCTGTGATTCTATTTTCATTTGTTATTGGTCCTCCATTAGTGACTGATTTTATCACTTTCTGAAATCACAGGGACTAAATTGATGTTTTCCATATTACAGGGACTAAATCGATTTTTGCGTATAGCACAGGGACCAATTTTACATTTATCCCTTAAAATAATGGCCAATTGTTTGTTAGAGATTGTTGTTGTTAGAAGATTAAAGAGCAAAATTGTTATTTTAATTCTAAATTGATTAGAAATTATTTATTTGAGATTGGCCTTAAGTGTATTAAAGAGAAGTATTCTATTATAAAACTTTATATAAAACCATCTAAGCAAGAGGATGCTTGCTTTTCAATATGGACTTCAATTACTTTCTCTTGGCCAGAGGGATTTGTACGGACATTAGAACCTTCCATAAACATCACAAGAACAATAAAAAAAATAAAGGCACGTTTGTTTTGAAAAAAATTTATTAAATTTTAATAATAATGTAAATATTTAAATGAAAAAAGATAATATTAAATTGTATAAATATACGTGTAGAATTAATATTAAAAGTATAAATTAAAAAAATTAAATTCAAATTCTAAATTTTTTAACGAAACGGTACATGCCTAAGATTTGTTTTCCTCCCATGAACAGAAGTTCATCCTCAGTCCGGAAACTACCCTTGAAAATTCCAACATTTTACATCCATTCATCAGTTGTGTCCCCCCTCCCGCCCTTTTAACCGTTAGTCACGGCAAAAATCACGAATGTATCAACCAATGGTCCAGATTGCATCACCCACTGCTGCAGAATTTCAGCATTATTGTTAGTTGAATGTTTATAGAATAAATACGGACCGCATATCCATAATAACAAAGCAGAGTTCAGTATAAATATAGCGCAGCACATATTCCAATCAACCCCGAACCGGTCTTCGCTTCCCCTGTACTGCTAAGAATAACCACCTCCCAAAGATATACCATTTCTGAACAAACCTTGTCTCCTTCTTATTCCCTCCGCTGCATGTCTTGTTCCCTCTGGGACTCTCCCCCAAATTGTAGTGGAGGCTGTTCTTTCCCCGTGTGCGATTTTTTGTTTTGTTTTTTGTCCCTATGAGGCGCTTCTTTCCATGCTTTTTGGTCTGGGGTCTTGACTGGGACATGATACGATTGAGTATCGGAGATATCTGAGAAACCTGGGACACATTAACCATGTCTGTTGAAGGTAAAAGGTTTTTAGATAATTTCAGTTATCATCTGTCGGATAATAACTTTTGATGTTCTTTCCAAACCTTTTGTCTTCTGGGGAACCGAAACAGAGGGTATGCCGGTATGGGTTTTCCATTGATGAGGTGGTTGTTTTGTGTTATTGCTTATGCAGATACCAGAGGAGAAACAGAGAAAACCCCAGAAATAAACAGGCCAGAGCCACATGTTGAGATCAAAGGGGTGGAAATTTCTGACGATGGCGATTCGTCCCCGAGAGGCGTGCTGGAAATCCCTGTTTTGGGTCCTACGGACTCGGACCACACAGGGAGCAGCAGTGGCAGCTCGTGTATCTCTCCCACGCAGTTACCAGTGGCGCCTGCTCAACTCCGAGAGAGCCATGGTGGGTCTCAGTGGAGGTCTGTGATCGAGTCCTTTAGGAAGAAATCGATAAGAAGGTTCACGAGTACCATTGCGAGCTACGACGTTTCGAAGAAGAGTCTGAGCAGGAAGTTGCTTCGGATTAGAAGCGCCGATGATGGAATTGATTACAATGGGACTCCCATACCCAAGCCGTCTTGGAGGAGCTTTGATTATGCCGAGCTTGCCGCCGCTACGGACAATTTCAGTCCAGGTCAGTTTAAGGATTTCCCTCTGTTTTTTGTGTTCAGTTTTTTTTTTTCCTTTCAGAAAGATAAACGCCTTGTGCTTTTCAAATCATCCCATGTAAAATATTAAATGCTATTTAGGTTGTGTTTGTGTTGTAAAATTTTAGTGTTGTTAAAATTTTAGGTATTGGGTTTAGTGAAAAAGTGAAGAGAGAGGTAATTTTTTATATTTTTTTATAGTAAATAGTAATGATTTGATGGGGAGAGAGAGATTATATTGTAATATTTAATTGTGTTAAAATTTTAGAGGGGGTAAAATTTTGGTACACAAACGCACCCTTAGAAGCTTCAGAAAAATTATATCATAGTAATTAATTTTAGGTTATGATTAATAAACCCATTAGCTCTCGATAGAGTACGGGGGTGTTTGTTTGTGCAAATTTTGGAGAATATTCTCGAAATTTTGAGAATCTCTAATTTATTGAGATTTATTGGAGTTTGCAAAAAATAGAGTGCGTAAAAATTAAAAATTTTGAAATGTATTTGTTAGAAATTTCGAACCCCAATCGGGAAAACAAACACTCCGTACGTGTATATTATATAGTAATTCTAGTTACGTAGAAAAAAAAGTATAGTAATTATTGTCGTACGCATTTGGCTTTTCATTCTCGACTCTGAACCGGAAGTCCGGAACCTCTTATCAGCCAGTTGATGGGACCGGCGTACATTTCTTCTCAGGGAGACGACCTTTTTATACAAAATTCTGATTGGATGGAGAAAAAGTGGGGAAGATATTTTGGGACCTGACTGATTGACCTCTCTACCTATTACCTAGGAAAACCAAGCCATGGGCCCATGGCGGCTCTTTGGGTAGCGGCTGGGTCCAAGCTCTGGTGGAGCTTTTATGGCTGAAAGGGTTTGAGTAGTTAGGGAAGCAAATGCTGCCGACCATGAAAATGTCTGCAAATGTGTTCGTGGTTTCAAAACACTTGAGATTGGCATCTCAAACAAGTTCCATGGAAAATGCTTTACCCAAAAGGGAGGTGATTAGCTAAGACGTGCAAAGTAGAAAACTAGGCGTGTTTGGAAGTTAAAATTTTCTTTATTCTTAAATTTTTATTTAAACATAATGAACTCAAAATTTTGATTAAGAAATAAAAACCATCTTTCAAAACGCCATTTTTCTTATCAAATTTTTTATTTTCATTATAATAAATATAAAAAATTATTCAAATGATATTTTTATTTATTTTTTATATATTCTAATAAAAATTTACTTTTTTTCCACTGTTTCTTCTCAATCCAGTGAAATTCTAATCTATCTGGAATTTTCACAATTCTCAAAAAAATCATGGTTTTGCACGCGTGGCCTAAGACTGGCCTAATACGTGTTAGAAAGTACAAAGTATTGATTTTCTTTCATGTCCCGTGTTAGGCTGAATTCCAAATATTTTGACTTTTTTTCCTTGGGCTATTTGAGCTTCTTCTTTTTCGACTTGCGTGATATCAGCTTTGTTTCTTCCGTTTTGTTCTCTTATGTGTCGACATGTGCAACTAACAAATAAAAAAGAAAGTCTTTGAGTAGTCATTCCTTCTCCAAGATTTTACCCAATAGTCTCTGAATTTTGGTCTTAGAAGATAATCTTCTTTACCTCTTTGGGTTATCTTCTTTGTGATGTGTGCAATTTCATCACATCAACAAGAGCTCATCTTCATGGAGTTAGTAGCCGAAGCAGAGCTGTATAACTTGATGACAGCGGCCATAAAATTAATGGGTTTGATGACAGCAGCCGTAAAATTAATGGGTTTGTTGACGAGCTTCTGTAAGACTTGGTCAGTTTACAGGCTTTATCTATGACTGGTCAGTCGTATCTAGACCCAGAAACGCCAGTGATATGACGCCACTCTCATTGAATAAAAGTTTCAGAACAACTTTTTTTTTTCTAAGCAAAGTTTCAGAACAACTTAATTTTTAAAAGAAATGGTTAATATTTTGTTGTTTACTATAATGGACGTGATAATATTTCGTCCACAACTTTGATAGAGAACTTGGTCGGGAAAGGCGGGCATGCTGAGGTATACAGGGGATGCTTATCCGATGGTCAAGTTGTGGCAGTGAAAAGGTTGAAAAAGAAACAGAACAAGAACGAGGATAGAGTTAGCGATTTCTTGTCCGAGCTTGGGATTATTGCACACATAAACCATCCCAATGCTGCTCGATTGCTTGGTTTTGGAGTTGATGGCGGTTTGCACCTTGTCCTTCAATTTTCCCCCCATGGCAGCCTTGCATCTCTGCTATTCGGTGCTGTCTCAAATCCCCTTTACTTTGATTCGTCTGTTGTGGTTTGGCTGCTCCTTAACTCCTTTCTAGCATATCATTTGATGGCAGCCAAAGGATCGTAACTCTATTTGGCTGATCAAGAGAAATTCAGCATTTCAGGTTCTGTGTGTCTGGAGTGGACCAGGAGGTTTAAGGTGGCTGTAGGGGTAGCGCAAGGATTAGAATATCTCCATCACAATTGCCAGAGGCGAATTATTCACAGAGACATCAAAGCCTCCAATATTTTACTCACCGAAGATTACAATGCTCAGGTACTTTTGTCACTCGAGGAGTTCTGTTAGACATTTATGTAGAGATGAGTCCCCCACAATGGATGTTTGTAATTTCATCCGAAACATGCAGATTTCTGACTTTGGACTCGCAAAGTGGCTGCCGGAGAAGTGGGCTCACCATGTTGTTTTCCCTATTGAGGGCACATTCGGGTTAAGCATACAGCTTCAATGATCTGTTTAAATAGTATTTCTGATGCAAATTAGTTTAAAAAGAGTCCTATGGGCTTCTGAATCTTCATATGGACGACTGACTTCAGGTATTTGGCTCCGGAATGTTTTATGCACGGGATTGTTGATGAGAAAACTGATGTATTTGCATTTGGGGTCCTATTACTGGAGCTCATAACCGGTCGCCGTGCTGTAGATTCAAGTCGACAGAGTCTGGTCATCTGGGTATGGTTTTGTTTATTTATGCCAAGACTTTTAAAATCTTCAAATTGGTCATCTGGAGCTCATAACTGGTCGGGTTTTTTTGGTTATGCGCAGGCAAAGCCGCTGCTCGACGCAAATGATGTCAACGAGTTAGCTGATCCTCGATTAGGAGATGCGTATGATCCAACTGAGATGAGATGTGCCATGTACACAGCTTCAGTGTGCATCCACCACTTACCCTCCATGCGTCCACAGATGAACCGGGTATGAATTCTGCTACCCTGGCTTTTCAGTTCCGGTCTTGCAGGATTGACTGCTCATACAAACAATTGGTGTGCACTGCAGGTTTTGCAGCTACTAAAGGCCGAGAATGGGGCTCTGGAAACAAAACCCAAGTCTCTGGCTGCAAGATCACTCCTCTTCAATGCCTGTGATCTTGAGGAATATACTCCCACAACCTATCTCAACGACCTCAATCGTCACAGGCAACTTGTGATGGAGTAACTCTTCAACGTATGTACGTTCTGCAGTGTTCCTCGTTGTTAGTCGTCGGTTTGAATGTCCGTACAAAATGGTCTGGCCCTAAAGTTTTATGTGGATGCAATTTGGAAGTTCCACACCACCTTAGTGTTATTTCTTCGAGTCCTTCGACCTTGTAATATGTTGCTTTGTTCTATCCTAAATCTATAGAGCATAGTGATGCGGCGTTCAAATTCCCCAACAACAGGTTACAGGGAAAAATTGAACTCCCCTACAATGTTGGAAGGAAAATTTGTGTACATGATATCGTGCTTGTACTGCAATTTCTCAAATGGGAAATCCAATTTCTACTGTATAGGCACTTTTTTGTTTAAGGAAGAAATTGCACTTTATCATTCTATTTTTTTTAACCTGCGTCCGGATCAATTTACACACACCTGGGTCATGTTCTTGTTCGGCAAAAGTGTAGGATTTGAATCTTCACAAACGTCATGTTCGGCAAACAAAGAATCCTTACTTTGGTCATGTGGCTCCTAGCGTCTGACGCACAAGCAGCTTTGTCCCCTGCGCAAGTCATTTTCTGCTTTTTTTCACGTGTTTAGCTGTTTTTCACGTTTATTCTTTTGTCATTTTCTGCTTTTTTTTAATTCATTTTATATATTCAACTTTTAATAAATAAAAAAATAAATTCGAAATATAAAAAAGAAAAAAAAAACAATTTTAAACTTCATCATTAATTTTTTATACCTCAACAACTTCTATACAAACACCAATATAACTCTAACGGTCTAACATCATCTGAAAATTTTCAAAACACTCCAAATTCTACAAAAATCTTCAAAACGAACATAACCCTGATTAATCCAGATTAATTGTTGTGGCATATTTTCTAGTGACCAAATAACAATTGAAAGTGATAAAATTAATTTTTTATTTTATTTTGTTTTATGGGGTTAACAAAGTATATCCAAGGGAATACCTTTGAAGCATCAAATTTGTTTTTAAGGTTTTTTCATTATTTTCTGTGGAGCACCCGACACGAATTCAACTACCCCAACTGTGTAACAAAATTAGTTAAACTTACTGTTGGAAGTTCCTAAAATCAAGTTCTGTCTAGGGGAGGGAGCTTCTTGAATCTCAAATACCTGTTATTTTAACGTCTTTCTCTATTGCACAGTTTGGGCCTTGGACCAACCGCTATCACGAACCGTCCAGATTGGATTAACAAAAAGTGAGACAAAATCCTACGATTTGTCAAATGTAAGAGAGAGAGAGAGCAGTAATGGCGCCAGAGATTGTGCTCCAACTGGCACTCCTATCCCTAGCGCTGGCAATGTTTTTTGCAATTCACCAATTCCCCAAACACGTCCTAAACAAGCACCGAACCAAGAACCGAGCCGCGCTCTTAGCCAACCGCCACTTCATCCAAGGGTCGAACCTCCTGGCTCGGGCCCGATCCACCACCCACCGGCCTCAATCCCTGTCCCACGCCAAGTCCGCCCTGATCGAGGCCGAGAAGGCAATCGCTCTGTCCCCAAAGGACCCCGCCCCTCACGTCCTCAAAGCCCTGGCACAGCAACTCATGGGTCACACCACCTCCGCGCTGAGATCGCTGGACTTGGCTCTGTCCACGCCGCGCGTCAGATCGCTTTCCGAGAGGGAGCGTGGGGATGCGCTGGTGAAGCGAGCAGAGTTGAAGCTTGCGACGAATCGGAGGCGGCAGGTTGACTCGGCCATGGAGGATCTGGCGGAGGCGGGGAAGCTGAGCGAAGGTAACAACGCGACGGCGTTTTGTTTGTTGGGGGAGTGTTACGAGCGGAAAGGGATGAGAGCGGAGGCCAGGGAGGCTTTCGAAAAGGCCTTAAGGATCGAGCCTGAATCGATCGCAGCTCGTGAAGGCTTGGAACGGATGGGGCCGTGAACCTTGGGTTTTTGTTCGAGTCGGGTCGGGCGTTGGATATTCTTACCATCTTTGCTCTGTATGGTCCATTTTCAATTTTCATTAGATGTGTAGGTGAACAGAGGATAAAGAGATTACGTTACTTTGTGCTATAGAATCTTTTCCAAAGACAAGTTGACAATTATGAGGAATTTTTTGGCTTTTGTGTGCGGCTGTGCGCCTACAAATAATTAGAATCTTATTTCTTGCCTCAAGAAAATATCCCAACTTTATTGATTACCCAAGTGGGTCATATTCTCAGCAATATTAATTCAAAGTTTGGAAGTGATTGATTAGTCTAAGAACTGGGTGTGCGACAATTAGTGCAAAAGTGCAACACTTAATTGGGCATTAGGGAAAGGAAGACGGCCTTAATCATTGGAGTGCAGCAGAGCTACAATGTGAGACTGAGAGCTCTGACTTACAATAATGCAGTTAGTAGCCCACTTCCCATTTCAAATTTGAATCGCCAGGGAGAGACTGCTCGGGAACGTGGAATCGAAAGATGGTTGGTAGCAGCTGGAATCCATTTCATGCAAATTTTGAACCATTTCATGCCAAATGGACCGCAAAACTTGCATAAAAGAAGCAAGCGATGGGACTGCGGTGGGTTCATGACAGAGCAGGGATTCATCTGCTGCATGGGCTATAAGAACAAAGGACCACAAGGGGGACCTCCAATCCATATCAGTTTTTATGGGCTTTTGGAAGTTAGAGATTATCTTATAGAAGAGGCTGATTCAAATATGAGCCAGATGTGCATAGCAATAGTTGGAGCACAAATGACAGCTTTAATAGGGCGCCAGAAATATTCGATTTAGAAGGTCAATTTCCATTCCCTAAATCCTGGAGACTTTTCGTTTAGTGTACTTTGCATATAGGTGTCCAGGGTTCCTTTCTTTTCGGCTTGCTAGCTCTATGGGATGCAGCTGCTATGCAGTGTCCAACATGATATCCACTGGGCCTCTCTGAATCTCTGAAGCTTGTAGTGGATTAAAACGACAAAGGAAAGATCTGACTCTGGCCAACCAGCACCAGCTTATTCCACCACAGAGCACACTTTCTTTATTTTTCAGTGGAGATCCCTATGAACATTGCGAAACTAGAAGAAAAATTCTAAAAGGTGCTTCCTTGATCAGTAATTGGAACTTTCGAAATAGATTCCGCTCCTCCCAACACGAATTTAAGAGGAAAAAAAAACTAGAAGCGAATTAGGATACGAAAGGGATGATAATAATGCAACAGAGAAAATACTAATAAAAAGATTTTCCAAACTACATTGATGTCCTCTGTTCAAAAAGTATTCATCTGAGTACTGTAAACAACTACCCATTGAACCAGAGTTAGTTACAAGATCCAGCTTCCTAGTTCCGACAGTAACTAGAAATTTAGTCTTCAAGACAAAAAAACCTCCTGCCTTTACTCGCCCCAGGTTAAGAGGTGAATTAGAGTGAAACTGTGCGAGGGTCAGATGCGAGGGTCAGCTTGGACAATGCCACAGCGAGAACTTTGGGTGATGTTAAGCTGAGTTGACACCATCAGTGAACTACTAACAGTTGGGTCACATGTTAATAGGACTGGTGAGGCCATAAGAAGAACTCAGCTGACGTTGGAAACATATTGGTCGGAGTTGGGGTCGTTGAAGAGCCGGGAGAGTCGGACGTGCTGGTGTTATTAGGCTGAAGGTGCTGGAAAAGATGGTGATGATACAATGCCGTCATAGCATCGATTGGATTTCCACAAGGAATCACGGGAAGGGGCTGAATGGAAGCAAAATTGATACTGCTGCTGCTGCCACACTGGGGTTGCTGAATAGGAGGCTTCTGTTCTGATTCTAGTGAGAGCTTCAAGCGCTTTGCAGCCCCACCAATGGGTAGAGAACTCTTGGCAATGGCTTCAATATCATACCTGTTCATCTCAAAATTGGTCACGGCATTTGCACCCCTAAACTTTATCGCAGCAATATCATATGCCTCTGCTGCTTCCTCTTCGTTGGCTGCCACCACTCAAACAAATTTTAGTTAAGGAGATGAACATGCTCATATCTCAGGCACAAATTTCCCAGAGAGATCTTTGTACAATTAGAAGGCCTCTCAAAGACAATAAAAGGATTGGTCAGATTCTATTTGCTAAAACTAGACGGGGCATAAAAACCCCTGATCATTACTCTATTCTTGTAGAGCAATATACCCAAAGCGAAAGCTACATAATCAATTACCAAAGGTTCCAAGGTATAGGTCTTTGTTGCCAGCAACTCGGCCTATCCTCGCTTGCCATCTACCCTGTTGATGATGCCTGGAGCATAAAAATAATACATCACAAATGAATGTCAAAAATAAAGCAAGCGGGGAAAAAATCTTCCAATATCAGGCACAAAGATTCAATTGCATATAAATGGCCAGACCTTGTCACACCCCTGTATATAGAGGCCCCCCTTGAAAAACCGCTACTTTTCCTACAAGTGAAAGTAATTGAAAAAATTAGACTGAACGCTTAATTTATGTAAGAAAAAGTTAAAACACAGCCCAAAAGTCGAACAAATATATGGTGTTACGAAGCTTACCTTCTCAGAGATGCAATGAATTCTTGCTTGGTCACATGTTTCATCTCTTCCAATTCTTTGTTGTAATTAGAAACCTTAAAAAGAGAAGCCAATTTTCAGGGTGATTTAACTTCCATGTTACAGGCTATCGTGGTTTTCCATGCAGAAACAAAGGTATCCTTGCGTAGAATAGTTTAGAACATTAGAAACGTGTACGCATAACTTACAGGACAGTTGGTGGTTGCAGTAGGACCCCAGTATTTCAAGGCGGCCAAATCATAAGCCCTAGCTGCCTTTTCTTCCTTGTCATATCCACCTGGTAGAATGCATCACGTCATTATATGATATTCAAATAAATTACCACTAACAAAGCACCGGATTAATACACTCCAAAAGCAAAATAAGGAAAAAAGCAATAAGGAAAACCTCTTACCCAAGTATACTGTAGAACGAATTCAACAAAGAGTAGAAGCCAGATCATCAAGATCCACGTCACATGCAAAAGGAAAAGGCAAGAACGTGAGTATTAGCTAATAGATTGGTCATAATTTTCTGCCTCAAAATTTATATTTCCATCCAAATACAAAAATAAAAAAGAGCAACGTGTCTTGACTCTTGCATGCTATAGCATAGGCTCTCTGGAAAGAATGTCAATCAGGGCTCAATAAATAATAGTTCTTTTTCGATCTGCAGTGGATTGTCATTTTCAAGACTTTTTCTGTTTTGAACTTATGCTCATGTGATGGCCCCATACCCAAACACACTCCTACTCGTTACATGTCTCCAATGGGTGCATCGTAGCAATTAAGCCCAAATTTTAATTATGGAAGGTCATCAGGACATAAGAAAACAACTTCTCGTGTGGTAATTGCTTCTCATGATTATTATTTTTGCCCTCCCTCGCCACAGTTCCCTGACAGTACGAACCAGAATCTTAGCCCACATGACCAGACTCCACCAGAGCCACTTCCAACCAATTTCGGCGACAATAGTGGGCACTTTAGTTTTTAAGTTCAAGTTTGAAATGGGAGATGGGGTCAAAGGCAGACTTGCTGCGGCTGCATGAAAGAAAAAGCAAAAGGTAAAGCTAACCCAGAAGGTATCAGGCTAGTGTTCAGACACATTATTGAAGTCTGCAAAGTCTGGTGAATGGGTGGTGGGTTTGGGACTCGTCATCAACCTGCAGATACGGACCCAGATGTACCCAGGTGGGAGGAGAGAAGATAAGCGAGTGAAAGAAAGACAGCGCCCGAACACAATGGAAAACCAATGAACAAAACGGCGGCACCTCTGATCAAATCAATGTGATAGAAAAGAAAGAGAAAGAAAATTCAGAACTGTGAACGAAAAAACAAGTACCATCTGTGCAGCACGTATATACCATCAGTCAATCATGAAAGACAGATGGGAAAGAAAAATAAGGAAGTTTTTTATATAATCGTGTATATATATCATTCATATAGAAAAAAAAATAGTATTTATATATATCATTAGAGAGAGAGAGAGAGAGAGGGAGAGAGGACCTTGACGGCCTTTCCTAGCCTGACCCTCTCTTCTACAGCTGTTATCCCATAGATGTGCTTCGTATCTACCTGTCCACCGGTGTCTGCATCAATGCATATAAAACAAAAGTCCGAAATTTACAAATTATTCCCATTTCCAATATAAAAAATTCTCCATTTTTCTTTTTAAATTATTTTACCAAACGATCCAAATTGAAAAAGAGATCATTAGAATATACTTCCAAATTGAAGTAGATATAGCAATTGGTGTCTCTATTCTCTTCTCCCTGTCATATGGTATTGTCTCAATCAAAATTAATCGAAGACCACTACACTCAACACGTTGACTATTATATGTTTTCTAAGGCCATAAGTAGCTTTAACAATTTCCCAACCCCCACAAAATTAACACCCAAACAATCAAGTGTAATAATAATGATAATATCAATAACAAATATCAGTGCAAAAAAGACTAGGATTATGTTCCTGAGTGGGACCTGGTGACACCTCTGTAGATTGAAGTTCGCTGGCCAAAAGTATCAGCAATCTTCTTAGTGCTATCAGTCTCGACCGTAACAATGGCCTTCTCAGAGCTTTGAGCGACCCCAAGGGACAAAGACCCCGTGGCACCGTTTGAGAACGCCAACTCGTTCCGAGTTGACTCAATCGATTGACAGCCAAACTCGGCGCAAGCGAGCTGGTTCCTAGCCATCGATGCCGAGTCATCCACTTCAGAGCCAGAGTTAGTACAGAAAGCTTGAAACCCAGCTAGTGCTTTCAGATCCTGCTGATCGTTGAAGTATGCTGAGCCTTGGTCGTAGATTTGGGTCAGGGACGAGTCCTGGGTCTCGGTTTGGCTGTCCGAGTACCGAACCATCGATGACGAATCGCCAAGAAAATCTTCGAGCTTTGGAACAGGGTGGTCTTGGCTTTGCGGGTCGATGAAGCTTGTGAGAATAGATGAATCTACTAAGCTTTGCGCTTGAGCTGCTTTGGCTTCGTTTTCTTCTCCTTCTGTATAAAAGAGTTGGGGCTTGGGGTTTGTCCAGCCTACATGAAAAACGTATACGGTAATCTGGAGCATTCATTGCAGGCAAGATTATTCAGTAACTCGACAAGAGTTGTCAATATTTCAATGTTTGCTTAGACGTATCCAATGGATGGCAGAGAAAAATCCAGGAACAGGAAATGTGGGGATTATATATCTTCCATACTTAGATATACGGACTGAAAAACATCATTGACTTCATAGAAACTACGATAACCTATTTTATAGCTCAGCTTTGACAGGAAATGTTGAAGAGAACCCTCAACTTCTGAGAGCAGGGAAACACACAAAACATAGTTCAGACCCGCATCAAATAAATATGGTCTCTCTCAAGTTCCTCAGCAACTAAACATAAGTCTAGAAAGAGTGTTGGGGGGGGGGGGTTCACCAGACTTGAGATTTCATGAGACCGTGACTTGCGGATTTGAGAAACAGTGAGCTTTGAGAGCAAATCGTTTGTCTGGATTGCTGGAAAACTCAAAGAAACGGGACTTTGAAGACCCATATCATGTATTTTTTTCATTACGTACTTTTGACAAATTAAATACCAGCATATCCTTCTTTTCCCCAATATATAAGCAGCCAAACAGGACTAACAAGTCTTACACTGAGAGAAATAGTTGGGTTTACCATTTGCATAGAAGTTATCGATCAAGTAATGAGGAGAGGCAGTGGAGGAGCTCTCGTAGTTCATGAACTGCGATTCGGAGGACCTCAGCATTTCCATCGGGGACAGCGAGAAAGATAACCAATTAGTCGTAGGACCCATTTTTTTCCCTTACGCTTAGGGAGTCCTTTTTCTTCTCTCGCCAGTTCTATTAAATCTGAAGAGCAACCAAACACAATGAATCGTCGCGTCACATATAAAGAAATATTTCTAAGGAAACAAACAAACAAAGCAAAACCAACTCTTAACCCCGAAACGTAAATTACCTCAGCCGTTACTAAAGGTCCTTCATCTGGGGTCAAAACACAGTTAAGCAGCAGTACGATAAGCACGAAGCTGAATCAGTCCCAAACCAGCTGATGTGATGGACAAGCTCCAAAAGTTTCAGCTATATAGGTAACTAGCAACACTATCCATGCAAAACCAAACCCACGGATTCAAAGGCGTCAAAAACTGCAACTCTCTTTAGATAGAAGAGGGCGGGTGGGGGGAAAGCAGAAGCAGGTGTAAGCTTGTAAATGGGAGGGTCGAGCGGTTACAGGTGCCAACCGGCGTAAAACCAGAGCGAAAGAGAGAGAGAGGAGCTGAGAAAGCGAGAGTTTCAGAAAGAGAAAGAGAGAACGAAAGGGTGATTAATAAACATATAAAAATAGAGACTCGGAAGATTAAAATAAGAAGGAAGTGACTTTTGGCTCTGCGCTGAAGGAAATTTGTCTGAAACAGAGTCGCGAAAGATCCGGGCTAGCGGAAATTGGAGACTTTTGCTATGGTAATTGCTTTGGTTTTTCTTGTGCTTTGTTGACCTTTTTGCCCATACTCTTATTTTATTAGGAACTTGAGATTTCTACACACTTCTTTTTTTAAAAAAAAAAAAATTTACACACTTGTCTTACATGCACCATTCTACACCTATTCCTACTTGGGCTATAATATACTATTACAGTCTCCTCGGGTCCGAGTTTGATGTGATGCAGACCAATGGCCTGGAAAAAAAATTAAATTAAATAAAAAAGAAACGTGGCAAAACATTAGCCTCCAAATCAAATTTTTGAAGGCTAATGTTTAGAAAAAAATTGATTTTTAATTACAATAATATTAAAAAAACTCGTTTAAAGAGCTCAAGAAATTTTTTTTAAAAAAAATAAACATAAAAATATGTTTGTTTACCGAAATTTTGAAGAATATTCTCAAAATTTTAAGAATTTTTTGAATGTTGAAATTTATTGAGGTTTGTAGAAAGTTTGAAGGGTATGTGTAAAAGTTGAAAATTTTGAAGTATGTTTATTTTCTTTGAAATTTTAGACCCTAAAATTTTGGACAAATAAACATGTCCACATTATTATCTTAAAATGTATTAATATTAGCTCTCTTATATGATCTAACTGTATTATTTTTTTCAATAATATGGTCAGACTATATTAAATTTTACAATTTCTTTGTTGTTGCTTTTCACTTTCAACGTGTTTTAGTTTATATATATATATAATTGCTAATCCATTTTTTTTTATTTTTCTGCTCCTGAAAATTGGTAATCCATTTTTTAATTTTTAATTTTTTGGCAAATGAACAAGAAAATCGGGAATAGTGATGTCGATCACCGGGTCCTTTCATTTGGTGACTGGGAGGTCCCCCGCTTTCACGGCAGGTGATTTGGAAACCATTTATAAAGTGGCAAAAGTTATTGTGTCAGTGAGGTTATTGTGTGAGTGGACGGGTGAGATTAGAAGTTGAAAAATTTAATGGCTGAAAAAATGTCACGTCATTTAACAACCCGACCAGCGAAACCGACCCGGTTTCATTAAATGATGTGACATTTTTTCAGCCATTAGATTTCTCAACTTCTAATCTCACCCCTCCACTCACACACTCACAAAATAATCGACCCCCACTATAAAGGAGTGTCTGCGTTTCATGTGTCACTCGTATGCTACTCGCGTCTACACCGGCAAGACCTATGTAGCGGCCTGTCTGATTAATTTCTGCGGGATACAATGTGTATTAACAATTACATCAATTTCTTAATATTTATTTATTTTGATTACTCTCCTTTTTATCACGTTAAACATTAAAATTCAAAATTGGAACTAATTATATAATTAAAATCAAGAATTCACAATTCAGGGACTACTAAGTCTAATTTTTTTATTATGTTAGTGAGTAATACGCTCCAAATTCAAATTTAGTTAATATCATTAAACTATTAATTTCATTACATTACACCATTAAATTATCACAATCTATCAATTTGCAAATTAAATGCAAATTAGCTATGTGGCACAATATTGGTAATTGGATTCTATCATGCATATTTTATGAATTTTGATACTTCATAGACACAAGGTAGACGTGAAAAATAAATTCTATAAAAAAAATACTCGTATTTATGAATTTTAATAATTTGATGACAAAATTGGTAATTTACATACCAAAATAATACTTATAAAATGGTTTAGTGACGATAAACAAAACTCTCTCTTACAAAATAAAGATACAAACTTCTTCCGAGCAAACATTATTCATATTAATTGGAGTTTCTTTCGTTATGTTCATGACCAAAAACATTAAGTTGTACCCTATTGAAAAGTATATAATAAACAATAAGCCATTTGTTTTATTTTTCACCTTAAGATATATTTATGATGACCTATTGTTATTTCTGAAATTTTTTAGATGTGAGATATCTTAACCATTCAATCCCAATGCCCATAACAAAGGAAACATGAAATTAAAACTCGGAAAAATATATTAACTTTCCCCACCTTAATTCGTATTTGGTTTATTTTGTTACTCTAATCGGGTGCTGTAATTTGCCCAATAATCAATTGAAACCCGATTGGATCCTAGTGATCACGAATATGCAACATTGGGAGCTTATAATTACTATTAATCTTACAAGTCCTTTCCACAAAAGAAGTAAGATGCGGGACCGAATGTTTGTCATGATAGTTCGGTGCTTTTTGTTGCTACTTGACCCATTTATATAATATATAACCAGAGAACCGAACCGAAACGAAACCAGACGACCACTTTTAGGCCCCATTTGCGTCTCTCTTTCCTTCAAGGGAAAACTACAAGTTTTGGAATAATCGATACACGACGACGGAGCAGATGTGTACAAACACGTAGAATAGGATCATTTGTTGGGGCTTCGGCGGAGACTGCAGCGCTAGTACGCAAGCGAAGTAGGAGCTTTTCCCTAATTTCTTGACGTTTCTGTTGGTTTCGCAGAAGGGTCCCAGCTGATTCTGCATGAGACGTGGCTTCCCGTTGCCTTAACTGATAGGGACACCTGGTTGTGGAGTTATGGCTCATTGCATGCACAGTTCCTTCCTTCCTTGCTTACTTCCTTCTTCTCCCAACGCTCTGTTTGGCTGTGCTTATTTAGTAGATACAAGGATTCCACTTAACCTTAAATTTGAATCCAAACTATATTAATCCACTCCCCTTTTAACCTTCCGATCCTAATCGAATGGAAACTCGATCATACGAGAGCCCAACTATATTATATTACCCACTTACATTTATGACTTATTTTCCATGTGGGATAATATTTGTTCTACTCATCGTCCCGATCTTGTCAAAGAAACGAGTTGCATTACATCTGACGGGAACGTCGTAAACAAGAGAGAATTGTTCGGCGTTGTGCTTAAGATACTGATTAGCTAGGATCATGTGCATCGCCACCATATCTCGTATATTAAATTGTGTATGTTATTACCAAGTTGCAACTATGCTGACTTGCTTTGTAATTGTGCATCCTCTTGAAACCGCATGTGACATCACACGTGCTGCATCCAGACAAAGGGAATGTGTACAGCGTATTCCACATATATATATTTAAACCATAACAAAGATTATAGAGCTTAAAGTGCACGTCTCTCTAGTAGTCCAATATCCATGTACAAAATTCTTAAAAAACGTTTAGTATATGATCGAGCATATATGATATATCGATCCCCCCTTCTCGACTTAGGATAATGAGCCACATTTTCAACACGTGGCGGTGCACAGTACGATCCTCGTCGTAGTACTCATCATCTATCTACCTACCATATCTGATTTATTGGTGAAGGGGAGTGATTAACTTTGTAAGGATATATATATATATGCCCCCATTCTCATAACATGGGTTGGGAAGGATAACTCTTCATTCTCTCACAAGGTCTTCGATATCAGAAACTTCCTTGCCAAAACACCACGTGTTCGTTCAGAAAATGTATAGGTATTAATTAAGGCATCAATTTTGCAAATGTGGCATGTTTTATACAAGGAACACTTGCATAAGACTCATGGATTAAATTTTGTATTGTGGAAGGGTAGAAATGAGAATTCACATATATACGTCCCTAAGAGAAAATGTTTACTGGTGTATTAAATATCATAACATTAAAGTGTATATATATATATATATTAAATGGTACGTGCATAATAAGCATAATTACGTATAGTGTACGAGCAATAAACAATGTTCGTGAGGAAAATCCCCGCAAATGGATCCTGATCATCGTTCTTATCTTTGGCTTCTTCCTTAGCTTAAAGATCTTTTAAGCCCTACGTGTAAAAATAATCACTGTTGGCTTTTGACCTTTGACCGAGAGGCACGTGCGCTGCGCCTTTTAGTTCGAAAATCAAAATGCATCTTGATGATTATCATGATTTCGGTGACACACGTGCATTCTCCTCTCCCGACATATATTAACATCATGATGTCTTTAAATGTTCATACTATTCTTTCGCTCCTTTTAAAATTGTCTTTTGCTATGATCGAATATTAAAATATAATCAATATCTCACGTCCATGGTACGAAAGTGACTGCTGGCTGCAAATCGAAAATGCGGTCGTTTTTGGATCGAAATGCGGTTCGAATAATATTTTAGGTTCTTTTAAATTAGAGGACCATATCGGTTTAAAAAAATTTGGTCTGGTCCGGTCCACTTAAGAAGTCCGGTTCAATTTTATTTTTTTAATAAAAAAAAAAAATTTTTAAGTTAATTTTGAAGGTGGAAGAACATATAAAAATATAGAGTTTTGGTTTAGGTTAGGTTAAAACTAAACTTTTTAAGTTTGTAATTTTTATTAAAAAATAAATAAATAAATATAATTATTTATATTAATAAATGTGATCTTGTTCGGTCCGGACCGCATTAAAAAAAAGAACCAGATCGGATCGCATTTTAAAAAATAGGACCGGACCGCAAATCCTGTTTGATTTTGCGGTCCGGTCCGGTTCTGTGCAACCCTACTGCGCTGTCGTCCACCTCGTGAGGTTTACCTTTTTCTTTTTTTTCTCAATGACACGTGTCATCTACTTAATTGGTGAAAAACTTAACCTATAAAAAATTTAGAAAAAGTGGCATAAATTTGAATAAAGCCAGTAACCTTGCTTCAAACAGATTATGACATTTTTTTAATTTACTACTTCAAATGGATGGTCAAATTTAAAAAAATATAAGACATAACATTAAATATTATCCGTATTAAATGTCAAGTAGTATTGACTTTATAACATTCAATATATATTTTGTTTCTCTCTTTCTATTACATCATTCAATCAGACAGTTGAATTAGAGACGAGCCGATCAGCTTGAATAGAAACTCGTGAGTGATGAGAGGCGACTAGGAGGTTCTCAAGAGTTTTTAGATAATTTTTCTTAATCAATCAGAATTAACCCACAAAATGAACATCTGTATATGGTAAGCAATTATTCAGTGAACTTGTTTAGAAATTAACCCATAAAAGGAAGTTCTACATTCTATTTTTGGTTGATTTTTCAGTGCTGACAAGACAAATTGGGTACAATCTATTAGTTACTTATATGCATGGAATGGCGATCAAATTCACATCATATAAATAGAAGAAGAGTGATGGAATGATTGGTCTTGAGGTTTCTTTCCCACTTTCGGTCTTGGTTCCATTAAAGCGGTTCTGTAGTCGATTTATGGGACTAACATTAGGATGTCAATAAGGCCCAAGCCCAGGACCATTTGGGGCTTTGCATTTTGTTGGGTTCCTCCATGTTTCTAATTGGGCCTCCTAGTTGAAGCCCTCAAGTTATTGTGCAATACCAACCTAAAAGCCCGTCCTTCCCCAGCGGCATTAAAGATTGGTTGGGCTTTCATATAACGTCAACTCACCAAAAAACTATCTGTCCCGAAATATTGGGCTGGGCTAAACTATTAGAAACGAAGGCCTCTTGTAATTTTAAAATACCTTCAAAAGAGGTTTGCAAACTAACCCAAGATTTTGATTCGTACGAGTTAGTAGAAACCTCATTTTATTTTTTAGTCATGGGGTTTACAATTTTTTACGAAATGATCATTCTGTCAGAGATCTGTTTGTTTCTCTAATGGAAGGGCCACATTAGCTGACAACTCAGCGGTTGATGTGGTAAGGAAAATTGACATTTTTCGTCCTTGGGTTTTACGCCGTTTTATTTTTTAGTCCTTGAGTTTAATTTTTTTCAAATTTTAGTCCTTGGGTTTACATTTTTTTACGAATTGACCCTTTGTAAAATACAGTCCTACTTCCCTATCACGGGGGCAGGTGCAAGGATCAAACCACTCAAAAAATCCACATGTTTTCTGCAACTCAATATAACACGTCATGTCTCATTTTTTGTGCTTTGAATAAATAAAAGATACTATAGTTTGAGAAGGGTCACATCAACTGACAACTCAACCTATGAATTAGGTTTTGTAGGTTCTTGATTTTCTTTATAAAATACGATCTTACTTCCATACTACGGGAGCAGTTGCGAGGATCAAACCAATCAAATAATTTTATATTATTATTATATTTTTTATGTAAATACAATTAAAATTCAAAAAAAAAATTTGACTTAAGAATATATAACACGCGTTTATAGTTGTTAAAAATCGAGTATGCAGACATTAGACATTGTAGAGATAATACAAAGTATATATAGACAAAAAAGAATTTGAAAATACTAAAAGAGGAGAAAACACTCATATCTCTTTTTTAAAAAAATAAATATATTTTTAACTTTTAGAACTTTTATTATTCAAGAGTTAGAGTTTTAATAAAAATTATAGATTTTTAAGGATTTTAATTGAATTTCGAATTTTTTTAGTCCTATAAAATATGTTTTTAAAATTGTCAAAACTAAAAATGATAAGTTATTATTAAATATTCAAGTCCAAAATTTGTATTTCAAAATTTGAATAGTAATTCCTCACGGAATGGTCATTTCGTCAAAAAATGTAAACTCAAGGACTAAAGTTTGAAAAAATTAAACTCAAGGACTAAAAAACAAAACAGCGTAAAACCCAAGGACTAAAATGTCAATATCTCTTACCACATCAGCTGCTGTGTTGTCAACTAATGTGACCCTTCCATTAAGGTAACAAATGGATCCCTAACGGAAGGACCATTTCGTAAAAAAAAATGTAAATCCATTAACTAATATTTGAAAAAAGTAAACCCAATAACTAAAAAATAAAAGAAAGTAAAACACAAAGACCAAACTGTTAAATTTACTAAAAAGAAAATTAACGTTTGTGACCATAAATGTTTAAAAAAAGCTCACAAGTCGTCATTCAATTGACATATCCTTGTCTACCAGAGGTACTTATCGAAGTTCAAAATTTGACATATGCACGGAAAAAAAAGGTTATATAATAAAAACAAGAATACTGATTGCTTAGAATATAAGTATGGGGGGATTACTTTGATTGGAGACCGATATGAAAAGGATGGGAGATGTTTTATGTTCCGTTTGTCTAATGAAAAACACAGGAGCTTCTCTGAAGCGTGGTGGATGGCATCACTACAGGACGGTCCATTCACCAGGTGACTTAGAGATCAATTATTTTATAACTTCCTTCATTTTTTTCTAATAAGAACCCTAATTGATTACCATATATATTCTTGTTTTTTTAATATTTCATAAGAAATAAGGTATTTTACACAGTGAATATACACTCACATCGGTTAATTGTTAATTAATTTGTGACAACAAAGAAAAGGCATGCTTCATGTTGACGATATGGGTTGGGGAAGAGAGGAAGAGTGGGAATGCCCCATTCTAACCACACCAATAAAGAATTTTTTATTTAAAAAAGGAATAAACACAAGATTGGTTCTGTGATTTATTCAAAAATTAAATAAATTTTAAAATTTTAAAACACATAAATTTAGTCCTTAAAGTTTAACAACCATCTTGACTTTAGTCCTTACTAGGCCTGTCCACCAAACCGGCCGGACCGGAACCGGACCGGTTTTGGACAAACCGGACCGAGACCGGTATATTCCGGTTCGGTACCGGGTTATCCATGTGGAAAACCGGACTTAGACCGGAGTATACCTCTCTAAACCGACCCAAACCGAAAATTGGCCCAAAATAGCACGACTCACCCCAAAATCGGCCCAAAATGGCACGACCCACCGCAAAACCGGCCCAAAATGACATGACCCAAACCGATCCAAACCGGCCCAGACCGAACCGGTGAAATCGGGGACCAGACCGGACCGCACCGGTCATATGACCGGTCCGGTCTATATACTCTACAAAATAGCCGATTTGGCCGGCAAAACCGGACCGAACCGGCCTGTATCGGAACTTGGACAAGCCTAGTCCTTACTATACTATTCAAATGTGAATGATTTTAAACTTCAAAAACTAATTTTATGTGTTTTAAAGTTTAAAAACTTATTTGAATTTAGAATAAACAACGTGAACCAATGTTGTATTTATCCCCAAAATTTTTTTTGTTAACAAATAAGAACTAGAGGAAACATTATGTGGTAATGTAATAGTGGGTTCTTTAATTAATGGCGATTTGGACTTTTTATGTTTCGAACATTGATTAATTATCGGTTTGATTTGACCCTTATATTAGAGAAAAAAATATACAAAGAGACCGAAATGATCTATTTTAACACAGTATGTTGAGAAAATTATTAGATTAACTTTTTTGAATAAATGTAATTCGGAATTTAATATTTCATAAGATTTGCCACTGATTTAAGTCGCGAATGTTTAAAAGGCGAATTAGGGCAATTTTTCAAACAGGTGAAAGACATGTCTTATCGACTTTCAACCCTTGGTACCGGGTGTCGGCAGTCGGCTGACGTTGAGACTCAAGCCGCATATTTGTGCGACCGAGACAGAAAAGAAGACTGGAGGTGCGGGGAATCGAACCCCGTGCCTCTCGCATGCGAAGCGAGCGCTCTACCATATGAGCTACACCCCCTCATGGACATCTTGTGACTTGTACTTATTTTTCATAAAATAATAAAAAAGGATTTGCATATTAATCTCTCTGTTTTCTTTTTCTGGCTCATATCACCATCTATTTTAGTTAATACTATGATTTCCCAAAAATTCCAAAAAGTTTTAGAAGGGAAGAATTCCATGCGGTGAAATGTATAAGCAACAGGAAGAGAGCTACAAGCTTAAATAGTCAACGGCCGTGAATCTTGCATCAGCCTGGAATGTTGCGCCACATGGCACAGAGACGTGACCAATAATATCTATTCAAAACTCAAAGATTAAAATCTCGGGCCTTATTTATTCTACTTGGTAGGAGAATAAATTAAGATGATGGCAACAATTTCAACTCTTTACGCAATTGAAAGAGAGAGAATTAATAGACTAATAGTATCTTCCCTAAAGATGATGGGTAAAATAGCTTTGTTAAATTCTCCTTCATTTATTAAATTCCTTAAACATATTAAATAATTTATATATATCTGATCTAAGAAGAAGAAAAAGATTATTATTAACTAAAACAGCTAACACCCATTGTCTGGTATCCAATTTCAATGATCTTGTCTCAAACTATCCGTGTCCAAATAGATATCCTAATTCCTTTGGGAGCAATTACGAAGGATTAGAGAAACCAACAAGAAAAGGTTCAAAGGCCGGAATGGAAGAGACATTTCCTAGAAGGTCAGTGTACCAAGAAGGGAGGACCCGACGGTGCCATCCTCGCTAAGCCATACAAAAAAGTCCAAACGTGGCCATCCTAGCTACTCTCTTAAACAAATAGGGTAAAGCCCTTTGAAATCTTCTAAAATACCTTTGAAAAGATATTCAACCCAGTACAGCACCCTTCTTCTCCTTTTTTAACGGGATTTTTCAGACTAAACCCTTCGACGCGGTTTGGATTTTCTTACCTAGCTAGATACCGTTTCAGGTCCTTCTCCGTCTCTGGGTCTTGCCGGAATTCGTTAAACTCAATGTATAACTGAGTCAAACTCCCCTTGTTTTTCCATCAATCGAAGGGGTCCGTGTAGTTTTGTAGCTGCAGCCATGGACGCTCCAACAGAGAAAGTCTACGTTGCTATTGGGAATGATCTGCAAGATGGACGCAAGACCTTGGAGTGGACGATTAGAAAATGGATGTCCCATCCAATCTCCATAGTCATTCTCCATGTGACCTACGACATCTCCATGGAGTTTGTTTACACCCCATGTAAGTTTACACAGTTTAATTATTCCAGTTTTCTTTACGTTTTTTTGGATTGGATTTTGATGGGATTTTATTGGTTTCGTCGTTTTGTTTTAGTTGGCAAGCTCCCTGCGAGTGTTGTGAGCGAAGAGAAACTGGAAGTTCTTAGGAGGTATGAGCAAGCAAAGATTGACAAGTTGCTGTCCGACTTTGTAAACTACTGTGGCAAGGTGTGGTTTCCTCCTCCTCCTCCTCCTCCACTTTATATCTTTTCTGGTGGCCTCCTGAGATTCTGGATCTTACCTACCTTACACCTCTAAAATCTTTCAGAATTTTCCTTTCGTTCATATTATAGGTAAAGGCCGAGATATTCAAAGTCGAGAAAACTGATGAACCTATGCAGAAGCTCATAGTAGATTTGATTTCTCGCCTCCAAATAACCAAATTAGTCATGGGGTTTACATTCATGAAGTCCTCGTCGTGGTATGCATTTTCCTGTGTTTCAATTTCATGGCCTCAGTCTTTGGTTATTTCTGGGTGAACTTGCTTAATTCTGTCTTTTTATCTACCTCCATAAATATGTCTTTTCATGGTTGATTTCAACGATCCATAGGAAATCAAAGGGAACGATTAGCGGGTCATTTTACATTTATCAGCACAAGCCCGATTTCTGCGAGTTTTACATCATCTGTGGAGGAAAGCAGGTGTTACTCAGAGGACAAAACGATGAAGGAATGATGGAGAATGATCAAGGAGATTCGATTGCAAAAATGAGAGATAAGGGTTCCCTCAGAAGTTGGGTAGGGAAAATGTTTTCGGATCGGACTAATTCCCCGGAAAGAGATTCTCGCCACTCACCCAATTCCTCCATACATTTGGACTTGCCCAATTCAGAAAATCAGTGGGAAACCAATGTCCGTGAAATCGAAAACTATCACCAGCAGATATTGTCTTCAGAATTGGATGCAGATGAGCTTGTCCAGGAGGATGGAATTTTCCAGACGAGCCCAGCTGAGCCTGATCATACGCCGGAACACGCTGATTCCAATACGGTAACTAAAATATCATAGATATTTCTTTCTGAAATATGTGGCTACAGTTTACAACTGTGTTATTTTATTGAAAGAATTGTCCTTGTTCCGTTTTGGAGTCGGAGTAGGTGTACAGAAAATGATGCTTTTGTTCACCAAGTCCATTTCGCTTTTCCCCTGCACCGATGAATTCTTTTTCCCTTTGCTTATCCTTTTTTTGACTCTACCAGCAGCGTGATAGTGATGGGTAATATGTGGGTTTGGATGCTAGTGTACCAAGCCATTTTCTAGTGCCTTTCCTGTCCCCAGAAAGTGGGGTTTCCTTGTTGTGTCTTTTATAATTCGATTCAGTACCATTTCATATATAGTTAATTATGCTGATTTTCTATTACTTATTGGTACAGCAACATAATCTAGCAGAGAAAATCGAGTCTATCAGAAGTAAAATTGATGAAGCCCAGCAGGCAATCCAGTTGAGGAGGAAAGAGGCCAAGGACAACGCTGAAAAGCATGCAAAAGCCAAATGGGCCATTTCTTTATGCGTTAATAGGGTAATATAAGCTTTTAGTTTTCCATCCTTGGGTGCATAGTATTTAGTTTGGTTGCTCAGAAAAGAAAACAACGTACAAATCCTTCATTTTTATGCAGGCTGAAGAGCTTGAAGCTTGGATAAAAGAGGAGGTTACAACTCGAACAGAGTTGGAGAAAGAATTGGAAGCGGAGAAGGAGCACATGAACGAAGTGATAAGCGACATTGAAGAAAGCAGGAGCAGGCTAAATTCATTGATTCAGCTCCAAAACGAGCTCTCTAACAGGCTCCAAATCTCCACATTGTCAAAGACACGCGCCGAGGCCCAACTGGAAAAGGCAGTGACGACGAGGGCAGAGATGGTTAGGGACATTGAGGAGCTGCGGAGACAAAGAGACGTGTTCAATAGGAGGATCGAGTTCTGCAGAGAAAAAGACGCCATTGGCATGGTCTCAAAGCTTAATCAATTGAGTTGTGGTTATAGAGAGTACACGGCCGAGGAGATCAGGTTGGCCACCGGTGATTTTTCGGAGAGCATGAGATTGAAGTCTAGTGGGGATTGGACAAATGTGTACAGAGGGCGTATGAAGCATGGCACAGTTGCCATCAAAATGCTCAGCTGGACCACTGAACTATCCGAAGAAACTTTCCAATCTAAGGTAACACAATACTTGCCTTTGGACTATAATACAACTGTGAAGTTCTTATTATTGTCTCATTTTTTCAGATTTTTTTTTTAAAAAAAAAACCAGAGAGGAAATATATAAGATCATTGAGGCCTTAAATTATCAAAATCAATCGAAATGCAACATCTTATAAGTTTTGATGTGACCTATTTATCGGCTTAGTTATCACACATTTCAAATATAAGATCTAATTAGAGGGTGCGCATGGAAAACTCAATGTAACGTAGTTAGTAGATTAGACCCCATAAATTAAGTTGAACCCATATTCCGTAGGATTAATGTAATTTTTTAAAATAATATTAAATTACATATACGTGCCTAAAAACATGCCTTTTTTATAACAAAAGGCAATAAACTATATTAATGCAATAGTTGGCTTAGGAAAAAAAAAAGAATTTGACATTTTGGTAATTGGGTTTATACCCTTTGGCAAATGGGTTATTTACTTTTAAATTTCAAATTTTTAGTCCTTAAGTTTTCTTTGTTTGACGAAATAGTCATTCCGTTAGTCTGTCGTCCATATGCTTAATGATTTCGTCAAGCTCCGTTAAACGTTTGGACGACAGACTGACGGAAGGACCATTTCGTCAAACAAAGAAAATTCAAGGACTGAAAATTTGAAATTTGAAAGTGAATGACCCATTTGCCAAAAGGGTATAAACCCAGTGACCAAAATGTCAAATTCTCAAAAAAAAAAAAAAGTTGAGAAACTGTGCACGCACAAAACAGCACCATCTTTTTTTAATTGCTTATTATATAGAGAGGAAATTGGTAGACAGGAAATAAGATATTAAAAACAAAGGGAATGATTCTGCATATATATTTCTTAAATTAATTGGTATTTCAATTTGTTTTTCCCCTTTCTTTCTCTAATTTTTCTGTTGCTTTCAAGCAATAGAAAAATGTTTGATGAAAACATGGTTGGTGCAACAGCTATAGATTCGAATGAATTCTCAATTTTGATGATGCCCAAATTATGTTCTATCTTTGTATGTTGGTTGACTATCAAATATGTTAGTGAATATATATATATATATATAAACAATACATAATTTAGGACAAATTTTGTTTTAGTGGAACACTGACAGCATAATCACTATTAATTATTCAACCATGTTAACCAAATTTGTAATATTTTAATAATTAATATAGGATTAGTTGACCTTAGTATCAGATCTAGCTGTTCTTGGCCTAAAGTCATGTGCTTCATGTACTCCATCATCTATGTTGTCTAGTCTCGAGTTTAGGAACTTAATTTTGATAAGATGTGAAGCTATTTATTCCGAAAATGAAAATTTAAACAATTAGGAAGAGATATATATATATATATATATATATATATATATATATATATATATATATATATATTTTAAAAGTTCATGACAACAGAAAAAGGCACGAAGAAGTACCTGACTGACTACAAATAAAGTATTAGAAACTTGTGGGTCTTATATTTCTAGAATACATGATGTAGAACTGATCAATCATCAGATAAAGATATATCATAATCACAAGTATTTTCTGTGTGGTTGACCTTAGAGAGTGGATGGATTTTTATTTGATATTCCTGGACCCGAAACTTTTTTTTTATTTCTTTATTTTTGGCCAATTGCTGGACCCTCTCCTGGAAGAAACAGAGAAGTACGAGGGCAATGGGACCAACGCATACCTAAACCACCATGGTCCATAGATGTGGACTTGTATTTAGAAACTTAGAGGAGGAATTGGGGGAAAAAACCCATATATTTTATATATAATCTGACTGAAAATTGACTATTTTGTGTAGGTGGATCTACTCGGCCATATCCGACAACCGCATTTGGTCGCCATGAGCGGGTTATGCTCCGAGCTTAAGTGCATTGTGTTTGAGTACATGCACAACGGGAGCCTGGGGGACATCTTATCTTCCTCCCACAGAAGCTTTAGGAAAAGAAACCGGCCTCTCGGGTGGCAGGACCGAGTCCGGATCGCAGCCCAGGTTTGCTCCGGCTTATGCTTCCTACACTTGGCTCGGCCGAGACCCATGATTCATGGCCGACTCACCCTCTCCAAAATTCTCCTCGATCGCAATTACGTGGCGAAGATAAGTGGTTATGGGCTCTCAGAAGCCCACAACGAGTACGACGCGCGTTTGGACATTCAGGCTTTTGGTGGCATAATGCTGCATCTTCTAACTGGGAGAAACTGGGTCGGGCTGGTTGACGAGGCAATGACGATGGATAGGGCAGTCCTGGCCCAGGTCCTGGATGAGGTGGGCGGAGATTGGCCGTTGGATTTGGCAGAGGAGTTTGTGGATTTAGCAATGAGGTGTTTATCCAATACGGGCGTGAGCATGTCAAGAGCAATGGAAGAGCTGAATAAGATGAAGAAAAAGGCTGATGACGCAACGGCAAGAGGAGGATCTGAGGCAAAGATCAACGGCGGTGATGATGACGAAGACTCTCACGATGTGCCCAGAGTTTTCCTGTGTCCCATATTTCAGGTTTTTGCCCCCCTTCCTCATTTCAAAACAGAAACAAGATGGGCTTAAATTTTGGGCCTGTTATGGGTCCACTTTTTCTGGGCCTTATTGGGAATGTTTTTGGTGCAGGATATAATGAAGAATCCGCACGTGGCGGCGGATGGATTTTCGTACGAGCTGGAAGCCATAGAAGAATGGTTAGCTACTGGGCATGACACTTCACCCATGACGAACTTACGCCTAAAGCATTCACAGTTCACCCCTAATCACACCCTTCGTTCCCTCATTCAGGACTGGCAAAACAGAAGGCCCAGAAGCGCCTCTTTGGTGCAGTAAATTGCTTTGTATATGGTACAAAGAGTAAGTTGAGTCTTGTTGATTCCTCTCTCTCTCTCTCTCTCTCCTGGAATTGGGGTCTAGGACCTGGTCCAGTCCATGACTGATAACACGCCATTGACACGATTTTGTGTGAAGCAAAATTTCGGTTGCCTTTCCACCTATAAATGGTGTCTATCAGATCACAATGCAAAATGTTGCGTTTTAAGAGTGTAAATAAAATTTTCAATGAAAATGAGGATTACAAGGCTGCTACACTTTGATCTACCCAAGTCAGCTTTTTTTACTATTGATTGATGGAGGTTTAAGTGGACATTAAACGTTGCCAATGAGGTAAGTTTGATCAAATATGTTGCGGGAGAATGTGCCAGTTGTGATACTGCAGGGCAAGGACCAATTCTTCGAGCTTTTTAGTGTATGATAACTGAACAGCAAAGGATAGAACTTCTAATAGGTAAACTATAGCTATTGAAAAGAATGTGTTGGCTATTGATATAATTTGGAATCAACAGTCTTGTCTGAGTTAAGAGTAGACAATGTAAGAATTTACTTACAGGATTTGCTAAGCGGAAAAATCAAATGATTAGGATCTGACCTCTAACCGTTATGATCAAGCGTTCTTTATGTGAGAATAACATGTAGAAGACCTACAAAACAAAACTCATAATAGGCAAATACAAACAGAGAGTCTTCTGAACCTATCGCCTATACTTTAGGGTTTCTCACTTATGCCATATCTGATGGATGGAATACACAGGCTTTATTTATAGGCTAGGTCAGGGACCCTCATGTAATTATTAATTCTTTATTTATTCCTACCATCAAGGAATAATTATATTTAATACCACGAATAATATCCTAATTGGAATAATTACCCAATACCATAATTAAATAATTTAAACTTTATTAATTCATGTGGTACGTGGACCACACTTTAAGGGAAAATTCTAACAGACAATCCCAGCAATTTGGGAACATGATAAATTTCAAATTTTTTGTGGGAAGATATCATATGAATATTGAAGTGACCTATTTCTTCATCTCTCTGTACTATCTCCCGCTCCACTGCTTCCCTAACCCACAGGAAAACCCAGGAAGTGGGTCTTTAAGCAAAGCAATTTCTTAAGATTTTTGACTGCTAAAGCTTTTTTGCGCTAATCACACCCCCAAGCATTTTGCCCAACAAAAAAACTTCGCTACTTTTCTTGGAAGGGCATAATCTGAGAGGAAAGATGGGTTGGTTGCAATTTCATCATCACGAGACCATATATATACCCCTCTTTCTTGCCGGCTTCCTGGGACAGTGTTGTCTAGTACAAATGCCACCAAGAGCGTCACAACCATGTTCAAAGACATAATTGCATTTAAGGCGAAATCAAGCTGAAACAATAAGTGAAGAAAACAACAGATCAGCTCTTCGTTACTATAAGGGAAGATGGAAACAATAAGTGACACTTTCAAATCAAATAAACAACAGATCCCTTCCCCCCTCTTTCCTGCCAAAGGTTATAGACCACTGTTTTGTCACATCACTTATAACCTCTTTCTGTACCTCCTAACGTCCAAGTAATTCAATAATCAAGTCAGCGTCAAGTATCTCAATATCATGGTATACTATACCTCTTGTGAGTCCTTTGAAACTCACGAAATGATTTCTCTTAGAAAAATTTAGGACCTCAAAGATAGTTTTCATTCGAATGATCACTCCAGACAAATTCCTCTCTTTTTGCTTCCGAAGAGGAAACTTCTCTCTTTTTCCCTCCTGAAAGGGGAGCTGACTCAATTGGCTATGCACCCTAGATTTATGCCTCTAAGACTTCCCCCAAACCAATAGGAAAGAGTGACTTACTTGTTTACTGCCGCTGTGTACTGGTCCATTTGATGCTGCTGCATAAGGAACAAAATAACTTGGCAGTATCAAGCTGGATTCAGGTTGATACTGTTGGAAATAGGCAGGGATGGATAACCCAAGGAACAATGAAACACCAACTATTGTGATATTTCTAAAACTTGCTGTTTGACTATACTGCAAAGTCGATAGACCCAATGCCACCATAAGGGCCCACATGAAACACAGCACGGAAGCAGCCAATGCCTGTGGTATAGAGGCAAGAATTGCACCTACTTTTCCTATCAAATACAAGGGATGAAATCAATGCATCTAAATTAGGACTTAAAAAGAGATTAACCAACAATGGATGATAATAAGCAAGCTACATTTTTCAACAGAGAGGATTAGTATATTTAATGCAATTGGCATGTGAAGAACTCCTAGACTTCAATCTCTGATGTTTCTGGTCTCTGCTAATTAGGGGTCTAACCCACATACACCTATCATGCCAATATGTAGGCCCATGAGTATGCACCCATACAAGGATTTCAGTATCAATCCTGGGGTTTTGGTTATTGATTTTTTCCATATATGTTTATGACACTTACCCATGAATGAGAAAAGGATCAAGAAAACTGCTCCAACTTCAACTGCCCTTCGACTTGCCACCTTTGTTATGTCAATTGTATGAACGTTTTCAGTCAAGGTCGCTGACCCAGCTCCCGATCCCCAAAGTCCGGCCAATATACTGCAGAAGCCCTCCATTGCAATTCCTCTGCTTACAATTCCAGGAGTTGGAGGTTTTGAATTAACCCGGAAAGACGCAGAGTGATATGTTCCAACCTGATTCGTTTGTTGCACCATTAGCATCGGTATCACAAGACTAATTCCATCTCTATGTTTTATTTTCAGCATTTTCTCCTAAATAAATTCAATTACTTTCACATGAGAATGGGGATTTTGTATTGCCTTCTATTCTACTGTCTAGCATAAATCAAGTCACGAGTTTTTCCAGCAGGAAGTCATGCCAAATTAGGCACTTTCCAAAATTTCCCGAGAAGAGATGCCTCACAATTCAAAATGTAGCACTCTTGTCATACAGTGAGAAAGTACCCTTCTGTACGATGGCTGGGATTGAGTGCATGCGGAGAGTCATAGAGGTAACTCTCATTTCCCTAACATCTCCCCCAAAATAACACAAATGAGACATTTTCTTATTTTTCATGCGTTTGGAAATACAAGCTACTAACCGAGTCCACTGACGCCACCAGCGACACTATGATCATGATCATGGAAGTCTTTAAATGGAAGATGGGGATACCCCACTGTAAAGGGTAGGGAATTCTGACCCATGCTGCAGCTTTCCATGCATTAGAGACATCAGTTCGGCAATGCTTCATGGTGTATGCATGCTTTCTACATGCTTCCACTAAGATGTTTGAACTGGGTAAGTCAGGGCTACACCCTTTGTAATTATAAGCTCCACCAGCTGTCAAAAAGAACGCATATGTCCATATAATCATAATGCTCAGTGGAACCTGCGATGTTTGAGATATAAAAGTTAATTAAGTAATGAAAGTAAGATAATTAAGTAATGAATGTACCCTGTTGACTAAAACAACAAAAGGAAATATATAAGGCGCATGGGAAGGTTTCTCTTAAAATTGTCATCTGATGTGGACCAACCAATCTTTAGTTAGAATACATGAAAGGAAAGACCATGCCCATGGTATGATGGTAGCTTCAAAGTGGCTTGGCACAGAGAAAAAAGAAAAAAGGAAAAAGAAAAAAAGAGCGAGAGAGGGAGATGTTCTGCTTCAAGTTGTCATGATGTGATTGGACTGTACCTCCCAGAGTTTAGTTCAATGCTCGCAATTATGATCCATATGAAGTTCATGGACTTGACATTTGCACTCCCTACTTGCTTTTAGCAAGTGTTTAACAAACCTATAAAAGAGGCCTTCAGATATAAGGTGATTGCATTAAGTACGAGGTATTGTCTCAGTTGGACTGAAGCATCAAACTGAAGGCCCATGAAAATGGATGGAAGGCTGATGATGAGACAGAATGGACTTTTTACATACTATAAATTGATGAATCATGATTTGGCCCATCTGGGAATATGCCCAAAACAAGAACTCATGCTAATTCAATACATCATGGATTTTGATAGGCTTCGCAAGGGTGGAGCAAGATCCATGGCTGACATACATTAATAGTTAAGTTAAAAAATCTTAACTGATGAAATGAGGCATCATAGAATTGAAAATGAGGATTACATTAATCAAGCCAGAAATCAAGAGTATGCAGAATATTAAGCTACGAGAAATAATCTCAAAGCATATATAAAATGGGCACATTGTAAAGCATGTCTACAAACTCGGTAGAGTATATACTATATAGAGACCACTTGCCACATGCCATGGTCAGAAGCGTACCGCATAAATTCGAAATACACGATGCCCATGGATAGATATTCCTCGAAGGTACTAAAAAGACAAAAGTACAACAGTAAGTAGTTTGAACAATCTTAGCAATCGCATTTAAAAAACTAAGAAGAAAAAATAAAGACTTCTTTAACATAGTCAATAGCTTGAACAAATTCAACAAGCATGAAGGATACAACTACATAAGGTATGGACTACTTAGAACCAGAAAATCTAAATCAAGATAAATTAATCTGCTAAAAAATCACTTACCAGCGTAAATACAAGAAGCAAGACTATCTGTGGAATGCTGATCTCCACACAGCTACTAGCTTGAGGAAACCCATAGCTGAAAAAAGCTAAACCTACTGCAGCAACAGTTGGTGCGACCACAACTGGGTTAATCAACCTGCAACATATTCTTATCACATATATCATGTTGGCAAACTCCAAAATGCAGGGAAGTTGACCTGGTAGGCCTCGTCAGTAAAAATTTTATTCTCAAATATAAAAATTGAAAATTTCGTGATCCACCCAAAAAGAGAATAAAAGAGAAAGATAATATAAGAATGATTTGATATTTTTGCTATCTACAATAGTCACAGGGCATCATATTACCTATTTAAGAACTGAGTCCATGTGAAAAGGAAGCTAAACGATCTAAACTTCATCCTAACAACTAGTAACAAGTGCTCTTTTTCATTGTACCATTGGAGCCAAAGAAAAGAAACTTGAAAAGAACAGACATCCAGTAAATAGCATCAAGTCCAAACTTACAAGTGGCACAACTAATGACAGAAAGTAAATTAGATGTTTCATGATATATTTTTTTTTCTAAAACATTAAAGAAGCATCACATCGGGACAAGCACAAGACATAACAAGAAGCTCTTCGATTTACCTTAAAAGAAGAGACATCAAACCACTGAATCCCAAAATGCTTTGGAATATTGAGCCTACAATTATTGCCCCTTGTAGTTCCCTCATTATGTGCCTGAATTTCTGCCGTTAGATAGTAAAGGATAAGTGGACCTCAAAAGAGGAATCCGAGTGACATCCATCAAACTGATTCTTTTTACAAGCAAAAGAATGAGCTCACCGCTATAAGAAAATCATCATTGAATATACAGTATTTACAACAGGAAAATCATCAAAGTGATGCTAGTCATTTTCATACGATCATTAAGGTGATCCTCGTCAAGATCGCCTAGGAAGTTGTTGTCCAAAAAATTGCAACAAGATGTCATAACTGCAGGACTTTTATCTGCAATTTAAGGTGGCCAAGGTAGTGATTTTTATGAACTCACATGTTCAGTAAGATTTCGATACTCCCGAGCATTCATTATAACTAGTGCTGGTGCCAGATATACAAATGAGCTCCCTTGAACTAAAGGAAGTCGGGTGCCAAAGTAAGAGTGCAATATTGTCGTAACACCAGAAAGCAGCAGCGTTGTTGAAATCACAGTAGCAGTATCCTTCTGTCATTATTTATGTAGAAATAAATTGAGAAATTAGTGCCACCAACTCATTAAATTGGAGAAGACATTCAAGGACCTTAAGATGCTTACATCCGTTCCACCCATGGCTGGTACGATTATCAAGGGGATGAATATTAGAGAACCAGCCAAAGATAGATAGTGCTGCAGGCCGTAATATATCAAGGGTACTGCAGTTAGACAAGAAGATTTAGAGACAGAGAATTGGTATTACGAATTCACCCCAACGGGATTTCAAGAACCCAAATTAGAATCTTCCTAAGACGTCAGATGCAGAATAACAGTTTTTCTGGCAACATAAAAAAGGAAGATAAGGTACATTTATCTTTATAAAAGAACACTCGCAATTGTTTTAATTTTAAATAAGCGTTTCTTTAAGTAAAAGTCGTAGCTAAAACTCTCGTAAAATTGCTAACGATATCGTGCTCTTCCACCTCCAGAACTCCATCCCATGTTATTTATATTAATTACCATTTCAACCGAAACAGCAAGTGCAGTTCCCCATACCAAAACACATCGACAAGATGGTGAAAATACAAACCAAAACCAGGATTCTCTCTGAGCCCACATTTCATTCCCGGCCGCCTGCGCCACTCTCCATGAGCAGGTTCTTCACCATTAAGAACTTCAGTTTTCGCATCTCTTTCAGTTACAACGTCCTCTTTCTTTGGCCCGGCGGCTGGAGCAACTGCTGGGACTTCATTTCCATTCATGTTCCCGTTCACAGTTCCACTCGCGCTTCCATTCAGACCAACTTTCCTCTCATCGCCTCTAGCCTCATCCCTAGGCCTCCTCCTATCAGTCTCACCCCTCGCTACTCCATCCCTCTCATTCTTCAGCACCGTTTCGATTTCAATCCCCCGGTTCGGTCTGGTCCGGCCCATAATCGGGTCGATCTCTTTCGGCGCAGACCCGCCGTTTCTAGACTCAAGACCCTTCTCCAAATCAAACACGGTTCTATCATTTTTCTCACTGGCACTAGCCTCACTCGTCCCAGAGTAATCAGAGACAAAGCCTGTCCTCTTGGCCCAAGATCTCAATTCTTTCGGGTTGTGATCGATTTTTGGCAAAAATGGCTCGATCTTCGGAAGCATAGAGCCAAGCCTTGTGGCGCCCCCACCCTTCACTCTCGCTGCCTTGTCTCGCGATTTTGAGCTCGACCCAGTTTCCATTGGAACTTCCACCCGAATGGGGTACTAGCTTTCAAGGCAAATTGAAAACCCACTTCGTCCCTTACAACAAAACAAAGCCGAAACACAACAATTACTGAAAAAACAACAAACAAAAGAATAGAGTGAGAGAAACCGAAAGAGAGACAGAGTAGAAGCAAAGCAAAGAGGGTGGGGATTGGATAGTAAGAGTGGAGCATCATTACAATAATTTAATTTGGCGAAATATGACTGGGAACTACCCTGGTGCGCGGGTGAGTGAGTGAGTGACAGTGAGCGCTTTTTGAGGTGTCCTTTTTAATCTCTTCTCATCTTTTTCGTCGCATTACCGATGGCTAGTGGCTATCAGTTGGAGATTTCAGATGTTGTCAAATTGCTGTAAATCCCCGTTCTTGGCCGTTGCGATTTAAAAAAACCAATAAAAAAATATAGAGAAAAGGTAGATGAATCTTCAAGCAGAAGATACCGACATTTTTCTTTTCTCTCTTTCGTTTTTATAGTTCTAGATATTTTGGCCTTTCCTATTTTCATTGTACTTCTCCTGATCGTTTCGGCCGAAAAATAGAAAGGTTTTCTAAAGATTAATAAGCTTACAACAGAGGTCGCAAATAAGATGAGTGAGATAATGGAAAAAAGAAATAAAGAGGCCCGAAGAGATGAGACTCAGGTAACCAGGTTCATCCTGTCGTGTTCATATTTGGACTGTTTAGCTTAAAAATCACAGCATCGTTGATTCGTTATCGTTAGCTAATCGAGAATAGTGGTATTGGTTTCGGGCTCCATGCAAATTATGCAGTTGTGGACTAATGAGAAAGAGATCAGCATTATCGGTTGGTAGTTCTTTTTTGCATGTTCATTTAACAACACGTAAAAGGTAAGATTTTAGGGTCCCAGAGTCCCTAGTGGTCAGGTCTGGATTAATTATGACAGTCAACCAGAAATTTGTTTTTAATACCTGTAGTCTGTAGAGATAAATCGGCTCAACTTGGAACGTTAAGAAAATCCAAAAACCGCCCGCGGTTTACTTGCAGTTGATTTGGTGAATGGTGGGAAGTTGGGCCGAAAAAAATGGTACCGCGGATTGGATAGAAATTTGGACTGAATTTACTGTCCGGTTTGGTTTTATTTTTTAAAATAAAATAAAAAATAAATTTTTTTATAATTTTTAATACAAATTATAAACTTAAAACGTTTAATTATAATTTAAACTTAAACTTTATATTTTTATATGTCACCCCCTTTAAAATTAATCTAAAAAAATTTTAACTTTTAAAAAAAATTTAAAAAAATTGAAACCGGTCCGAACCGCATTGAGTAGGACTGAATATCCGATCCGACCGGATTTCCGGTCCTAAAACTGGACCAAAAATCCGGTTGTTCAACCCTAGTGGAAAGTTCATTGGCTCTTACTACTTATACACACACAGAAAAAGATATATATACATATATGTATGCATACTGCATAAATATAAAATGTAAAGGATTATTTAGAAAATAAAATTAAATGTGAAGGGTTTAATATCAATTTTGACATTTCTAATTATTATTTTCATTCTTTACATCTACCAAAAAAAATTCAATGTTTAACTGCCTGTGTTTGGACGACTCAAAAAAATTTTGTATTGGGGTAGAGTAGATTTTATTTCAAGTTCGTAAAAAAGTTAAACATAAACAATTTGATAAAAAATTTTAATAAAAAAATATTGCAGTTCATAAAAAAATATATAAATTTTTAAAAAAGATATAAGAACTCGAGTCCGTTCGGATGTTGTTTTCAAAAATTGTTTTATGTTTTATGTTTTTAAGGTCATAGGCATGTCAGCGCCTTTTTTTTAAACACTGTCAGTCAATTGTGTATTACAACCGGATGAATACAGTGGCTGAAAGGAAGCAAAGTTACAACCCAACTATAGGCCTTTGCGGGCTGGAGAAGATATGGGCCGGTCATCCATAGGCCATTAATGTCTCAGCTGGTGTTTGGAGGAAAAATAATATGGGCTGATAAAAAGTTGGGTTGTAACTTTGCTTCCTTTCAGCCACTGTATTCATCCGGTTGTAATACATAATTGTCTGACAGTGTTTAAAAAAAAGGCGCTGACATGCCTATAACCTTAAAAACAGAAAACATAAAACAATTTTTGAAAACAACCTCCGAACAGACTTAGTTTGAGAAAAGGCTTTAGAGATTGTGAAAAGGTGGTTATAAAAAAAGTTCAAAAACTTTTTAACCTTGCCAAACACAGCTGCCAAAAAATTCATTTTTTTTACAGCATTTTCCCTTTTAATTTAGAGTTGAGATGGTAAAATTGGAATAATGCAACTAAGAAGAAATAGAATTTTATAAACTTTTGATTATGTAATTACCTGGCAAAATTGCCATAATCCGTTTGTTCAATGTTTGAGATTAGCATGACTTGGTTGGTTGGGAAAGGGCTGATGTTTCTAATCCATTACAATATGTTGTTTCTTTTTTGAGAACAATGTATGTCCTGAGTATATCAAACTACAAAATAATTCTTGATAAATTTATGTCAACAGATTCCGCACACGTCACTAAAATTTTATTCCTAAAATAAATATTAAAAATTTTATCATTCCTAAAATTTTAACACAATAAAAAATTACAATATAATCTATATCTCTTCATCACATCATTACTTTTCACTATAATAAATATTAAAAATCATCTTTCTCTTCACTTTTTCACAAAATTCAATACTCTAAAATTACCTCCTCAAAATTTTAACACTCAAACACAACATATGTAGGATGGTCCGAGAGTAGCTTATAAAGCTTCACCACTAATTTTTTTTTGGAGATGATTGACTTGTTTGGGACCAATTATTTATATTTAATAATAAAAAATTCATCACATAATTTTTTATTATTATAATATTTATTAAAAATCTTATCTTTTTTCATTTTTTCACAAACTCTCATAACATATCTTTACTTTATAATATTTCTCAATACCCAAAATTTTCACACTCAAACATCTCCGGTGAGTATGTGTGGATCCCACTTCCCTTCCCCAATTAGCCAAGAAAAAAAAAGACCTCACGCCACCACCATTGGCACACGCTTGAAACCCTTTACCTATCTACCTTTCGATGAATGCACTCAACCTTGCTGCATACTATTCATGATGTAGACAAACCAATTGTTTACTGCGGCAGTGCTTTGGCAGTTTGGCTGCTTGTGCGACGGTTCAGGTTCTCCCACATTTGCAACTTCACATATTAGCAACCAAGGTGTGAACAGCTACAGATGTTAGCGATAAAACTAAGCTTTCAGGCTTCAATATCATCCATATTGCCCCTGACGTATTGTGCTTCTTATTTCTATTCCTTTATCCTTCTATGAGTCGGCCTCCCAATCTTGCTGCAGTTTTCCTGACAACTGGATCTAGTTATGATTAGTAATTCTCACAATCCGTAGTATTTAAGACCAATGAGAAAGTTCTCATGGAAATAACCGAACTTTCTTTAAGACTAGATCCCAAGCCTCTCATGCAGTTATGTCAATTAAGATTCATCTCCGATATTCTAGTTTGATGTTCTGATGTTCTTCTAAAACTGCAGTCTAGTCCACATAAATCAAAATCATCAGCAATTGGCCTATGCTATAGGAGCTCCTTCTCTACATGCCCACTACCTTATACATCAATAACAAGATCTATGGAGCCTAGATTTCAATCCCTGATTATTCTAACCGTCTCTTTTTCTAACAAATGACCAAGTTCAGATTCAGTATAGACTATAATTAGAATCGTCAATAGATTCATTCTAATTGCACCAACATCAGTGATCACATATTCTTTCAGAAGTGACAATGTTGGAAACTCTCTATTCTCCCAACACATACGAATAAAAGATTCACAAAGTAATCCATGAGTGTCAGCATTCAGTCCATGTGAAACTAGGAATAAGTCCACAAATAACTAGGGCATTGATCAATGGATATGTTCATTCAACAAGATCCGTTCGGATTGGACCTGGATCAATGGTCTAACCTCTGCTCCAATGTCTCCTCCTGCTGACAATGTACCATGCCTTGTTTCAGAACAACTATACCCAAACAGGACTAAACCCTTCACAAATTGCAAAATTTGCATTTTGCCAACACTGTTAACCATGAATCCTCTTAGACACTATGGAACCTCCACCAATTCTAGATACCGTTACTGCATACTCAGTCCCATGGCCCAACATAATTCAGTGTATTACTTTCAACCACCCCCAAAATGAAGAGCTTCTACATACTCAGTCCTATGGCCCAACATAATTCAGTGTATTACTTTCAACCACACCCAAAATGAAGAGCTTCTACTGATGAGATTTTCCACAAACATAAATTAATCGATGTTTACAATGTGTCTCACACTGAAACACTGGTTTCTGTAGCACAATCCAATTTCTTCCCAGTACCATAATAAGGTAAAGACTTCAAACCTCATTTACCTCACGCACAATTCCTACATTAAACCGCACCTAATGAGCCAGTATCTGACAACTTGAAGAAGTTTGAGGTATCAGCAAATAAAGTCCAAACCTTACCTTACTAAATATCCTCTTCTAGACCTGAGACCTCCCCAGGCACAACTCCCTTTTACTGGTGTTCCATGTTATATAAGAAGATGCTCTGTCCCTCTGTCGCCTTCGGAAAATACCTCCCAACTTCTGTATACCAACCAGGGAAGATAACCAACATAGACCATTGAGCCAATGGCACAAACTCCCTGATTCGAACTTCAATACGTTAAGTTCACATTTTCCTATACTTTGTTACCAGTTCCAAAAACACAGATATCAGCTACAACAAAACCACCATCATGAAGATGGACGTATTTTATACACTTCGACACTACCTAAAACCCAAGTATGCAACAAATCTTATCTTCAACTGACGTAATTGAATGGTGGTCATGAATGGACTACAACCCAATCTTCTTCTCTCAACTTACTTTCATAACACACAGCACATACTAGGACCCCAAGTTAAGTTAGCACAAATACTATTACGTAGCTTAAAATCCTAAAAGTTCAGTAGATCCTATCGCATTGATCGAAGTCGATCAGGCCCAACCGATAGTTCCCATAAAAGGATATCAAATTTGGCCAAACTTCCTACGCATCCCAAGCTTAACCAGAATCAGAAGTCAAACATGGAAACTCAAATTTCTAGATCTGCATAGCATTGGAAGTAACTTTCACATATACCTATCAAGTATATACAGACAACAGCAAAAACAACGTAAAAATAATCCAAAAAGAAAAAAAAGAAAGGAAAAAAATTGAGCGACTCTTGCAAGTCACTGAGGATGTGGAGAAAGTTTTATTTACGAGCTAGAGGAGTAAAAAGGCGGGCCACGTTTTCTTGCTGCTCGAGGAACCGTCGATTGAGGTAGGTCTCTACGATCTCCATGACAGAGACGAAACGCTTCATCTCCTCGAGACGGTGGCTCAGCTCGGCTTCCCTAGCCCTAGCGCGCGCGAGCCGAGCCTCGGTCTCGGCTAGCCGGCCCCTCAGATTCTCCACCACCAGAACGTTCTCGGTCTCTGGGGCAGTGTCTCGCGACGGGGTTAGGCTGTCCTTGGACAAGGATCGTTGCTGACCGTAACACATCCTGAAACGACGCCGAAATGATGTTGGTAGAGGAAAGAATACAGGTATATACGTTGCGGAGAGAGAGAGAGAGAGCGAGCGAGCGTAGGGGTTCTTGGCTTGGCAGGGGTTATTAGCGAACACAAATAATTGGCGACGATGATTAATCTGAACCGGAGTGTTATTATTATGGTTTAACCGGCCTTTCTGCCTTTCTCTGGCTCACGCTCTCCCTTTCGGTGGTAGCCCTTTTAAGCTGATAAAACGGCAGCCGTTTAGTTTGGATGGTCGAAAATGTTTTGTGGAATATTTTTTTATTAGGAATAATGTAGATTTTATTGGAGGGTAAATTACTCAGTCAGTCCTTGGGGTATGACTGATTCTCAAATTGGTCCTTAGGTTAATTTTTCTTCGTTCCTGGAATTTGGAACGTTTCTCACATTGGTTAGAACCACTTAAGTGGCGACACGTGTCATTTTTTTGCCACCTCCGTTAAAAAAATTGACAAAAAAATGAGAAATCCAGTCGGACCCTTCACCACCACTCTCTTCTCTCTCCTCACCCCCTTTGCACCAAAGCCAGGGACATACAACCTGGCTTCACACACCAGTCACAACCTCGTCGACCCCGTCATGAGTCACGACGTGATTCCTTCGCAGCGCCCAGTGAAGCATGATCTTGTTCCTCCCTTTGAACCCAATACCACGCCACCCATCTCGGTTTCAACCACCAGTGAGATCGATCGACGTGAGTCACCACCTGGTTTTTGAGCCTGCTCCCTGCAGAATGTTCTTGTGACAACGCCAACCCATAGTGTATACTTTGACGTGAATGGAAACAACTGCAACTACCAGTAATCTGTAGCGCCTGTATTTTTATTTTGAAAATAATAGTAGTTGTAGCTTAAATCACGCACGAAGACGAAAACTGATGAACGTCATTTCGTGCAATGTGATGTTAAGTTGATGGTGATTTCTCTTAATCCTTCCTCTTTTTGCAACATTCAGCAGTTTATTGGTTGTCATTTATATATTATTTTATCGTTCTGTTGCATTATTTTGCTTTGGTGAAGTTCCATTAAGAATATATATTAGCGTTTTGGTAGCTTCGTGTTAAGGTTTCTACTCCTCACGATTGAATCAAAAACCTTTGGGGGCTTATCTCTTCCACATAAAAATCGCTACCCTAACTACACGCAGCAGGAAGACGGATAAGCCAAATGACCCACTGGAGTCGTCTCCACAGACAAGCACCAAATCTTTTCAAGGCAAACCAACGTTTCGTGTTTTGCTTAGCACTTGGGCTTGGAAAGGTAATTTCATTCATCCATTCAAGAAGTGGAGAAGCCTATATATGTAGAAGACGCTGTAGAAAACCACCACCACGATTCAAGTCCCGACACATGGGAGATTAATTCGGCTGGTAGGATCGTGAATCAAGGGAAGGGAAGATGAGAAATCCGCGAGCGTGGTGGCAAAAGAAGGAAACATGGTGACGTCTGGTTGGCTGCCCACTCCATAAGGCGACGAGTTTCCGGACAAAATGGAGACAAGACGGTGAGCAGCGGAGAAGTCTGAAAAGGGGGTGAGGAAAGAGAAGAGAGTGGTGGTGGGTGAAAGCTCCGACTGGATTTCTCATTTATTTGTCATTTTTTAAACTGAGGTGGCAAAAAAATGACACGTGTCGCCACTTAAGTGGTTCTGACGTGTTCTTCGTCAGCCACGTAAACAAAATCTGTTATCTTATTTGATGGAGGGCTAATGTAAGAAACGTTTCAAACCCCAGGGACCCCTGCAGGAGAAAAATTAACCTAAGGACTAATATGAGAATCAGTCATACATCAAGGACTGGTGGAGTAATTTACCCTTTATTGAATTTTGTAAAAATCCAGGGTCTTCTTCGGCTAATGATACCTCGATCCCGAAGTCTTCGGAGTATCTTTTTGATAGGCGCCTCTATCTGTATGGGAAATTCGCTGCTGATAGATCCCGCCCAGTGTCCTCCTCCTTCCCCCGCCGCCTTTTCGACTTGCGGGAGTATACAATGACAACTTCCTAACACTCATGCCTGCTCGTGAGACTGCCTCTTGAACGTCCAATGGCGCGTTGCTCCGACCTGAGCTATGCAAGAGCGAGATCCCCCTTGATCCTTGCCGGATGTGCTTGACGGTCCCCGTACTCTTCTTCTAATCTTATAGTTCTCTTTATCTCTTCCCTTTTTCCTATATCAAGATTAGCTATTCCTTTCCTACTTTGTCTTCTCTTCCTGTCCTATAAAAAGTTTTCGAACTTTATAAACGACAGGAAAAAAATACTAGTATGCGAGGATTTCTCAACATAACTATAATAAACGGCACCAGTTTTCGAACTTTTGTTCACGTCTGGAAATCTCTAGTAGCCGACAACGGTCTTCAAGCATTCTATCTAAACGACAGCCTTATATTATGGCCCGCACTCCGATTTAAAACCCTGGAACATTCAAAGCAAGCAGTGTCTATTCACTCGCGCGCCGGCTGAGAATGGCAGCAGCTCCGGAATCCGACATTTTCTCCCAGCAGCATTCCAGGCTCCCAGATGATACCGTTTTCTACGCCATCTTTCCCGACTCCTCTGTAAATTACAACACTATCCCTGATCTCTCCTCCTCCCTCCAATCCCTTCACGTCCAAATATTACAGAACATCTCTCCCTTCACCTCCGATTACCTATGGCAGCACGAGCCCTTCAATCTCTCCCTCTCTTCTATCCCTAAATCCTCCTGCCTCTGCTCTTCCCATGTTCCCCATCTCCACGGCAAGCTTCGCTTCGGCGACAACCTCGAAGACGAATGGTTCGCGGTCTTCCTTCTTTTCCACATCTCAACGAGCTTCCCCTCCCTCTCTATCAGAGTCTGGGACACCGACGGCGAGTTCTTGCTCATTGAGGCCGCCTTCCACCTCCCTCGCTGGCTCAACCCCGATAACAGCGTCAACCGCGTCTTCATTCGCCAAGGCCATCTCCATGTCGTCCCCAAAGACCGGCTCCCGAGCCCGACCTTGGCCGATTCGCTAGGATTCATCGTCAATCGCAGCGATGGATCGCGGGCGTCGGAGCTGGTTCAGTCCGCCGTGAAGAATAGAATATCAGATTATCCGGAGAAAGCCAGGAGGAATATGCATTCAATAAGGGTTAGGGTTCCGGTGTCGGTGGCGCAGGTCTTGAAGCACGAGCCCTGCTTGATCTCTCTGGCGGTGGAGGGGTTCTACGATCGCGACATCGACTCCATGAAGCACGCGGCTAAACTGGAGAAGTTATTGCCGAAAGGAAAAGAGGAAGAGCTGGTCTGCGTTTCCGTGAAGATGTCGAGGGCAATGTACGCCCAATTGGTGCAACAGACCTTTCAGGCACCCAAGTGTTACCCGATGCCGAATAGGAGTGATAAAGCTGCGTATTCCGAAGCCGAATTGGGACTGAAAATCGCATGCGGGTTCGAGATGATGTATCAGCTGAGAAGGCGGGAGGGTTTAGAAGGGAAGGGGAGCACGTGGGAGGCCTATAGGGAGAGTTTGGAGAGGATTGATTACTTTCAAGGGTTACTTCCAGGGTCCAAGGAGTATCAGAGGTTGATGCACAATGCGGAGGAGTATTACCGAAGCAGTTCTTTGTTTTCGAGGGCGAGGTACGTGGTTTTCCGTCGATGTCTTGGAACCTGTTTATTATTTACCAGTCTTTTACTAATGGAGGGAGTAGAATGCTAATAAGGCTTTTGGGTTTTTATTATTTTGAATATTCAACACAGCCATCTGGTTCTGCAAGACTGCAAGTTGTTTAGAAAAGGGTCCAAGTTACCTTTGGATTGTTATTTCAGCGGGCCGCATTTATTGTCTTTTTAGCTTTGTTATTGTTGGCATTTAGCGACGTATTTTACAAGATATAACTTTTTCTTGCAGTGAAATGTTGAGTGCCCCAGTGAAAAGAATTGATGAAATTCTCGCTTTACCCCACTCATTGGATGATTTTAGGGTTCAGGACCTCCCTCCTTCTGATGATGATTCTTGGCTTTACACTGGAGAGGACGAGTTAAACTCTGCTCTTCTTGAGAGACAAAAGGAGATGGACCTCTATAATTCAAAACGTAAAAAGAAACAGAAAGAGCAGGAAGATACTGGTCCTTCTTCCCGTTCTAATGTTGATGAGGCTGCTCTCGGTGATATAGCAGATACCATGCAGGCTTTTGTCCATAAGGTGTCAAGCTACAAGGGAGCTGAGGTTCCTGAGAACAGGTTCAGTGTAACTTTATATTAATCTCATTCTTATATTTTTGTGCTCTTAAATCATAGATTTCGTCACCCATTTTAATTGTCATAAATGCACGCACAAACATGCATCCACATTCTTGTAGTCCTTGAGGCTGATGGGGTATAGGGATGAATATGAAAGCTTGAGCCATGGCGACAGAATTCAGCTCCTGTCCTTTCTTTACATTATGGAAGTTTTAATTTAGTTCATTTGTATGGCTCAAATGAGAACACCCACCAGGCTGCATATCAGTTGGCGAGCAATGATCTTCTCATTCTTCTAGCTAAGCCCATAGCTTTTGACATGATGTTATTACCAAGAAGGTCACTTGCTTCTGCTGAAATAAGTGGGTGAACTGCATTGTGTCACTAATGAACCTGGCAGTTTCCTTTGGGTTTGAAGCCCATGCAACTGTTTGCTGGCTCAACCTTGCTAATTTGATTTAGTGGAAATGGGTTCTTTGCTTTCCCAGGAGATTAAATTTCAGGATTAGGAAGCTTTACTAGCATTGAACGAAACCTCTTCTAGACATCAAATTTTACTATCTGAAGTATGGAAGCTTCAAATACATTGGCTTTAAATTGATCCAAATGCATTTTTGTTAACTGCCTCTTGCAGGAACCTAGGAGAAGTGGACCTTAATGTTGATCATTTCCTAAAAGACCTTGAATCAATAATGAAGCACCAAGGTTTTGAAGATGCTGGTAATAATGTTGATAAAGAAGGGTCCTCGTCAGACTTTGATTTAGGTAAGTTATACACAATTTTTTTTCACATTTATTTCTTCGTTGATGAATAAATTGCTTATGTTTATTAAGAAATTCATGAAAACTAGGGAAACTTTTGTCTCCCCCTCCCCCCCCCCCCCTTTTTTTCTCTTTCCTTGAGCTGGCTGTTAGATTATGAAATCACATCTTTCATTTCCATTTATCTTGGGGGTTCTAATCATTGCATTTATATTCACAGATGAGTCTGAGGATGAGAGCGATGAGGATGGAGAGGACACTTTCATTCATTCCTATTCTGATGCTATGACTGAAGAATTAAAGACGTCAACTCTTGCAAAAAGTTTTGTTCGTGCTAATGAGCAAGCACCGAAGAAGGCTGAGGTACATTATACATCTTGCATAAAAGTATATGTTTAATATATACATTTACTATGTTTATATGTATACTATGTATATATAGATACACGTATGAATATCTAGTTTTTCTGCCATCTCAAACTGAGGACTACGCTGACCGAAATGTGGTTTTCTCATTTACTTATATTCTTCCAGGCTTTTGTATATTCATGTGTTATTTTTTTTTCTTTTTCTTTTAGTCTTTGTTCTGCAAAAATGATGTGCTGAATCCGTGATGCAGGGAAAATCAAATGCGACGGAAGATATGGATGAAGATTTCACTCCCGTGGATGTGGATGTGAACCTTGTAAAGAGCTTTCTGGATTCCTTTTCTTCACAACAAGGACTTCCAGGTCCTGCTTCCAATTTGCTTGGTCTCATGGGTGTACAGCTCCCACGTGATGACAAGAAGGGTGACTGATTCTCTGTGTCTTGTCCAGTTTTGATAGAATCTAACTGGGTCTCTTGCAGTTTTGTATCGACTCTGGGACATGCTTCGGGGTTGTATATGTATTATAACTCTTCTTCTAAACTTTATTAGTAATGTATATTATGTTAAGCATCAGTGCCTGAAGCATGACCATAAACGCGTGTTGCTATGAAAGTCAAGTGGTACATGATCTCCAATTTTTTTTGGGGTAAGTGGTAAGTTTATATTCCAAAAGAAATGTAGTACAGAGTTAGGGACATGCCCTTGAGTCTTAACAAATCATCACAAAAATCTGCAGCGAGAACACAAACATACAACAGAGCAATTCATACAAATATCACTGTAAGAGATCAACAAACATGCCAGCCAGCAAACGTGAATTTTATTTCATAGTGAAACATGGGAGTGTGCTGAATACAGACAGCCCTCCAAGGCCGAATACAAAGAACATGAGCATAAAGTCTGTTACCGCATCATTTAAAGTCCTATGGGTTATATATCAAAAGGTCTTAATGGCGTTTTTGTGGGCGTGGTTCTAAATGACTACAAACACGCCAAGATTACTTTAAGCATCATTTTAAGTCCTAATAGCTATATATCGAATGCCGTTAAAGGGGTGATTCGAAATGGCCAAAAAACACGCCAGCGTCACTTTAAGGATCCGAGTGTTCCCCTGTCAATTTTTTTCCCTTGGCAAACGAAACCAACCCCGCTTATACAATCAAGTCCACAATGTCAGTGGGGATAGAGTCAATAGAAATACAACCATCACGTTTATCCCGAGAACACCAACGAGCAATTGAGTGGGCTAGAAAATTAGCTTCTCTTGGAACCCATTGTAACGACCATGTGGGAAGCGAACTCATGCGCTGCCGAATGAAAGCGACGTCCTCTTCAATGAGCCAATCAGGTTGTATATGAGCATCTGAGAGCTGGTGGATAAGGGTCTGCGCATCGCCTTCAACAATAACCCTTTCACTCTCCAATTCCATGAACATAGAGACTGCGAGGCGGGCAACAAGGGCTTCACCTTTCAGCGATGAGGAACCTTGCCTGTAGCCAGCTTGAACTTTAATAATATTGTTGTGGAATTACGACACACAGCAGCGAACAACCGAACACCAAGCAATCCTGAAGGTGGAGGTATCAAAATTGATCTTAAAGCACGCATCACCTGGCGGTTGCCAGCAGAGAGGAGCATTGGTCTGAATTGACAGCCAAACATAAATCTGTTCTTCATACCTAGATTGAATATGGGTCAGCAATGTCTCTCTATTCAGTTGAGCAGTCTGGTGCACAATAGAGTTACGTGTAAACCATAATGAATTCACCACACTAGCAACATAGAGAATAAACTCATGCCATTGATTGCGATTGGGATGGGGCAGGTTAGCGGGCTGGAGCACAAAGTTGAGCCACTCCCAGATAGGGCGCTTGGCAAATGCTTCTACACGATGGGGCCATATACGTCTCCGCCAGATGAACTGACTGACGTGGCAACCTAGAAATAAGTGGGGAGCAGTTTCAACTTCTTCCTCACAAAGAGGGCATAATAGCTGCCGGGCAGAGGAGTAGCCAATGGCAATAGCCAGTTTATCTTGAAGGAGAAGGGCTCCGGCTGCAATTTTCCATAGCATCAACCGAAGTCTATGTTGCATTTTAAGACGCCAAATGCAGTTCCAGTCAAAAGTTGGCGAGCAAGAATTGATTGGGGACCCAAGAGTGCATTGAAAGGCCGATTTCACAAAGAATATACCTTTAGGATCAGGTGCCCATTTAAGGATATCATTAGTGTTGTGAGGCTGTAATGAGATGTCAAGGATAGCATTAGCAGATTGCTCCTCAAAATAGGTGCGAATATTTGTGGCCTTCCATTCACCTCTTTGCTGGTCAATAAGGTTGCTAACATACTGAACACCGCGAGGGAGTAATGCACCAGTCTTTATCGTGGGTCGGAAATTTGGAAGGGTAGGCACCCAAGGGTCGCACCAAATATTCAGCCCTTGCCCGGATTTAACAAACCAACATGCTCATTGTTCTAAAATATCATGGGATTTTAAGATCCCTTTCCAGATCCAAGAACCCTCAAACGGGAGTAAACCACCCAGAAACCGACGATGCTGGAGATACTTTGCTGAAATGGCTCGGACCCAAAAAGAGCTTGGTTGGATCAATACTTGCCACCCAAGTTTTGCAATGAAGGCTCTATTAGAGTCATACGTGCTTCGAATGCCCAAACCACCAAGCTCTTTTGGTTTACAAATAACTTGCCAAGCAAGGGGATGAAAATGCCGCGATCGATCCTCAAAAAAATCCCACCAAAATTTTTTGAGCAACGTATCAATACTCTGACATAAGCCCTTAAGAAGCAGAAACACTGAAATGATGTAAGATGGCAAGGTTGTCGCGACGGTTTTGATTAGCATTGTACGCCCCGCTTGAGAGAGTGTTTTGGCCTTCCAACCAGCAACACGACTTTGTACTTTCTCTTTTAGTTCAGCAAAGGTAGCAGTCTTTGAGAAAGCTAAAGGCAACCCCAAATATGTACTCGGATTTGGAGCTTTAGAAATCCGCATAAGCTGGCATATGCTGTTGGTGGTTTCCTGGCGAAGATTATGGCTAAAGAAAAGATTTTGACATATTGATGGTCTGACCTGTCCACGTTTCAAGGTAGTCAAAATCTCCCTAAGACAAGTAACTTCCCTCTGATTGGCCCTGCAAAAAAAATGAGGTCATCGGCAAATAGCAAATGGGAAATAGGGGCGCCGGTTATAGTGTGAGTGGACGGGTGAGATTAGAAGTTGACAAATCTAATGGCTGAAAAAATGCCACGTCATTTAATGAAACTGGGTCGGTTTCACTGGTCGGGTTCATTAAATGATGTGACATTTTTTCAGCCATTAGATTTTTCAACTTCTAATCTCACCCGTCCACTCACACACTCACACAATAAGCTTACTCACACTATAAATTTTGCCAAATAGGGGGTTCCTGCCAGCAATCTGGATGTCATGGAGAGCTCCAGTAGATTCTGCACGCTGCATCATGCGAGAAAACGATTCCATGCCCAGAATAAATAGAAATGGAGAGAGCGGGTCGCTCTGTCTAAGGCCCTGAGAGAACTGAAAAAATCCAAATGGGCTTCCATTCAATAAAATAGAAAAGGATACCATAGTGACACATTGACGGATCAATTGTCGTCATAGTTGAGAAAAGCAATAGCATCTCAACACTTCATCCAGAAACTTCCAATCGACTTTATCATAGGCTTTTGCAAGGTCGATTTTCATTGCCATAAGACCCTCGTGACCTCGTTTACGTTTTAGCACCTGCATAATCTCATGCACCAAAATGGGGTTTTCTTGAATGTGCCGGTACTGCACAAAGGCGTTCTGGGCAGGAAAGATCAAACGGGACATGAGAGGTTTTAACTAGTTCGTCAAGATCTTTTAATAATTTTATATGTCACATTACACAAGCTGATGGGCCTAAATTGAGTCACCCGAGAAGGATTATCTTGCTTCGGAATTAATACAATATGCGTATGGTTCAGCTCGCGGAGAATGAACCCAGTGGTGAAGAATTTTTGCACCATAAGAATCACTTCCTGCTTGATAGAGGCCTAGTAGTGCTGGAAGAATAGCTCAGAGAAGCCATCCGGTCCCGGAGCTTTGGAGGCACCAATAGCCGAACAACACTCTAAATCTCAGCTTCGTCAGGAACGTGGCAAAGAAGAATATTTTCATAAGGGGTAATAAGCTTTGGGATGATACCATCAAGAGCATAAGGAAAGCACGAGGAGGTGCAAGAAAAGAGGGAACGAAAGTGCTGAACTATATGGTTCCTGATCTGCTTTCTGCCTTCTAGCCATTCACCATTCTCCAAGCATAAGGCATCAATGGAATTCTTACGACGACGAAAAATGGTTGAAAGATGAAAAATTTTTGTATTCAGGTCGGAAGTAGTTAACCACGTGACTCGAGATTTTTGACGCCAAAGTTGCTCCTCTCGTTTCATTTCCTCAGCAAGGCGAGCTTTAAGCTCTTGTTCATCTGCTAACTTCCATTGGACTTGGGGGTGTTGCTGAATAGCATCAAGTTTCCATCTGCAACCTATGAATATTTTCAAGTATGCGCCCAAACTGGTTCTTGTTCCAATCACGCAAGGCAACTTTGGTGTTTTTTAGACATTGAACAAGTTTAAAAGCAGCAGAGCCCGAAGTATCATATTTCCAAGCATGGTGAACCACCAAATGACTAGATGACTAACGAGCCCACACCGCCTCAAATTTAAACGGTCGTGGGCCAACATGATGTTCACCCGCTGTGTCCAATACTAACAGAGAGTGGTCAGAAGTTGTGCGGGCTTAATGTCGAAGGATGACACGCGGGAATTGGAGTCTCCAGTCGCCATTAGCAACCACACGGTCAAGCCGTTCTTGAATAAACGCGTGTCCAGATCGTCCATTTGCCCAGGTAAAGGGGTTTCCAAAAAGCCGATATCGACCATACCACACTGTAGCATGAAATTAGAGAAACCAGAAGAGGAAGAGGAGGCAAAGGGCCTCCCACCGTGTTTTTCAGATTGAGAGAGGATGTCGTTAAAATCTCTCATTCAAGCCCAAAGTCCCGAAAACTTATTCTTCAAAGCAGCCAACTCATACCAAAAAGAAGATTTTTCATTTCAACAAGGGGGGCCATACACAAAAGTTAACATCCACGCTTCATGGGGGGCAGCGGGAGGCAAAATTACAGAAATATAATTTTTGCAACTAGCCACAACTTCAAACTGAATTCTCGGTTTGCCTGCAACTATTAAGCCCTTTTTTTTTCCAACAGGCGGAACCATAACAAAATGACTGAAACCAAAAGGAATTAGAACAACTTGGGCATCCATGATTTTCGTTTCAGCAACACAGAGGATGTCAGAGGAGTACCGGGTGACGACCCTCCTTAACAAGCGAACTGCCGCGACACGCCCCAAGCCACGACAGTTCCATAAAATAACTTTCATAGGGATGGGGGCAAGTTTGGGCCCGCCTCCCCGACCTTCGTTTCCATTATTGGTAGCTTATAATCCGCTGAATCCTGCTTCAGGAGATGAGGTCCAGATTTGGACACTTTCTTTGTAGGACATCGGGACGATTTTGCTTTCTGCTTGCCTTTAGGCTTGAGTTGCAACAGAGAGGGAGATAACACGTCTGACCCCCAGGTGGAAGTCTGTTGATACATCTCCCAATGGGCTAAGGTCCAGACAACTAGCACGCTTAGTCGGAACTTGGTGAGCTGAGGGGTCCTCCTAGGCCCGTTTACCAAGGGCACCAGTTAGAGGGGAGAGTCATGGCAAACCCACTAAGGAGGAATCAGAGTGTCGACGATGAATGATCGGTTTCTGCCGAATAGCAAATGGCCCACTTCAGGCTTCGACCCATTTAGAGAGGTAGGCGTGGGCTTAGATGAGCCCTCTTTCTTTGGAACAGATCCCGTTGAGTCCTCAAGGCCTTCGACTTTCAAAATGTGAGACATACGGGTGAAAAATCGATTCATCTCTGACGACTTCCTGCTGTTCGGTAATCTTTTCAGCATTAGATTGCATAGTACTAGGGGCGGCTGCTTGGAATTTAAGTTTGAGTCTCACACGACACCCTTAGATTATGTTTGTGTTGTAAAATTTTTGGTATTGGGTTTAGTGTTGGTATTAGATTTAGTGAAAAAGTGAAGAGAGAGATAATTTTTTATATTTTTTATGGAAGAGAAAGATTATATTATAGTATTTTATTAAAATTTGCTGAAATATTTTGTGAAATTTTTTACCGCAAACGCAACTTAAGTCTTTCATCCGTCCATGCAAAGGTTTCGGTACCAGTCGGCATTACCCCGCTTTAGGGCATGTTCGTTTAGGTAGAATCCTCAGGATTTTTTGAATCCTCAGGATTCTACAACCAAACATAATTTTTCACACCACATAAATATAACTACAACACGCATACCAATAAAGTTAACATCACATAAAAATTCTCAAAACTCAAAAAATCCTCACAATACACCTTAACCGAACACACTCTTAGTCTTGTCACGTAGTGGGCCCCTCCACGTTGGGCAGAGTGAAGAGACGTTGGAAGGATCCGCATCAGCGTCAGGGTCGGGGGCCGACCATGGGCCATCGGTTTGGCAATGGGCATGACCCGCGTTACCAACTCCCCCCTGCATGCCCCAACTTGCCAAACACGACCGCGCTGTGCACGCCTTAGATTAAAAGCCAGCGACCGTTTGATGTGCTTTTATTCACCCGATGCTCACGCTGCCCACAAGTCTTCGACACTTCCTTAGTTCCTTATCAGCTGAGCTGAACTGGTCAGTGCACAGCTCCTCTCTATGCCTTGTTATTCATCTTTTCCTTATAACCTTAACTATCATCTGTGCGAATTATGAAAATCTAACGGCTCAAAAGCGATTTGTTCGGATTTCCGATTTGTCTGTCGCCTTTTCCCCTCTCCTTTGGGTTTTGACTGCTTCGTTTACATACTGTCATTTTCCAGACCGGATTTCGGGTAGGCCAAGAGATTACAATGGCTTCGTTGACGGTGGACTTGTTGAAGGAGGAGCTCCCCGTGGAACAGGGATCTCTGGTTTTGTCTGGGGACGTCAAGACGGGTCTCGTCCTCGTCGACGTTGTTAATGGCTTTTGCACCGTCGGGGCTGGCAATCTGGTAATTATTTCACCCACCACCAGTCCTGTCCTCAATTACCGTGATAACCTCGTATTTCACTAAGGTTTTAAGTTCTTGGTTTTGATTGTCCGGATGTGCAGATAACTCAGATTAAAACGTACGTCACCAGATTTTCTGTCAGTTTTGATCTTTTGTTTCTATTTTTTATTTTTCTGCCTTCAAGTTTGTGTTAGAATCTTGTAGTTTTATTTCAGTAAAAAACAGTGTTGGTTAACATAGTCTAAATTTAGCCCAAAGAACATTAAGGAAAATAATGCTAAGACCCATTTCTGTTCAAGAATGATCTTTCCGTTTCTAGGTGTGAGAGTTTACATCGGTAATACTTGATTAGTAGAATAAATCGCCTTGCAAATATGCTCCAGATAATGGAGCAGTAAAGTGGTCCTATATGGTTATCACAACTGTCAACTGTCAAGTTGTTGTTTGGTTGGGCTGTTCCTAACTTATTATGTATGGGGTTATAAACAGTTGTCCTATTCAATATAGTAGTGCGGAATTATGTTTATGTGTAGGCTCCAACAGAACCTGATAAGCAAATTTCGACGATGGTGGATGAGTCTGTGAGATTCGCCAGGGTGTTCTCTGAGAAGAAATGGCCTATTTTTGCATTCCTCGACTCCCACCATCCAGATATTCCTGAACCCCCATATCCTCCGCATTGTATAATTGGAACAGATGAGGCAAGACTGGTTCCGGGTACTTGATTTGCTTTTGATTTTTTTCTTATTTGCGAATCTATTTTCCTTTTTTGCTGAAAATTCTTGTATTACAGTTGAATGATTTAGGGGTTTCCTTCTCTTCTTTTGCTTTTTCCTATGGTTTGCAGCCCTGCAGTGGTTAGAGAATGAACCGTATGCGACACTTAGGTGCAAAGATTGCATTGACGGGTTTCTTGGCTCTATTGAAAAAGATGGATCCAACGTGTTTATAGATTGGGTGAAAAGTAATCAGGTGGAAAAGGTTAGCATTTCTCATTTCACCAAAGAGAGTAGTGCTTCTCATTGTGCCGTTTCAACAATTAGTATAGCGAAATATGAACTTCAGTAGCTTCAATCTGTAGTGTAGCATTCAATCTAATTTGGACCCTTTTCTTCTTCATGGAGATTTTGGTGGTAGGGATATGCACGGATATATGTGTGCTCGATTTTGTGTGTTCAACACTGTCTGCTAGAAATCGTGGTCTCCTTGCACCTCTGGAGGATGTGATTGTGTATTCCCATGGATGTGCCACTTTCAATCTTCCAATCCATGTTGCCAGAACTCTGAAAGATGCTATTGCTCATCCACAGGTAATCTGAATCATAAAATTATAGGCTAAGCTCTAAGTTCTTTTTAAATCCTTATTTATGTTCAAGTTTGAGCGGAAGGCAATGTTACTTGCATCTCAGAACCAACTTTGGTCTAGGCCCAGGAATGTCGATGTCTTCAGTAAAACACTTCCATAAAATGCCAATCAAACCTGTATGTTTGAAAAGGGAGAAAAAAGTTTCATTATCCACCTATGGATCCATTGTAGAAGCATCACACAGCTCCTCCTTAAAACATGATATGATGAAGTTGAAACGCTCACTATTGGGGGAGGCCGAGAGTTATTGTGAAATTCTCTGCAAAATTTCCATGGAAATTTGGATCTGGTCTGCACACCCATTGCTAAGTATATGTACTTGTATTTTTCATTTTCATTGCTTAATGAGATAGATTGCAACTAAAGAACTTGATTAACTCAAAACTAGTGGAATGGTTATCTTAATACTTCAGCGTACTATGCAGTGAATGATGCTGCTAATTTCTTAGTACTTGATCACCTTGGTGGTTATGTGACACAATGCTATTTGATACAATTTATTAAGTTGTACATTAATATTATAATCCTTCAAGTTGCTAGTACTTTTCTAGCAATCAGTTGCATTATAGTGGCTTAGCCGTAAAAAGAAAAAGAAAAGAGAGATGGTTGTACTCATGTTGATGTTTTGAGACAAATATGTTTAATATGAGTTTCCATTTCAATAACTAGCATAATCAATTAAAAATCCATTGAACTAACTTATAAGCTTGCTTCAAGAGTCAGCATTAATTCCTCTATCTACATCCTCAATACATGTTGGTTGCTTATTTTCTGTCAACGAGGCTAGATAAGGGTTTATTTCTATCCCAACAAGAATGAGGAGATGCTTTCGGCCCAAACTTTTGGATTAGCTGTGAGACAGGATTAGGATTGAACCCTGAGAATGTAACTCTTGACTGTTAAGAGTAAAGCGGGTGAAATTTTCGCAATTAATTTCTTTGTGGTGCTCATCAGTAGAGGGATACACTTGACGGTAATCACTGGTATGGGGTGCCTGAAGTACATTCGGAAGGCCATGTGATCAAAGAAATATTTTGGGAAAAAACCTTCATTTTCTTAGATATTTCTTTTTCTTTTGTTTAATTGAAGTTTGTGGTACCCAGTTCAGGCTTGATCACATTAACGCGAAGATGCTCTGTTTCAATTGACATATGAGTCAATGTTCAGCTTAAAAAAACCTTCTTTAGCTTAAATGGCTAAAATATGACCTGCTTGGCTGTTCATTTTGTCTTCTGTATACTATCTTTTCTGATTGTTCTTTTTATTTCATCACAGGATCTGATGCATCATATAGGCCTTTACATGGCCAGGGGAAGGGGAGCCAAGGTAGTGTCAGAGGTAGCATTCGGCGCACCCCAAGAGCCATGATCTTGGTGGATTGGGATTCAGGCTTCATCCTATCCAGAGGGCGAGAACCGTAGGGTGGATGGAAATTGGACAGAGGACATGCTTTATGTAGCTCTTGTTTTATGCTCTTACGTATTGAAGATACCATAATGGTGATCGGTATAGCTTACCACTCACCTTAGTGTGGCCTAATTTACATATCATGCTTGCAGATTGGCTATTTGTTCTTATCATATTTTAACTGTCCAATTAGCACTGAAGTACCTGCTATGATATGGATGTATATAAACATGTAAAAAATTGCACTTTAGAATGAGAGGGAAGGTGGTTGAATATGATGATGATGTCTATAAATGGGGGAAAAGTTGTCTCCTTCCAAGTTTGCTCTTCATTGGTGCGAGGTCATTTATGCTTCGGAATGAAATTGTGGGCTACCAACTCCAACATCATGTTTAGAAAAATGATATAAGGAAGCATCTTTCTTGCTTTTGAGAATTGAAAGATCGAGAGCCCCAATAGCCTCTTTCTAGAACAAAAATTTTAAACCTTTGATTGTCTGAACTGTCTTTTAACTAATTTTCTGTTTGGATGGTACAAATTTGTTTTACAATTACCGTTTCACCAACTTTAATATCTTTATACAAATTTCAATAACTTTTTCACCGATCCGAAAAGAATTTACACGGCCTCCTAAAAAAATTTCATCTTCCAAATTAGATGATGTTTGGATATATAATATGAAAAATTTTCAAAATCTCAAATTTTTCACACAAATTCCAATCACTTTTTACATATTAAATAAAACTAAGTAAAAAGATTTTTTCTCTACTTTTTTTAACAAACTTCTTTACTTTTTCATTAAAAAATTACTTTTTAACAAATTCCAATAAAAATCATTCTACAATCAAACATTACTCACATTTTTCACCAACTTTTTAAAGTAAAAACTCAAAACTCAAAAAATTTCTCCAGCAAAATTAAAATTCTTAAAAATTTTACTTACCAAACATCAACTAAAAAGTCCAACGAAATCCTGTTATTGTGTGCACTGGACTGGCAGGTGACTCCACATAATCGTCCTTCCGAAAGTGTTGACACTGCTAAGGTATTGACCATGCAACCCCTGATTTGGCTCAATGATGTACACTTTCACAATTGAAATCTGATGAATCAAACAAGAAATTGACCAGATTTGAGAATGGAAGATGAAGAACTCCTAAGAATAATTTCCTCCTGTCAACCATATGACCAAATACAACTTTGAATGTAAATTTCCCTGCTGTTTTGGTAGTTACAAACGCTAAGGATCTAAAGTACGCAGAAAACAGAGTTTCATAGGGTCACACCAGAAATAGAACACACCATTCCATTATCTGCTGTCAAAATAATCATACTTGAAAAAATAAACTAAAAGAATTACAAATGAAAATTTGAGCAAACGAATTAGAGAGATCTACATATCCTGTCCTGGTCTCAGACCTTGGTACTTTCTGTGCATTGCTGGGCTCATGCAGGAGAAGATTGAAGGCTTTTGCTTCTTTGGTTTTACACCAAAGATAAACGACCGTAAAGGAATGCGGGTTCGACTCTCTGTGTGCCTTAGCTGAGGATTTAGTTGTTTCTTCGATCCAGAGAGCTCGAATTCGTGGTTCAACTTTGCCAGTGTCTTCTCAAGTTCAAGCTGGAGTGCTGTTACATGATCTAAACCTGCTTGTAATTCATCCGCAACCTTGTTATTCTCTTGTTTCATGTTCAAAACCTCACCTTGGAACTTTGCAGCTTGATAGCTCGTAAACCTGAATTCATCTTCCTCAGCACTTTCCTTTAAAGATGTCGTGATTTCTTCTTGGATGTTGCACAAAGACGTGAATCTGCACTGTAGCTCATCTTTCAGTAATGCGCTTTGCTCCAGCCAGACAGTTAGTTCTGTCTGTATCTCTCTCAGGTGCTTGTATATTGGCCTTGCATCTGATTTCAGAGAATATCGAACAGTACTACTTCCCTCTAGCTTTTTTACTTTTTCCGAAAGCTTCAATAACTCATCCTGTAAATCCTTAATTCCCGTGTCAAATTTCTGTATCTGATGGAACACAGTGCTAAATTTTAACCAGAAATCTAAGTTCTCCTCCAGCAGTTCGTCAATGTTCATTCGGAGCTTTTTTTCAATAGCTGACATAGTGTCAGGTTGGTCAAATAGGAGTGCCTTGATGTTGTCTTCTTCTGCTGCCAGAGTTGTTTCAGTTCCTACTTTAGGTTCGCGATTTAGATCACCTGGTACATTTGAGTTCTCCTGGGAGTCTGAAGCTTCAAAGTCTTTAAGATCCTTACTTTCATCCATACATTTCAGGAGAAGGTTTATTTTCTGACGTAATGATTTAATCTCCTCATCCTTCACTGCATTAGCACTCTTCAGTTCTTTTAGCTGCACCGACGTGTCAAAATTGCTGTCCCGTGTTTTCTTTTCCACTTCAGTAAGCTTTTTCTTGATGTCCTTGTAATTGCGAAGACTTGTGGTGTACTCAGTCAGTAGGGCCTTTTCTCTATCCTCCAATCCACTCAAGAACAATTGCTTCCAGTCTGGCTCATCTTCTTTGACAGGTTCCTGTTCCTTCGGTTCACTATGGAGAAGACTATCCACTATCTGTAATGAAGTATGCTTATCATCTTTATCCTGTAAGATCAGGTCCGAACCTTTCTCTGATGGACTATCAGGCTCTGCCTGAGGTTGGCAAAAAGCTTCATTTTCAGCAGCATTACTGAGAGCATTGTCAGTTTTTGAAGAATCCTCTTCAGGATTTGATGTATCCTGTTGTTTCTTCAACTCTTTTTGTGATCTGATCTCAGCAGCAGGTCCTTCTTCCTTTTGTAATGGATCTATAACACTGAGCTCTTCATCTGCCTTCACAACCTGCAGCTTCTTCAGACCATCATCACCATTTAGAGGATGTTCTTGTCCTTCGAGCTCGTTCAGCCAATTGGTTTCAGCGGGATATTCTTCTCCTTTTTGTGATGGTACTGTGAGCTCAAACTCCTCATCTGGCTTCACGCTTTGCAATTTCTCAGAAAGGTGATCAAGATTACATCGTGCTTCAGTGAAATGTGACTGAAGGTTGTTATTCTGGTTTTCAAATGTCTGGTTTAGATCCTGAACTGCATGCAATTTTTCTTCCATTTCTGTCAGCTTGTTGCTCAAATTGTTTGACCCATCAATCACAGTTGCCTTATCATCTTCCAGGGTTCGAATCTGTGTTTGAAGCTCATCGGTTTCGGTTCTCAATCTCTTTACAAGAGCATTCTGTGATGAAATCGCACTTTCTAAGCTGATCACCTTATTCACAAGCTCATCTATCTTCTCTGCCATCTCTGTCACACTGAGAGATGTATTGGACCCTACCTCAAAATGTTCCTTTATCTTCTCATGTAACAACTCCAATTCTTGTCTCTCTTGTGTCACACTACTCCCTTCTTGTTCTAAGCTTGTTAACGCTTCTGCTACATCTATAGTCCCTTCTCTGGCATGTGGCTTTTGCTGACTGAGCTGATCATAGTTAAAATCACCCTTGAGACACTCAAACTTCTCCCTGGCGTCCTTAATCCTATGGAATTCAACTCTTGCTTCCTCAGCCGATCTCTCCTGTTTCACCTGCAACTGAGTCAATGTCTCTTCGCATGATTTTAAAGCTGCTGCTGCCATCAATCTCCGAGCTTCATCATCTTCAATGACCACGCCCTCGCTGAATTCATCTTGCAAACTGAAAACTCTCGCTTGCATTTCCTTAATCTGGTTCTCGATTTCCCAATATTTTGCAAGCCCGTTCTCATAAGAGCTCTTGACAAACTCTTTCTCGGTTTGCAGGGACAGAATTTGCTTCTGAAGCTTGTCAATCTCTTCAAGTGCCTCGTTTTTGTTCAACCCAGATTTAGCCACTACAGTAGTTGCTGCCGTGTTAGCTGTCTTCCTAGGTTGCCATTTCTTAGAAGGTGATGGTATGAGATTTTTTAAATCTTTAGTTGGAATCTTCGGAACTGTTGGAATATTTGAGTTTGGGACTTCTGGAGGCTTTTTCGGAAATCTAGTTGCACCTTCTTCATCTTCTTCATCCAATGCAAATTGGACCTGTTCTGGAAAGACTGAAGCAATGGTGTTATTGGCATTTTGTAGCTCTGTTGATATGTGGTCATACCGTTCAGCTAAAGCTCGGTAACCTCGGTATGATTCTTCCACAAAGTGTATGAGCTCTGGCCTCTTTTTGTAGTACATTTCTGCTCTCTTGGCAAAGGAGTCTCCATCCTCTTCGATGAGTTTAAGCACACTGCGCACCTTTTCTTCCATATCTGCAACTCACATAAAAAAAATTACTGACTTATGAGGCACAAAGATCCACTTAGATTCTATGAACATCAAAATGGTTTACTTGCAGATGAAGGTGTTTCAATATCTACATCTATATCAGGTGCTATTGTGACTTTAAATTCCTATGAAAAAGTTTCATTTTTTCTCATGGATAAGAAGGAATAACATGCAACAGTGGGAAAACTTCACACTTTGTCCGATTTCATAGACTTGCAATGACCCGGGACAAAGAAAACAACAGCAACGACGACAACAACAACAACAACAACAGCAGCAGCAGCAGCAGAATCAAGTTTTGCTTCAAGGAAAATACATAGAGTGGATTGAGATTTCAGAACATGGAATGACATAGAATGTTTAGAAGTTGGAAAAATGCCCACACTTCAAGCCAAATGTTGGAGATCCAGATTGAATCAAAGCTGAGGTACATTGAACTTAGATTCAAATCTTATGACTAGAACGTCTATTTAGAGTGTGCCTGAATACCCCAAAATAAAGGGAAAGGCAATTTACCCCAAAATAAAAGGAAACCCACAATTAAATGCCAATCCGTCAAGTGGAAAGCAAGGCTCTTTGTGAGATAATTCCATACAAGAACCTTAAATTTCATCTTGCAGAGTTTCTCTCATGAAAATAGACGCATCCGATACAAATTTTTAATCGAAAACTCTTCAAAGGTAATGCCAAACTACCCACAAAACTCCAACTGCCTCACATTCAAGTGCATTCTGATTCTATTAACTTCTCCTAATCTATAATTGCAGCTAAAATATTAAAAATGCAAGCATGTTACATTATGAGTATGGCAGTAATTTCTGAATATAGATGCAATAAGCCAACGCTAAAAAAACCAACCCTTCTCATTCCGGTTAGCATTTTCCATCGTATGCAAGAATTCAATACCCTGCTTGGTTGGTCTACGGTATTTAAAGAACGGAAAGAAAGAAGAAAGAAAGAAGATGTACCTTGAAGGTTTTGCTCCAGCCATTTTGACTGTTTGGTCCTGATGTGGCTTGCCCACCACCATGAATAAGCGTTGCTTGCAGCTCTTTGTAACATATTTTTTTATAGATTTTTTTCGTTTCCTGGATCTTTTGGACACAGGCTCTCACTTTCAACCAAAAGGGTGCAAAGTATATCTTTGTCTCTCTGTCTCTCTCCCTATGCCATGAGAGAAGACAAGGAAGCCATTAGAGTAGCTTTAGATGAATAAAATGAAATGTACAAGATGGTCAAAGACCCAAAAACAAAGAAGCACACATTTTGAGAAATAACGTGTGAGAACGAGGAATATGCTAAACCTTTCTATATGTTTCAAGTTATGAATTCATGGAGGGGAGCAAACTTCGCCTGGGATATTGTTTGAAACTTTCTTCTCCAAAAACTATTGAACAAAAGGCCCATAGGCCATCCAATGAGTTACTCCAACGTGCCGTGGCCTCGAGTTGCCGGGTTGGCTCTGACAGAACAGAGGACACATCTCCTTTATTTTTGCTTTGTGCCAAACTTTATTCTTTTTATTGTATGTCCGTGCAAAAGTTGATCAAGTAAGCCTATCAGATCACCGACCCCCCCAGATCTCAAAGCGCCTTTGCTCCTGCGCATCTAATTTTGATCAAATTATGGTGCCCATGGATCAAATTTGGGCTCCGAAATAAACCAGCAACAGCTAATTCAGTCCTTTTGGTAACTTTGAGTTTGGCCGGTAGATCACCGACCCTTGTTAAAGTTAGCAGTGTAAATGTTATAATATTTACTAGATAATTCATACAGACAATATTAAATGTTATAAGTTTATATAATATATTTTTTTTATCTATATAATTAGATAATTAATATAGATAACATTAAATGTTGTACGTGTATATGAAATATATCTTTCTGAATTGAACCCTCTACTAGTAAATTAGAAAAAAATCATGATTTTAGTTGATACCCATCATACTAGTAGATGAGACCCTATATTATTATGGTTCAATTTCAGGCACACTAATGTATAATTTTATACGTTATTACCTTTAAAAGATTATAATTTGTTTATCAAGTCGTACGAATTTGTTTTATTATTTTACACGTGACAAAAGCTAAGACCCTGTATTATTATGGTTCAATTTCAGGCACACTAATGTAGGGGTGTTCATTTGCACCGACGGTTACCGTTTTAACCGCTAAAATCGCTATCGCTACCGGTACCGTTACCGGTAAGGGCAGTTATTGTGCCTTAGCGGTGCGGTGACGGTATCAAATATGTGATTCCGTTAATTGCGGTGACGGTGACGGTTTTAGCCAAATCGTCACCTACACTACCGTTAACCACCCCTAGTTGAGACTTGAGATGATTATTGATTGTGTGACATACTTTTGTTGTGATTTTGTTGGAATATGTTAGTTGGTTTATGTCACATTGTTGGACACTTTATTAGACTTTAGTCAATATGATATTATGTTATATTTTTGGACAACTTAATATTTGTTATGATTGTTAATTATTATGATATTATATTTGAATATGTTATGATATTCATCCATTTGATATGATTATTGATTATGATATTATGTTGGAAATTTAAACAGCCTAAAACAGTGAAAAAAATGAAAAAGTTCAAGGAAAAAACCTTTTTTTTTTGCACAACGGTTATACGGTTTAAGCGGTTATCGTATAACCGTTACCGTTAATACCGTCACCGGCAATGACGGTTATTGTACCTTAGCGGTGCGGTGACGGTGTCAATTATGTGATTTCGTCAATTGCGGTGACGGTGACAGTTTTTGCCAAACCGTCACCTACACTACCGTTAACCACCCCTACACTAATGTATAATTTTACACGTGACAAAAGCAAGTTTCTTATAACAAATTACTCACACCGGCAGATGAGCTTTTCAATAGGCTTTCTTCTCGTTAATATCAAGGTTTTTAGTATTTCCACAAATTATATGTTAATTACGTATATTTATTAAGTCCATGTTTGATACTCCCACATATTATTAAATTTAGTTTCTAGTGGTAACTATTCGTAACTTTTTTATGCACTATTGAGTTTTTGCTCTTAGCCTAGTATATATTAGTTTAATATGCTCATTTTCTGTTTAATTGATGGAAAAAAATTATTTTTGGTCTTTGAGTTTTACACCAATTTTATAATAGGTCACTAATTTTTTTTTTTAAATTTCATTCCTACATTTCTATATCGTTTTCATAAGATAGCATCATGTGGGCAGCTAAATTGAATTTTTACTAAAATAGACATTTTTCCGTCAATTGGCTATTGGTTTGATCACCGGTATCGGTAGTTCTGCAATATCCCCATTTAGCGAGTATATTGCCGATGGCGGTGAAATCGTCCACCACTTCACCGCTTTTATTTTTATTATTTATAATAAATGACGTCGTTTATTAGTTCATCATAATTCTAACCTTTCCCACCTCTCCCTCTTTGTCATTCTTTCTTCTCTCGCTCTCTTTCTCTCTCTGTCACTCCCCGCTATTGAATCTCTCATGCATATGCATCTCTCTCTCTCTCCCTCCCAGTTTCTCCCCTATGCAACTCTCCTTGTTCTCTCTCCCCCTTTTGTTGGATTTGATATATGTGTTGCCATTGATTATTTTGATTGTATTTTTTGAGATTTTTTCTATTTATTGCGATTTAGATTTTTTTTGAATATGTTGGATTTGGTTACTATCTGGGTGAGATTTGGGTTTTTTAACAATTTGGTTTAAGATTTGGAAATGTTTAAACCTACAATTTTCGAATTTGTTCGATTTGGTTACCATTTGGGTGCGATTTGGTTGTCATTTTTCTGGACTTTCTATTGATTATTTTGCTTCCAATTTTGGAATTTTTTTCTGGTTTATTGCGATTCGGTAGTGATTTGGAAATTTTTTCGAATCTGTTCAATTTGGTTGCCATTTTTATGTGATTTGGTATTGATTATTTTGCTTGCCAATTTTTGATTTTTTTTTTTAAAAATTTGTTGATTAAGTGTCGGTTTTCTCTTCTAATGGTGATGGTTGCGCTGTCCATTTTCAGACAACTGCCCATAACGATGGCGGTGCCGGTGGAGGGCATAACCGCCACCGCAATAGCTTATGCACAACTAAGGGTGAGTACCGGAAATGATGGAAGATACTCGCTGGAATAGGAATTTTCGGAAACGGAATCCGGAAATTCCGGTTCAACTTTCTCGTGTACTCGAACAGATAAACAAAAGAGATCTTTTAATAGTCAATCAGATTCAAGAATTGGTTTATGGTCACACCAAGGAATCGATCTCACTGATAGGAATGGTCACTGTCTTTCCCTACTTAATTAACAAACAAACAAGCAAGAGGGAGAGGCATACGAGTACACTTACTTCCATTGTAATGGTGGACGCCAATCTTGGCAAGCATCGCATAGTATTCAATCTCGGACTTGCGCAGAGGAGGGCAATTGTTGGACAGTATAATCAACTTCCCTGCATTTCCCCAACAAATCACAGTCAAGAATAAGCAAGTTCTAATAATAGGAAAAAAAGAATCTCATAACCAACAGATCGAAACGTACATTCAAACAAAAAAAAATAACGACATTAAACAAATTGAGAAATTGAAATGAAAAAAAGAAAGAAAAAAACCTTTAGAGCTGCGGAGAGAACGTAGGACGGTTTTGTAACCGAGAGTGTACTTTCCACTCTTCATAACAAGGGCGAGCCTGTTGTTTATGCTTTCATGGGTCTTCTTCTGCATTGTAAGGATACATATTTGGTTTAAAACTCCAAACATAAAGAAATAACAGTGGAACTTCCGAGAGAAGAGAGAGGTATCGTCTTCTTTGTCGTCACCATTTTTGTTGTTAACGCTCAAGCACAAAGGGCGACCAACGGCGGCAAGGGCGAATAGCGTTTGCAGAGGCGGCAAGGGCAAATAGCCTCTGACGCGAGAGGAGGAGGATAACTAGGAGGATATTAGACTCAGTGGTGGGGTGTTGTCGCTGACGGCGGGGAGGTGAACTTAGCGCTGTGAGGGACTTAGAGAAATAACTCTTGAAGACTTGCGAAGGTTGAAGGTCACGGGGAGGTGAGGTGAGGTGAACTTTCGTGTGAACTCCGTCGTTTTGACCTAGGTCACGTAATTGACGTTTTTTAAAAAAACAAAAAGGGCACAATCGATGCCGTTTGAGTCCTGAAAATTATTTTTTTTTTAAAAAAGATACCGGAACCGAAAAATTCTGGCATTTTCGATTCCGATTCTGGAATTTCTATAAAATGGGTTCCGGTGGAAACCGGATGATTTTCTCACCCTTTTGCACAACCCTAATTGGCTAGAAGAAGAGTTGATCAATGACTTTTTTTTTAAAGAGCCCAAAACTGAAGGACTATAATTTTTAGTTTTAAAATTTACTGACTTGTTATAAAAACGGTGTAAAATTCAAAGATAAAAAATAATTTGTTTTCCTAAATTGATTGATAAAAAAAATAATTATTTGTGAATATCTTGCTTCGTGATTAGTTTTTTTATATCAATAAATTGATCAAAAATGTTTGTTGCTTTTGTTAAAAACAAAAAAAAAACCTTCTATTTTCTCATTCAGAGTAGAAAAAATACTACAAGTTATTATAAGCACTGCTCTACGATTTTATTAAACACAGAAGTTCCAGCATTTTTTTTCCCTACTGTCTGGTTACCGTGCTGAAAAAAAAAACTAAAACAAGAAATAATCCGGCCCCACAGAACTTCCAGCTTACTAGGAGGAAAACTTCTACTAATACTCTTGGCAAAACCTTCTCTAATATAAACTTAGGTCTCATGACTGCTCCATTGGGAACATATAATTAGTTGGGTGGGCACTAAGGAATACAAACACGAGAAATGAGAAAGCTTTCAGTCTCACTTAAATGCAAATTAGTAGTAATTTAATTAATCTAAATTGCTTGATGATTACATTGATTAGGGTGCAGATAAATCATTGAGGTATCTGCTGTCGAACAGAGACTTCAAAAAAGAGCACCATTGAAACACGTCATATATAATTTGTAAAGAACCAGCACTGTGCAAATTACAGTGCAATCATCAACTTGCTACCTATGACAGTCTTCGACAGCATCTTGTGTGCGTCCAAGGATGCCCGTGTGAGAGCATGCAAGCGTGAGAGAGAGAGAGAGAGAGCTATACATGACAGAGCCCGGAGGGATTGGGGGACCAAGCCCAGGCCATAACGCAATCTACCACCAAGATAAGGAAAAGGACACAACGAAGCTATTATGGCTTTCTTTTGTGGCCTGAAAAGAACCTTTTAAGCGATCAAATCACTCTTCAGAGTACAAATAACAGAGGCCACATGTGGCCACTTGGGGGCAATGACTACATCAATGGAAAGTTAAGCATCTACCAACTGACATAGTAGTCCTATTGCAGGGTCATCAACCACTATAATGACCAATTTTTGGATCTCTTATCCAATTTGCGGTCCTTACAATGGGAAGAAGGAAAGAAATGATCCCACATTCATTAGTGTCTCAAAACAGGAGATCGAGAAAATACGTGAACGGCACCTTGAGCACCAAACTTGCTCAGAGATAGATATCTAAGGCAGGAGAAGCCGATCGTGTCCCACTCCACTGTACACACTTTCACTACTATGAACAAGGATCAGACTAAAGCCTTTCTCACTTGTTTTCTGAGGGTAGGGCCAAGGAGTCTTTTTGTGTGCGTATATAGCATTGAGATGAGACGAGACAATCAAAATAGATGCATGTCTATCGACTAATATTGCATCATGAGACCGATAAATTTTGCAGGAGCACAGTACATGTATACAGTTGAGGAAACACAGTCATGAAAAGAGTTGTATAGCAAAGGAAGAGGAGCGGGGAAAAACAAGACAAAACAATCTTCAAGGAGGGAAATATGACAAGTGGAGAAAGGAACAAAAAGCACCACCATGTACAATTTATACAAAAGGAAGTAATATAATATGAACAGTGTGGCCCTTGATTCACTAAGAAAAGAGCAAATTGTTTCCAGTAGTAGCGAGCTAAAGCATAGACATATTCCTATATTCACAGAAGCCGTTTCTAGAGTAAAGAGTATAAATTATATCTCATGATCCTCATTGCATCCTATCCAATGGAAGGATGAACAACAGAACACGACATGCCCCGGACACAATCTGTAGGCGTCTTCTTCCGTCCACACACACGGCTCTTCTCTTTGCTTAGCTGGATAATAGTCAAGTTCAACAGAAAGTTAATCTGCACTTCTACTTCATTGCTGATGTAACGTCTAACCGGATCCTTTATGTTCTACTTTTTTTTGTTTTTTACAATTTTTGGTAATCTAAAAGATATCGTTCTTCAAATCATCATAGATTGAAGAGCTCCAGAAGGGCCACTCTGAGAATGATTCTATATCTCAAAGTTCTGAAGAGAAGAAAGCCACTGTGCCATGCCCTCTGCATAATCAAAGAAATTGCAGTGATAAGCTCAGTATGGGTGACATGAGGCAGTCACTCATTAACGAAATGCAATCAGATTGGAACCATTTGAATATAAAATTCAAGGAAAAATGGGATGGGAAAACAAGAAATTAAGATCAACGAATTAGAAAAGAAATTTTCGAACAACAAAGCAAAAGGAATCCTAGTTCATTAGCCTTTGAGATTAAGATTCAGCTCATTTAACAAGTGAAACAGAAAAAGAATGACATCTTTAACCAAGTTAACATGCCAGGAACCATGAACTAGAATTTAAAAGGCTATATTAATAAAATCATCACACTGCATAATTTTATGGCTATTCGAAAAGCATGCCACTACTGGGCAGCAGCAGTCCAGGACCATGTAGAGAGCTTAAATAAAAGCAGATAACCACTTAAACTAATGCTCGCATCCTCAGTGTTATTAGGAGTTGTGAGATTGCATAAGTGAATTGTATTGTCCAACTTCTGGTCAACAGTTTAACTTGGGTTGTTCTTATATATATATATATATATATCTCATTTCTCTTGAGAAAATGAATCTCCCAAAACTACAGGGTCCAAAAAAGCTGATGATCTGCATCTGGCAGCCCCCAATTTGTGTACACCAGATGATGGAGGTCTCCAAAGGTTAGATTTATCTTGTTCTAAAACCGAAACATACAACTGCTGTATAAACCTGCACTCACTGTTCTGATGTCATTAGAAGTAAGGTGTAAAATGAGTGGAATTGTGCACTCTAAAATACGGGAGGAGGGCAATTTTAACCTCTTGTTGGAATTCAAATCAGTGCACCATATGAGCACAGCAAACGAAGAGGAAGAAAAGCGGCAAAAGGTAAAACCAAAGCAAAGGCAACAGAACTTACCAGGAGAGAACTCGTTTGAGAGGTTCTTTATGCCACTGAAAAGCTGGTTATTTGAGCCCTCCACCACCTTCTTGCAACCAGGTCTATAGCTAGGAACCAAAACTGCTATACCATCATCACTATCAAAATCAGGTCCATGAGGTTCAAACCATCCAATGGACCAGTCCGGGTCATCGGATTCAGAGCCTGACAAACAAACCCCATCAGATGGCACCACCTCTGCATCAAACTCCCGGTCAATTCTCCTCTCTTCCCTACTCTGCCATTTCTTCTTAACCTTCCTTTGTGGCGGGGCAATCTTGGTCCCCTTTACAGAAGGAAACTTTACAGTCTCAGGCTCCCTCAGACCAAATCCCCAATCAAATGAAGAATTCAGGGAAGATCCATTTGAGACAGGCTCTTTTTCTTTCCCAGTCCACAACCGCCAAGAAAAACGGGTGAAAGAGACCGCCATAGGTTAAACCCAGAAGTTGCGAGAAACGTAAAAGACCTTCGGATTAGTAACAATCTCTTTGATGCAAGTTTTTTTGGTAAAACGAAGAGGAACCACAGACAATTTGGAGCAAAAAGAATAGGAAGTGGTGCCAGCCTGTTGCAGTATCCACTCTGTTACGCAGCGATCAAATTCCTCAATACATGTAGATCAAACAAAAGATGAAATGGTTTACATCAACCCAACAGAGCCATTAGTCTTGATCAATGACATGGAAAAAAGCTGAAGCTTCACTAACGAAGCACGATTGAATGGGTGGAAAAGTTTCAATCTTTCCCATATATAGCACAATAGTAATCATCAGAATTGACGAGTCATATGAAAAGCACAGATGAAAAAAAAAATCCAAGGAACTGAATTTTAGTCACGCTAGAGAACTGAAAAAAAAAATTGATGAATGGACAAGTTCTCCTTGATTGCAATGTCTTGTGAGACAATGAAGAGTAGGGAAGAATTGGGAGCACAAAGAATCGGAAGTGGTACCTATCTGTTGCAGTGACCACTATATTAGGCAATGATCAAATTTCCCAATGAATATAGATGAAATGAAGGAAGGAATAGTTCAATTCGATGAACAAACAGATTAATCTCAGTCACTGATTCACAAAATCCAAAGCGCCACAAAACAAAAGCATGATTAAACGGGTGCAGAAGTGTCCATCTTTCTATCTCTATACCAATAACTATCATCAGAATCAAAGAGTCACGTGAAAGACACGAAAATAGATCAATTCCCCCGAATTTAACCTAGATCATGTCCCTTCTTCCCAATCAAGTCAGCAAATACTTTCCATAAATGGAAACCCTAGAAAATGAAACTCCCACTAAATCAATCTCCAAAAATATCAGTGGACCAACCAAAATTACCTTCCCCCAAAAGACGAAGTACTTCGATGAACAAAATGATACGAAGCTGAAATCTTGGAACTAGACAGTAAGAAACAAAATTTATTGAACCAATAAACGCATTTTATCCCAAAACTTCAATCAACACGAAGTGAACAAGTTCAAGATCAGCGTGAGACCAGGTTTTGCTTGGACTTAATTTCCAGCAAAAGAAAAATTTTAGTCAAGAAGAAGACTTAAAAGACGACCTTGAGGACAAAATGGTGATTTCAACTAGTACCTAATATCACCGCAAAATCCGAACTTTTCACCGGAAAAACGAAGACCTTTGGCTATATCAGCGGGTAAAATTACCGGGAAGAAGCAAAAATTTCGCCGGCGACAGTTGAAAATTGGAAGATCGGTGAGATCACACAGGCAAAAATGAGTAACAAAAACCTACAAATATCTCTCCCCCCCCCCCCATCTTCTACTTCCTCCTCCCCTCCCTCTTCTCCTTCTTTCTCTTCCTCTCCCTCTCTCTCCACCGCAGAGCCAACTAACAGAAGCTCCTCCTTTTCGTATTTTATATGACTTTGTTTTTGAATTTTTATTTGTTTTGTTGCGTATATCTTTTCGTTTCCATCAACTTTTGGATTTTTTTGAAGTGAAGCGAACGGTTAAGATTGGAACCCCTGCAACTGTGACCCTCAATCATTGGATTTCAAAACCATTAAAATCAAGGACGGAACATCCAACATTGATTCGCTGACAAGTGGGATCACTACCGTCCAAATTTGCTGGCGTGGCTCCTTCTAGCCCAATCATTGCGTGTATATGCGGTTAATCCATGGCTTAAAAAATTACCAAAAATTGAAAATTAATAAATAAAGAAATAAATAATAGGTAGAGTATTGTTAGCCCTTTGGAGGAGATTTATTAATGGCATGTGGAACAAAAAACAAAGTGTTGAATTATTGAGGTCTATACCAGCCTCTGCTTTGCTATCAGGATGTTCACGTCATTGGCCTTCTTTCAAAAGAATTATGTCTGAATGGATTCTTGGATATCCTTAAATCTTTTTTCTGGTTTCAGACTTGATCACACAGGCGGAGCCGGGGCCACCGGCCCCTTGCCTCCCCAAAGTTTTTTTTTACATGTTATTTTTTTTTGTCAAGGCCCCCTTGGCCCATTAGAGTTTCAGCCCACCCCCTATGGCTTGCCCAGATTCCTCAGCCCGCCCCCTTTGACGCCCAATCAGCCCAGTCCAGCCCTATTTTTCTATTTTTTTAACTTACCTGAGGGTGAAACGTCTTATGTAAGTGACATTTTATGTAATTATTAGTTTAAAGTCTCTCATGGGACTTTGATTCAGAATCTAATTGATTTTGTGGATAATGGTATTGTAAACTAACAAGTAAACTTTCATCCATATTAGCTTCTGTAAAGAGTCATCTTAGCTTTTATTTTAACTTTCTGTTAAAAAGTACATAAGATAGTACCTTGTCTTCATTCATATTCTTCTGTAACAAAAATATAAGAATTACCAATGCATCTGAAATTTTCGAGTCCTAAGCACCTAATGGAAGAAATAATCTGGGAGACTTAATGTTTTCCAAAAAATAATCACTGGTCCAATGGTATTAAAAACAAGTTGCTGTAATTGGTAAGACACTTTGGATCGTGGAGTCTTATAACATCGTCCGCGCACGGGAAATTACTTTCACCTAATAATTACATAAAAGGTCACTTAAAATTTTCTAGATTTGGAATCTAATGATTTCATAGCAATATAATAGACATCAAACATGCGAGGTGAACTCAATGGGTTGAAGTCTCTCATTTTGAGGGATCATCCTTCTGCAACCTACATTCATTGATTTGCTCACCAACTCCAATTGGTTGTTGTGGCTACTGCAAAGAATAACATCCAAGTTTGTGAAGCGTCGGTTGCAGGATTTGAGGGAGAATGGATGTGATGATTTTTTGGAAGAAGTAAAAAAAAATTGCGTGAATAATTCTATCACTGTACCTAATATGGAAGACATTATTCCAACTCTTGGTCGGGCTCGGCGTGGAGGGCAAACAATTACTTATTTGCATCATTTTCGTGTGTAAGTGTTTTGTCAAGTTATTGATTTGATTACCCAAGAGATGATCATTGTTTCACTGAAGCAAGTACGAAGTTACTTCTTTGTATAGCATGTCTTGATCCGATTAAATCGTTTGCAGCGTATGATCATTCTAAGTTACTTCGTTTTGCTGAGCTTTATCCAGAAGATTTCTCAGCAATTGATCATGTTGTACTTAGAGATCAGCTTCAAAATTTTATTTATGATGTGAGAAGTCATAATATTTTTTCTGAGCTTCAAGATATTGGAGGTTTTGCTGTGAAGATGGTTGAGACGAGGAAGCATACTCTATATCCATTGGTTTATCAACTGATTAAATTGACATTAGTCTTACCAGTTACGACTGCAACAATTGAGAGAGTATTCTCTGCGATGAAGTTTATCAAAACTAACTTACGCAATAAGATGAGAGATGAATGGTTGAATGAAGTTTAACTCTTAAGATATTTTTTTGCATTACATAGTAAATTTTTTTTTTGTCATTTTTCTTTAAGAGTTTGCCCCTCATTGATTGTGCAGTGGCTCCGCCACTACTTGATCATAATTAAACTCTTGTTCTTCATGTATGATTTTATCATTGTTTATGTGTTTTACTATAAAAGAAGTGGAAATGAAGAGTTATATGAGAATATAGTCCTAATGTAAATATGCAAACAACATATCACTCAAATTATTAATTTTTTTTTGAGTTAACGAGGAAAATCTGTTGCACTTGATTTATGTATTGAGATTCAGACAGACTGACTTAATTAAGAAATGCACTATTTAAACTAAAAATGCTATAACGAACCTCCACGTTCGAACTGATCTTATAACTCGAGTTATTTTAAATAAAACCATGCTTCCAACTTTTCATGAATACATTAAATTTTGTAATTCAATCATTACCATACTTCCACCAAAACATTTTTTTTTGACATTTTAGGTCAGGTCTGTGCTCCTCCTAGTCTTAAGTTGTCAAATCCCTTGCCCCACCTTCACAGTATAAAAAACCATACCCTCCCATTTACTTTTGGGATAGTTTTCTGGGAATTCATCATACCCTTAATTGAGCAGCTCTCTGGTCCTACACTCATATCATACAAGTGGTGAAAATAGAAACCATGTTAAGGTACTAAAATGTTAGAGCTTAGAAAATATAAAAGGTGACATATTTGGTGCGGCCTCTCTCTGATTGACTGCTTTGCAACTTCATGTATTTGTCCTGCTACAGAATCATCCTAGTGGGGGGGGGGGGGGACTTTTACCACCACCTTCCTTTGCAGTGTAAAGAGGAACCAAAATATTAGTTGAGTAATACCCCACTTCCATGAGATCGTCATACAACAGAGAGAGAGAGAGGGGGGAGAGAGACATAAGTCATGGGTTTTGTGCATCGGGTTTTATACTTTGGATCCGGACGAACTTGAAATCTGGAGCGTAATGACAAGCTTCAAACATTTGAACTTGAAATCAAGAACTCATTCGTAGATAATAAGATTCGAAGTCATGCACACTATTATCAGTCACCCTCGACACAAAACATATTTTATAGTTATTGCAGAAGAGAAGGTAACTGTGTCCTTATCCATATTCTGTCTAGTAAATGCCAATTGTTTTCCTTCGCGGAAAATGATTTGCAGTCATCGTCGTACTGTTCCGGGCCATAACGTGAAGCAGATTCTCTGGAATATTGAACGGAGACTGAATTGTTTCTCTGTCAAAGTCTTTGATAATCTTATCCTTTTTCATTTTCCACATGCTCGAAGGACAAGGAAGAAGCGAATATTGGGAGAACTGTACTGAAGACAGGTGTCCAAATGGTGCGTTGAATGTGGAAAAAATCCGAAGCGAAGAAAATTCCTTCATCCTTCTTTTCAGTCTCCATGTTGCCCTTTTCCAGATCCTTTTTCGTATTTTCTCGTCCCTTTGTTTTTTTCTTGCCTTTCGGCATGGAATTTATACTTTACTACCTATATTTCTTTTTATATAAATTACAGCCACAAAACGTAGGAAGCTTTCTTGACGAGGACCGTTCATGAACAAAGGCATGCCTACTATGTAGTATATAGATAGTTAGTGCTGCCTCATAAATGGAACAAAAATAAATGAGAAAAATATTATCAATTTCTCCAATTTTTATGTAAGACAAGATAGATATTGAATAATTAATGTTTGACTCCTAAAATTTTGGTGTATGAGAATCGGTGAAAAAAATGAAGAGATGGATGATTCGAGTAAATTTTTTTATGTTTATTTTAATAAAAATTAATGTTTTGACGAAGAAAAATAAATTATTTTGAAGTTATTTTATTAAACTAAATATTTGGGACTCAAAATTTTCAAAGCCAAACACCACTGGTCCATTTGATAACCAATATTCGTTACCTATTAATATGATACATTTATAAATTCCAAGGGTATTTTCATGGCCAATAATAGGTACTCAATATTGACACCTCATACGCCATCACATATTTTGATCTTCTCTCATTTTCTGACTGAATTAGATGGTTTAATTAGGCTTAGTTTGTTTTTAGTAAAGTACTCTTTTTTGTAAAGTAGTTTCTTATGTTTAAGTAAAGTAATCAAATTTTCGGTATATGATTGTTACATTAAATATATTTTATGAAAATATTTTTCAATGTTTTTAAATATGTTATATTTTTTGTAATTTTATATGATTAATAAATTTAATCCTTAACATCAGGGTGAGAAGTTTGCAACCCGATCCCGAAAAAAGCTAAAACTGTCGGGGTCAGGTTCCTTTGAATATTTGGTTTTGGGTTAGAGATTTGAAAAAGAACCTGATTTTTCTCGGGTTCATATTTCAAAATCGGACCCCGATCCCAAAAAAGCTAAAACAGTTGAGGTTGTGTTCCTTTTAATGCTTTTGGATTCATGTTAGAGATCTGAACACGAATCTGATTTTTCTCGGGTTCATATTTCAAAACCCGACCAAACCCCGAAAAAAGCTAAAATCATCATGTTCGGGTTTTTTGAATGCTTTGTTTTGGGGTTAGAGACCCGAAAATAAACCTGATTTTTCTCGGATTCATGTTCAAAACCTGACCCGACCTTTAAAGAAGTTAAAACCGTCGGGGTCATGTTCATTTGAATGCTTCGGTTTAGAGACTCGAACACGAGCCTGATTTTTCTCGGGTTCATGTTTCAAAACCTGACTCAACCTTGACCACGATGCAACCCGACCAAATCGGGTTGAATCGGGTCAGTTTTGGGTAGAGAGGTCTGGTCGATGGGTAAATGTGAGCAAATTTTCCGGTGAAAACCGAAAATTTCGGCATCGATTCCGGCCTTCTCCGATACCGGAACTGGATACATTTTTTCAGATTTTTCGGAACCGGAAATTTCGGCAGAAATGCAGAAATTTTCTGATTCGATGTTTTTTTTTTAAATTTATTTAACATTTTCAGCCCGTTTAAAAAAAAAGTAAAAACAAAAACGCAAGTGACCTGGGCCAAACGACCCAGGTCACTTCTTTAAGGTTCCTCGCCTTCACGAAATGAAGGAAGGCCCTTCACCTTCATGAAGCAGGAAGGCTCTTCACCTTCACCTTCGTGAAACGAAAGCTCTTCACCTCTTTCACGAATATTCGCGAAGGGATGAAGAGTGGAAGACAGCCCCAAGCTGAGCCTAAGGTCGTAGCCTCCCCCTCCTTCCCTGTTGCAGTGCCATGGCCGCCTCTCTCTCTCTCTGTGAGTCTCTCTCTATCTCTGTCTCTCTCTTCTCTCTCAGCACATTGGAGCATGAGAACCCTATTAACTTAACCTTCCATTTTTGGAGGATGGGCAGATCAGATCTAGGAAGCCATATCAGATCTATTCAAGAGACCAGATCCGTATTATTCATTGTCTCTGCTGGTTTCTTAGGCATCTCGATCGTGTATTTTTTTTAATGTTTCTTGTTTTCCTCTCAGGAATTGGAAGTTTGGCGCCATACCACTTCACTTCCATTTTTACATGTATACATGTGTTATTAACGTGCAATAAGTGGATGGCAGTAGAAAGACAACCACAAGACAATAACTTGCAGTTTCGTTTCACATTTATAGACCCTGTAACTGATCTCAGCCCTCAATGGAGTTTCGTTTAGGAGAAAATGTTGAACAATTGTTTCTTAAACCACTCCATGACAGAATCTCAATCTCCGGGGGCCCTAACAACCACTTTACTAACCTCAAACGGAGATTCCACTGAATGAGCCCAAACTAAATTGAGGTCTTTTAGGTCTAGAATTGGAGCCGGAATTTCCGGTTTCCGGTTTTGAAAATTTCGATTCCATTTCGGTATGAAACCGGAATACAAAATGCAATTTCGGTGGGAACCGGATGTGTCATTCTGATTCCATCTGTTCCGGTACCCACCCTTATCGATGAGTTTTTGGATACCCTTAAGATTGGAAGAGACAAGCCTAGAATAAAATTCACTAGTTTCAAAAAATAAACTATTTTCAAGAAAGTTGAATTTACGATTGACCGAATTAAGTTTGGTTGACTGTATTTTATGAGGTTATCCAAGCAAGCAAAAAGTATGTAAGTACTTGACAGAAAGTAAAATACGACAACACAAACAGAAAAGAATTAAATACAATGTATGTACCATACAATATTAAATTATTTAAAAATGTATATCCGATAATATTCTTTATTATGTTTTTAACTCGAACCATTTAGTTTAGAGAGTAAATAAGTAAATAAATAAATAAATATATATATATATATTAAAAAAAAGTATGGAGCCGAGTAAAGTAGCTTTCACGAAAGTTGAAGAGAATAAACGAATCACCCAACATCGCCCAACATGCAATCTTCTTCTTTCCCCAATTCAATACATTCATTCCCTTCCATTCTTATTTTCCTACTATTTCTTTTTATTTTTCTTTTTTGAAAATTGATACATACACCTTATAAAACATAATGTATTTATTTTTCAAAGAATAATCTATAAAAGGTCAAAGGACCCTGAGTTCCCTAGAGATCTTAAAAAAAAAAAAAACCGGGCGTGTGACTTTTTTTTCCCCGTCAACGAGGGAGTGCCACTTGCGTTGAGCCATAGCCCACGGCAAGTGGCAACAAAGCGCCTAATTTGTTTAACACAACTTACCCCTTGAGAGCCCAGCCCAGCTGTACTACATTTGGGCTCAAATTTTAAACCTTGATTCAATTTGGCCCAACCCAAGGCTCGAACCCTAACGGCTAGTTCTTGTTCTTTTTTTTTTCTTTCCCCCAACTTTTTAAAAGAGAAGGGTCGTGATGAAGGGGTATGTTCGTTTTCACCATTTTTTCAGGATTCTAAGTATATTCACAATTCTATCACCGAACATATTCAGAATTCAAACACAAAAACCAATACATTTTACACAATTTCCAACAACTTTTTAATTTTTTATTCAACATAAATTTTCTCTCTCTATACTTTTTCACATAACTCAAATACTTTTTTATTAAACAATTACATCAAATCATTTCTCTCTCCACTTTACACAAACACCAATAAAACACTATTCAACATAAAAATTCACAACTTCTCTAAAATCCTACATTTTTTCTCAAAACGAACATCACGCTCGTGAGATGACTAACGCTATCTCGGCTCAGTCCTCGCGAAGAACAATTTCAAATCCAAAAAGCCCCTTCTCTTAACGGCTCCTTCCGTAACCACTGTCTCATTTCTGTCTTTCTTTTTTCCGCTTCACTCTCTTTCTCTTTTTCTCCAACAAGAATAAGAAAATTCATCCGGAATCAGCCCGCATCAATTCTTCATGCCGAGTCTTTAATCTCTGCACCAGGTACTCTTCTAGGTGCCCTGTCGTTTTTCTTGGAACTCGTATGGTTTAAGGAGAAATCTCAGGAAAAGAATATAACTCTTGGAATTTCACTCTAGCCGCAGCGACCACTTTACTTTCCTACGTTTTTCTTTATATGGTAATCAAGCATTGGTTTGTTATGTTAATTTATGATGAGTTTGGGGTAAATATTGATTTGGATTACCGCCCCTGAAGGTTTTAGGGATTTTCTTGTGGTAATTTCTACGCCTAAGAAATTCCAAGTCTTTGGATTATTTGCTTTACGTGAAGGAAGTTTCAAATTTGTATACTTTGTTCTTTAGTTTGTACTTAGTCAGTCAAGTGAAGGCGTTCAGTCACTGTTTTCCAAAACGTGGTTTCATTCCGGTTCTCCCCCCATTTTCTCAGCAACCAAGCATGGTTTGTAAATTTTCAAACTGTGCAGGTTGTCACTACGAAATAAATTCCAAATTCGGTGCTCAGTACTGAGTTCCAAAATAAGCAGACTGATATTTGTTTTTCCAAAGATTTGCTGAGAAAGTTTTTTTGCCTGCTTTTCCGTTTGGAGTCTATCAGTACAATCATTTACATGTCTCCCACGTTTGCAGAAGCTACCATTTTTGAAGTTCTTTCTTTCCATACTGAAAGGCATATTTTCCAGCAAACATCCTTCCTCATTCCAAACTTCACTCAATGACAGAAGTTTCTGTTAGAGCAACAAAAATGTGATTGCACCTATTCCGGGTTCTTCTTTGGAAGTTGATGAACACTTCACAAGTTATTAAGGAAAATCCTGGGAAATAAAATTTGAGAATTATGTTTAAACTAGGAGCAAATTAGTTTAGTCTGTCCACCTCTCGCTATTGACTAAAGTATGCTTTCCATTCTAGACTATGGCACCTGAGCAGCATTTGTATAAAAGTTTCCTTTTTCTTTTAAGCATTTCTATAGAAGTGTCAGATTATGTTCTTTTGCATTTAGTAAGGCACGATGCAGGATTATTATGGAAATAATATGATAAACTTGAGGATTCTGGGTGGATGCAATACCAGTTTGGGACCCTCAAATAAACTTTAGGAGGGATATTTGCTAAACAGTATCCTACCATATAAAAGCTCATAATAAGATCAGGGATTATTTTAACCTTTTATGACTTCTGAACTTTTTACAATAGCTGGAATTCTGATTCTTAAATATAATTTAACTAGATGTTGTTTCTTTTGGTTATATAACGTGCTTCTGTATGTACCTAGTGGTACTTTTTCCACTTCAACTCATTTTGCTAGTTTGTGTTTCACTTTGCAAACAGGCATCTTTCTGAATTTTGTGGGTGGGGAAAGAAAGAAAATGGACAAGGTTCATGAAGAGCTAGATGAAGCTAAAGCCAAGATTGAGAAGCTCAGGGCAGAATACCAAAGCAAAGCAGAATTATGTGAGAACTTGAAGAAAGCCCACAATGAGCAGCTCATTAAATGGCAGGAAGCAAATCTGAAAATTGAGAAGCAATCTCAAGAACTAAATGGAAAGGCAGAAGAAATCTCTGAGGCAAAGCAAATATGTGATGAGCTAAAAGGCATTTTGAGTGAAAAAGAGTCTATCATTAAACATCTGAGTGCTGCAAATGAAAGGCTTCGGGTTGATTGTGAAGAGAAGTCCCTTAAATGGGAAAAAGAAAACAGAGATTTGGCGTTGGCTTTAGAAGATGCAAATGAGAAGATCATGGTTCAAGAGCAAAACATTTGTGCATACAGAGAGGAGATTGAAGGCCTCAAGGGGTGTCTATCAGTTTCACAAAATAAGTGTTTGGAAGCAGAGAAAAGATCTAAAGCATCTAAAGAACTGCAAGAGAGAGATGATATGATGCTTAATTTAGACGAGGAGAAGAGGAAGCTTGAGGATCAGCTAAAGTGGAAAAAGGAGCAATTTACACACCTGAAAGAAGCACATGAGAAACTACGAGATCAGTTCAAGGCCAGTAAGAAGGAATGGGAACAGGAGAGATCTACATTGCATGATGAGGTTTGTTCACTACAGACCAGCTTAGATTCTCAAACCAGAATCTCAGAAGATCTGAAAAATAGGTTACAAATGTGCAACCAAGCCCTGGCCCATGAAGAGAGCCGGAGAAAGTATCTGCAAGTTCAAGTTTCTGAATTCCAGACACGGTTTGAGAATACTTTTGTGGAGTGCCAGGAATCAAAATCAGTGCTGGAATGCTTGACTGCTCAGAGGGACAAAGAAATTTCAGCTCTTAGACATTCACTGGGCACAAAAGAGTCAATGTTTAAAGAAATGAAATATCAAGCTGGGAAACTAGAGCAAGAAAATCAAGAGTTGCGAATATCCCTCAGAGAACTCCAAGAAGCTGGAATACAAGAATCAGGTTCTTCATCTTCTCTGGCAAAGCTGAGAAACAAGCTTAAAAGTCTGGAACGCATGCACAGAGAATGTAGTGCAAAGCTTAGGGCTAAAGAAGCAGAATGGAGCTCTCAACAAGAAAAAATAGCAGGAGACCTGAATGACTGTCAGTTTGAGTTGGAGAACAAAGATATTGCAATACAAGGGCTTAGAATGGAACTGGAAGGCTGTGAATCTTTAGCTATGCTGTTGAAGTTGCAAAATGATGAGCTTTCTGTGATGTTACTGGTGTTAAAACTGGGAATTTCTGAGGCGCAATTGAAGCTTACAAATGAAAAGGCTGCAATGGATGCCCATGCTAAACAGAGAGAGGAGAATTTTTCTTTGGTGATGAAGCAGCTGGAGGTGAAAAATGCTGCACTTTCTGAGGCACAATCGAAGCTTGCAAGAGAAAATGCTGAACTGGATGCCCATGCAAAGCAGAGAGAGGAGAATGTTTCTTTGCAGGTGAAGCAAGTGGACTTAAAGAATGCTGCTCTTTCGGAGGCACAATTGAAGCTTGCAAAAGAAAAGGCTGTACTGGATGAGCATGCGAAGCAGCAAAAGGAGGATGTTTCTTTGCTGGTGAAGCAGTTGGAGGCGAGAAATGCTGCTCTTTTGGAGGCTCAATCAATGCTTGCAAAAGAAAAGGCTGAATTGGATGCGCATGGTAAGCAGAGAGAGGAGCATGTTTCTTTGCTGGTGAAGCAGCTGGAGGTGAAGAATGCTGCTCTTTTGGACACTCAATCAAAGCTTGCAAAAGAAAAGGCTGAACTGGATGCACATGCGAAGCAGAGAGAGGAGGATGTTTCTTTGCTGGTGAAGCAGCTGGAGGCGGGGAATGCTGCTCTTTTAGAAGCACAATCAAAGCTTGCAAAAGAAAAGGTTGAACTGGATGCGCATGGTAATCAGAGAGAGGAGAATGTTTCTTCGCTGGTGAAGCAGGTGGAGATGAAGAATGCCGCTCTTTTGGAAGCTCAATCGAAGCTTGCAAAAGAAAAGGCTGAACTGGATGCGCATGTGAAGCAGAAAGAGGAGAATTTTTCTTTGCTGGTGAAGCAGCTGGAGGTGAGGAATGCTGCTCTTTTGGAGGCACAATCGAAGCTTGCAAAAGAAAAGGTTGAACTGGATGCGCATGCTAAGCAGAGAGAGAAGAATGTTTCTTCGCTGGTGAAGCAGCTGGAGATAAGGAATGCTGCTCTTTCAGAAGCTCAATCTAAGCTTGCAAGAGAAAAGGCTGAACTGGATGTGCACGTGAAGCAGAGAGAGGAGAATGTTTCTTCGCTGATGAAGGAGCTGGAGGTGAAGAGTGCTGCTCTTGGCAAAGCCCAGACAGCTATTGTAGAAGAGCGCAAGAAGACAGAATCTTTATCAAGGAGAATTGAGTGCCTGGAAATCATTGACCAGCAGCAGACTCTAATGCAGAAAGAACTTGAGAGGTACAAGGACATGCTCGAGGAATCGTCCAGGTGTCAACTTCTCTTGGAAGAGAAAATTCTGCAGATGGAAAGCAGCTCACAGGAAAAATTTATAGAAGTTTACGATGCCTTAGAAAGAGCAAATTCTGAATATGAGGAGAAATTTTGTGAAACAAAAGAAATCGAATTTGAATTGCAGATGTGGATATCAATTGCTGAACGATTAAAAGTTGATCTTGAAGAAAATCATATGGTGCGGAAAGAGCTGGAAGCTTCTCTTCTCTCAGAAGTAGATGTTGAGTTAACAATCAAGCAAGAGAAAAATGGCCTTATGGAGATGTTAAAACAGAGAGAAAGACGAATAGAAGATCTCCAGCAACAGATTGTCACACTGGAGCAAGAGCTTAAAACAAGGGAAACAGAAGCTACTAGTTTGGCAAGAAGGGAGACTCCATTGTCCTCTGATTCAGAGAAGGCCAGCTTTTTCCAGACAATGAGAGAGAAGGACAAGATTTTAGAGCAACTTGAGACAGAGGTTGTGTGGCTGGAGCAAGAATCACTAAGAAGAGAATTCGAGAGTGCTGTGCTTTCCCAAATTGTCGCGGAGAGAACATCTGAGCATGAGAAAGAGAAACTTATCCACATTCTGGAGGATAGCAACAAGAGAATAGATGATCTCAGGCAACTTGTAAAGTCTTTGGAACAGAAGTTTAATAGCTCAATGATCTCATTTTCTTCACGGCTAGCTGAGAAGCAGGCTGTGATTAATCTGGTCCATGAAGCTTGGGAGAGCATTGCCGCAGCTGAGATTCTGGCTGTACTAGAAGTTGAAGAGAAGAAGTTGATGATCACGGAACTTGAAGATGATATCCATAATATACAGCAGAAATTGGAATTGCAGGAAAAATCCCTATGCCATTCAAGACTGCAGGCAGTGGAAATTGAATCTCAACTGGAAGCAAAACAATCGGAAATGGAGAATTTAACCATTCAAATGCAAACAAAGCTGAGAACTTCAGATGCCTTGGTTAACGAGCTAAAGAGCGAAAAGAGAAGTTTACTCGAAGATGTCACGAAATTGTTGTCAGATAGGGAAAACTTGTTGAGTTTTATTGCAGGGTTGGACGATGGCATCAGTGAGCTCACAGCTGCAGACTCAAAACTGATGGCTGTTTTGAGCAGTGTGGTGCAGTCTTTTGACAACAATGGCTCAGGGATAGTTTTGGAGGATGATGATGTGCTTTTTCATTCTGTGAAAGAGAACTTGAATATCCATCCTTCTCCGGCGACAAAGAAATGTGAAGCTATTTCCGATGCAAGACCACCATTTCGAGAGCGCAACCTTTAGTTTCAAAATAAGACGTGTATAATGCAGTTTGTGCCACAGAGTATGTCTTCCTCGTAGACATGTTTCATCAGGCTTTCAGCGTGGATTCCTTTGAGCTTGTATATGACTGATGTATTCATGTATAAGCCTCATGTTTCTGCCAGGTGACAATTTACCCCACATTCAGATTTATTTATTCCATGGATCAGAATGTTAGCTTGTGACATTAACAGAAGCTGCGTTCACCACACGATTGTTGAATTTATTACTGTCTTTCTTTGCAACGATGAATGCTTTAGTATACATTTCCACGACTTGTTGAATAATTGGAGTATAGAAAGTCATCCCAAGTGCAGCTTTAAATAGACAATACCTGTCATGGGATTGGGTATTATGGATGTTGATGACACAAATATTAGGGGATGCCAATGACAGTTTTGAACACCAAGGAGTTGTACTGTACCAAAACAGTCCAAAAAATTGAAGAATGCACCACAAATTCTCTCGAGTTTTCATAATTTAAATGCTACTACCACTATTATAGAACTGATGTAAAGCAAAATATGGAATAGATAACATGTAGCCACTATGTTTTCTTTGTCTACCTAGACATTTGTCCAAAGATAAGTAGGGTTCTTATCTGTCTTGAATGTCCAAAGAAAGCTGGACATCGTTTGTTCATTCAACTGTTTCTTGAGAAATAATAACAAAGGAATATTTCTTTGAACTTTGAAATCAGGTCAACCATTGGCGGAAGGCCACAATAATACCATGATTCCTTGAAGAATGCCCCTGACTCAGAGATATTTCCATCCTGTACAAAAACTATTTGCACCATCAACATACTTCATGATGTTCTTTCAAGAACTCAGATGTTAGATTTACGTGCAAGTCTAAATTTTGGGGCCAAACCATCTAGAATGATGCCCATGCGCAACTTAAATACACAAATAAAACGTGACCAGAAACAGTGGTCCAAAATGATTGCTCCAGCCGCAGCCTGGGACACAAAAAATAAATAAATAAAAACAAAACAATTCTTTTATTTCTTGAAACAAAGCAAAACACTTCCGCGTTTGTTTTAGTTTTGAAAATAATTTTTGTGTCTGTATTGTTTTTGGAAGTAGCGGTAGATTTTCTTGAAATTAGTGAAAAGTTAGTTAAAAGTTATTTAAATTTATAAAAAATTATAGAAATCTGTAAAAAGTTATTAGAATTGGTAAAAAAATTATTAAGATCGGTGAAAATATATTAAAATTATAAAAAAATGAGTTAATTTTTTTAAAAATCTTAAATAAGCATAGCCTTCGATGCGACAGCTACGGCCACGAAGCACGTATTGGACCGTCAAGAACAAAAACGCCACGTGGCCAGAAATGGACATCCTTTGGCGAATATCCTCGCTTCTGCGGTCCAAAAAAAGTCCTTCCTCGTGCCTATATATGGCACAACGGGGATGAGTGGTATTTTTCTTCTTTCCACCACCGTATCAAAGAAACAGAAAATATAAGAGAAAAAGAACCGGAATCGAAATTGCGCAAGCCCCAAAGTCTCGGATTTCCGATTTTTCTTTGTGAGGAGGTAATTTTCCAAATTGAAAAGTCGTTATTTACTTGTTGTCCACTACATAGAAATCTTTTGAAAAAAAATTTAAATCTGTTGTACGAGTAATCTGTCTAGCGTCTGTTCTATCTCTTATAATTCGGAAAGCACTATATTCCCATAACCTGTGCCACCCAGAGTTTCTTTATTCAGGAATGCCGTGTTTTCCTGAATAAAGAAAAAAATTGTATTTGTATTTGTATTTGTATGATGAGCAATGCATTCAAGAATTTGCATTTCTAGGGTTTTTAAGTGCATTTCTTGGCTTCTTGTCGTTGTTGTGGTTTTTTTCCTTCTGTCCTCAAAAAATTGAGTTCCTTAATTCCAGAATTGATGCAATTAATGCGGTGGTTCCTCCATTTTTAGGAAAATTTTATCCTACTGTCGGGTCCTTCCTTGTTGGTTCTTCAACGTCATAGTACTGATTATTTGCCTTTTTGGTTTTTTGGGTGGATAAACGTCAGTCAGAAGAGTTTGGGGTGCAGCTGGGTTTGTAATCTTTGACCTTTTGATGCTGACAGAAACTTTTTGCTTGCCGTAACAGGTTCTTGAGTTGTGAGGTTCTCAAAGTCCATCTATATTACTGTCCTTTGATCAATATCGATTGGTGGTCTAGAGGTTAACAGGAAACAAGTAGTTTTGTGATCTTGGCTAGCCGTGCCTATCAGTTTCAACCCAACAATGGCTGTAGCTGGTTCTTTGCAATTTTCCCATGAATTGGGACTCTGCAGGAGCCAGGGTTGCAATAAACAACACAAGGTACCTAATTTTTTGTTTCTTGGGATTCACTTTTGTGTTCATTGATCGTGTTTATGTGCTGTCTGACGTTATTTATTTGTTGTATAGAGTGCATGTGGACAAGGCAGTTTGCATTTGTTTAGTTCTGCTCTTTCGTCACGGATGTCGGTATGATTTTTTGTAGCATAATGTTTTACTGACAACCTGAAGTATGTTGAAGCATGTAGATATTCAGCATCAATGAAACGTCTTTACATATTAATTTGTCGAATGCTTGATTTTTCTCAGCGGGTATTTTTTTCGGAATTTTTGTGACCAACGGGTGGCAGCCATTTTGATCACAAGCTAACATTGATTGCTATACTTCTTCCATGTCTTCTCTTATGATACCAGTGAAATTCCTATGTCAATTTCATCATTTTTAATTGTTACTGCTGCTCTTTCTGTTATAATAAACTCTAATTTATTGATGGCGTTTGGTTTGGAGACCACTGCTATATACTGTTATTTTACGTACATTTTAGTACCTTGTTGATGAATTAGTTGGTTAGTCTCTCTGTCTTGATTTCCAGTTTTGAAGTTGTTGTACTTTGTTGCGTCCTTTCTGTTTTGTCTGGCTTGATGTATGGTATCTTGAACGAGTATGTGGTAAAATCGAAATTCATCTTTTACAAGTCAAAATGGTCTATTTTTTCACTCTAAATTTGAAGTTCTGAGTCTGTGCTAGTTGTTGCTTTTCCGCCCTTAAAAATGTTTTCCTAGCTTTTGTTGATGTTATTAACATGGATGAAACTCTCATTTGTATGAAACAAACTGATATAAGTATATATTTTCTGTCAGTTTTACCGTCAGGAATCTTGGAGCTTTCGCCATTTGGACAGGGCTTACAGGCCAATACATTTTTTACCTAAAAGATGCAATGCTCTAAAGTGCCATTCTTTTCTGAGACCAGGCCAACCATTTGAACTCCCTAGTATGAAAATAGCTTCCATGGCATTGACAAGGTAGTTTCGTACAATCACCAAACTTCCATTCAGTAATTATAAGAGGAACAGTTGAATGCAATTACTTGTTACCTTCTGTAATTAGTTTGTCATGTATAGGTAATTAAACTGGTTTAGTGGTTGTTTCTGTTGTGAATGTAATTGCTTCCTCTGAATTTCGTAACCCATAAGTTTAGGCCACTCCGAAGGGGGTAGAAATTTTGCACGGTTGTATCTCTATTTTTAGCCCTTCTAGGTTGTGGAATATGTATTTTCTCTGATTTCTAGTGTTTGTTAATTGGGGTTTTCACGAAGATATATGGTCCTCTCCCAATGATGTAGACATGGAAGGAACTATTCAACCATGTAAGCCAAAGTATGAAAAGCAAGATGCATATCGAGTTTGAACACGGTCTTTTTTTTCGAGTGTCTTAACATTTTTTATGAGATAATATTACCTGCTCTGTATAGGGTAGTGCATATTATTCCTTCCATCAAGAACTTGTGAAATCCTTGCCCAAAAGTAAAAAAATGAATTGGTGAAATGAACTGTTTTCATCCCCAATGTTTCATGTTTCAAACTTTCTATTGTATCATGTGTTCTGGTATCTACAGTAACCATCTAATTTTGTACTATGCAGGTCGTATAAGGTTTTAGAAAATAGTCCTCTTGTATTTAAGTTGATTCCAGCAGTTGGTATGATTATTTTTGCTGTATGGGGTATTGGGCCGCTTTTGCGTCAGAGCAGAAACATTCTTCTGCATGTATGTGCACTATTTGAGTTTCTGTTCTCTTCTGTTTCCAAATTGAGTTGCTGCTCTGTTTTTATTGTTGAATATTTTAATATGTGCTGCAGAAGAACGATAGTAGTTGGAAAAAGAGTAGTACATATTATGTCATGACCTCATATCTTCAACCTTTGCTGCTATGGACGGGATCAGCACTAATTTGCAGGTAATTCAATCAGTATCTTGTTGAACTTGAAGAGTTTTACACTCTTATTGTTGAAGACAGAATTTGCTTTCTAGATTTCTGATCATAGTTCAGTTTCTTGCAGAGCACTAGATCCAGTCGTTCTACCCACTGAAGCTAGCCAGGTTGTTAAGCAACGCCTTTTGAATTTTATAAGATCATTGTCAACTGTGCTTGCCTTTGCGTATTGTTTATCAAGGTGAGTCTATTTTCTACAGTTTTGGTCGTGAAAGCCTTGATGATATTGTCACCGACCTAAGACCATTGAACAACAGTTGGGGTTATTGGGAATTATAAAAGTTGAATAGGGAAATGCAAGCACCATTAATTGAATATATACTGGTGTAGCAGTTCGCGTTTCGTTGCTTTCTTTTTAATATACTTTTTGAAAAATTACATCAACTTCTGTCATTTTACTTATCATTGCTGCTTAACTGGAGCTGTCAATCATTAGCACTTCTGGCAATATGGATGGTGATCTCCAGTTAGACTGTTTACTGAAAGTTTCCGTTAAAACTGAACCCCATTATATGTTGCTTTTTATGCAGCGTGATTCAACAAGCACAGAAATTCTTCATTGAGGCTAGTGACTCTAATGACACAAGAAATGTAAGTGTCAATGCTAAATGATAAAATTTATTGCTAAGGTAATGTGATCAAATAGAGTAGTACTATTGAGATACCCCAAATCCCCTATGGAGAGAGGGAGGAGACAAAATGAACAATGAGTTGTATAAGACTCAAATTGAACAACGAGACCTTATTAGGTCGAACTAAGTCTTATTAGACTCCAAAGAACTTCCTAAAAGCAAAATTGATTAGTCATTTTGAAGTTAAGTATAGATATGGCTAACACTTCCTTGGGGCATTTCAAATGGTAACATATGGGCCTTTTAATGATCAATGTGGGCTTGTTAGGTCTTGACTAGGACATCAATGGTTTAAGGGAGGAGATTGTATTACCCCGAATTCCATGTGGAGTGAGAAAGGAGCTCTATAAGAGCCAAGTCCCACGTCGGTGCCTTAGTGGGTGAAGTCGGGTCTTATAATTTCTGGGGGCGTTACATATGCAGCCCTACACTAAAGGGCCAAACTTTGTTAGTTGGCCGGTGAAATTGATTAAGCATCAGAAATTTAAGCTGCCTGAGTTTACCTTTATACTTCAGAGATTTACTTCTAGTAAATGTCATATTATTGTGTCCCTAGAGATAAGAGTGTTTTTTTCCCTTAGCATTGCAGATGAGCAGAGAAATGTCAGCAATGTTCTTTATAAATTGTAATGACATGTTAGATCAGCAGTGCATTAGCTTTATAGGTGCTATGAGATCAACTCTCTGTGCTTCAAACTGTGGTGGCACTGTCCATAACACAAACCATACGTAAATGTAAAATATTTTGATTACATGTCTTCAAGGCCATATTGCAGTTGAATATCAGTTTATAGATGAGCGTATTTTGAGTTCATTTATGTCCTGGTTTACAAACATAAGAAGCGAGACCTTCCCAAAATATTTACTACCTGTCATTTCACATTTTTTTTTCTACTGCTTGATGATGTAGTTATTTCTTTTTACTATTACTGATGTATGCACAAATGCTACAATTAAAATTACATCTCTTTCGGCAGATGGGATTCCAATTTGCAGGGAAAGCTGTATACTCTGCAGTATGGGTTGCGGCTGTTTCACTGTTCATGGAGTTGCTGGGTTTCTCTACCCAGAAATGGCTGACTGCTGGAGGTCTTGGGACTGTCTTGTTGACTCTTGCCGGCCGTGAGGTGCAACCCTAATCTTTGGCTGCGTTCTTTTTCCTTTTTGTTGGTTATAATTAATTATTACCAGCGTTAACCTCTTTGTTACTAATTTTGATATCTGTTTGTTTTTTTCTATCTAGATATTCACAAATTTCCTTTCAAGTGCTATGATTCATGCAACTCGACCTTTTGTCATGAACGAATGGATTCAGACAAAGATTGAAGGCTATGAAGTTTCTGGTACTGTTGAGGTTTGTTGTTGAACATTGAACATCTACTCGAAAGAAAAGTGACTACAATAAAAAGGAGAAAAAGATAGATAATATCCTATGTACAGATTGTGTTGTTCTTCCATTACCGATGAGTACATACAAATGATGGAGTAGCTTAACATCTTTGAGTTGAAACAGAATATTTTGTTCAGAGGGTTCTCTTCTTTGGATTTTGATTATTTCTATTCCCTTCAGCATGTGGGGTGGTGGTCACCAACAATTGTTAGAGGCGAAGATCGTGAAGCAGTTCACATCCCAAATCACAAGTTCACAGTGAATGTTGTGAGGAATCTCAGTCAAAAAACTCATTGGCGGATCAAAACACACCTAGCCATTAGCCACTTAGATGTCAATAAAATTAATGTGAGGAGTCAGATTATCTAGCCTTTCATATGTGAGATTTTTCTGCAATTAAATTTCAATGTGATTTTCCTGAGTAATTGGTTTGTCTGCTCTATCTATGCAGAATATTGTCGCTGATATGCGAAAAGTTTTGGCCAAGAATCCTCAAGTGGAGCAGCAGAGGTTGCACAGAAGAGTGTTTCTAGAGAACGTTAATCCTGAAAATCAGGCTCTTTTGGTTAGTGCTAAACATCCAAGTTAAATCTGCAAATTGATAATTTTATGCAGTGTTTGAACTTCTTATCATGTTCTGGGGGGTCACCACATCTTTAACACTGTCATAGTAATTGAAATGTTTGGGTAGTCCTTGTGTATGATTCTTTGTTTTGTAAGTGTAGGTTTCAGTAGTAATGGAATGGCGGTAGTGTTGTATTGTGTGAACTAAATTTTTCCGTCCTTTTTTTCTTTACTGGTGGATTTTGAAGTCATGTTGCAACCATTGGATTTTGATGTCAATAAAGGGAAATAAAACAAAAACAGACAGCAACCTTGACAGTTACTTCAATGAAAAGTTTTATAAAGTAATTGTAGCTCTGTTTCTTTATGATTCTCTTTTCAATTTATCAAGATAGTTTAAAAATAAAAATGCTCTTCGTGGATATATATTCAGGTCATCTGTCAAGGTTTTTAATTAACAGCAGGTATTTCGACATGAAATATTTTAACTTCCCTTTGGAGATATTTTTGAGAATAGTGATATATTTTCTAGTGTTTGGTTGGTACCCTAAGAACAATTATCCAGTATTTGGTCACACCAATAATCTTCATTAAAATGAATAAACCCTGTGAAAAGGTAGAAGACTGTGGTGGCCGTGACGGTGCCATGGTGGGAGTGATAATGGGGAAGGGAAGCAGCGGCAACATTGTCGATGAGTGTTTTTTGGCCTGACAAAAAAAGTAGATGTTCAGCGATGGTTTTCAACTTTAAAACACTCGAGTATTAGCTTCATGCACGTAAATGTATATTTCCATATTTGGTACTATATATTTTCTGTTTTATGTACAGATCTTGGTATCCTGTTTTGTGAAGACTTCCCATCATGAAGAGTATCTGTGTGTTAAGGTAAGAGAACTTCTCGGCAGCACTGTTTGAGCTATTGAGAATTTGGCCTTCTTTGCAGGATATGTGTGTCTGGGTCCATCATCTAAGCATGTTAGCATTCACGCATTTCGTATGCAGTCCCCCCCCCCTTTCTCCTCTCCTCTTTCTCTGTTCCAAAAAAAACCCCTCCCTCATTCCCTTTCACAACCCTGCCTGTCCATTTTGTCTGTTATCAATGAACTTTAGCTCATAATGGTACTTGGTTTGCATTAGAACGTGTCCCCAGTTTAAGAGTTCAAAAGCTGGGCCAGATGCATGAGATGTGGGTAAATTGGTAATGATGTGTGATACAAGTGGCCTGGGGCACCTGCAGCCCATATGTTTTTTTTTTTTTAACAAGTAAGTCAATCTCATTAGAAAAAGTGAAAACAGTACAAAAGACTATATCGAAATCACTAATCCAAACAAGCAAGAAAACTAAGGAAATCAACAAAATCTATAAAAGGGCACCCAAGCACCAAGTTAACCCAAAAAAAAAGGGAAGACAACAGAACACTCTGCAAAGAACAGAGAACAATCTTCAAAACATCTACTGTTATGCTCCCTCCAAAGACACTACCAAATACAATGTGGTATCATTCTCCAAATAGCCTTAGTGAAAGGATTGGTAAACCTCCTCTTGCAACACCACAACACATCCACCACTTTATCTGGCTAATCCATTGAAAATTCACAATATTGAGCATATGAGTCCACAGCCCACGCGCAAAAGGACAATGCAGCAAAACATGGTCAACAGATTCCCTTCACAACGACATAAGAAGCACCAATCAGCAATACTCATGCCCCTTCTACGAAGATTATCAATAGTTAAAATCCTACCATGCGAGGCCTCCCACACAAAGAAGGAGACCCTCAATGGACACATTGACCTCCTGACCCCCTCTAAGGGAAAGGCAAACCAATATGCTTATTAGATGGAAAAGGCAAAGGGTGGAAGGAAAGAGAGGTGCTAGGGAACTGTTGCATGGTTAAGGTGAGAGAATAAAAGGAGTAGCAGGAGTAGGGATAGAAGGAAACAAAGACGGATGAGTAATTCTTTTGAACCATGAGATATTCCCCCCAGAGTTGGACATATTAAACGAGAGGGAGCTTTTAAGAATATGACATTTTTATGCTCACAGCACTCGATGCAAACCACTGTGGGTACTTCTTTCTTTCCAAATGGATCTCGTTCATTCAGTTACTTTATGCAATATTTCCAATGGTCTCTCATACACAAGTCTTAATGCACCAATGGTGTCTTAAGTCAGATTAGCAGATACTTATAAAAAAAAATTCAGATTAGCAGACATACTATATCTACATTCCTGTGATCCTGTGTAGTTTTTTGGTTTTGTTAATTATGATCCTGTGATTGCTCTATCCAACACCATGCATCTATTTGTCCCTTTGTCATTCCCTTCCACAGCTAGTACCTATAAATGTTGATGAATCACAAAATTGCTTTCGTGAAATTTATTCTATTTGAAAGGAATTGCTTATGTTGCTTTGGCAGATGTTTGTTTATCCTGGTGTTTGGTTGATTCTTAGGTTACAGGCTTTACTGTCTTTTCTACCAGGCAAATGAGTTTCAGTCATATCAGCCAACTTCTTCAAACTTACTGTAAGAGGAGTGAACTCATTTAAGTTTAACTTTGGCAAAACAGGAAGCTATACTGTTGGATCTGCTTAGAGTCATCAGCCATCACCGGGCTAGGCTTGCCACACCAATCCGTACCGTGCAGAAAATATATAGTGATGCAGACTTGGATAGCATACCATTTTCAGAGACGATATATAGCCATGGCGGAGTGGCATCTAACCGTCCGTTGCTAATGATTGAACCATCCTACAAAATTAATGGAGAGGATAAAACAAGAACTCAAAATCGTTCGGTTCGTGCAACTGGAGAACAAGACAGTAAGTCCACTGCACGAACTACACCTGACACCAAGGGTGATGCAACATCAGGTCCTGAGTACAAGGCCAGAGATAAACCTACTTCTGACACCAAGGCAGATGCTAAGATTGGAGAGACACCTAATTCTGACACCAAGGAGGACCCCAAGGTTGCAGCAGCATCTCTACCGGATCCAAAAGAGGGTGTAAATGCAGTAGTGAAACCAGCATCAAAACCTGTCTCCAAGACTGATTCTAAGTCTGACGCCAAAGTGGTTCCTTCAGTGTCTGATAATTCGACCCAAAAGATATCTGGTGGCAAGCAACCTAAGAGTTCAAGTTCTGGCAATGTTATGCAGAAGTCTAACATTCCATTGGTTTCTTCATCAGAAAGTAGGGTTGTCAAATCAGGAGGATTGCCAACCACTCGATCTAGGCTGGAAGGTGAAAGGATGCCATCACCAGTTGGGCAGCCACCAACATCAAGGCCTCTCTTGGAAGATAATATGGTACTTGGTGTTGCTTTGGAGGGCTCAAAAAGAACCCTTCCTATTGATGAGGGAATGGCTACCCCTGCAAGTCATGGGGAAGAAAAGGAAATGGCTGCAAGCCTGAATGGCAATGGGACTTCTATTCCTGAGAAGGATAAGAAAGATGGTGAGGTTCCGACTGCTCCGAGTTCAACATCTGGCACTCAGTGAGATACATTGGGTTGATCGCAGAAGATGTGAATTCTTGCTTGCTCCTGCTTTTGCTAACTTTACTCCGGACTTACGCCACCAAAGCTGTGTTTTTTAAAAGCTGGCATACGCTGTATATTCTGTTTTTCTGTCTTCTTCCCAAATCGTGTCATGATAATTGCAGCATTAGTCATTATTATTGAGCAATAAATCGAACAGAAATGTACTATGCTTTCAGATTTGTAACAGCCAGGAATTCATTCTTTTCATAATGTGGGTTCTGTATTTCCAAGTTCTGCAAATCCCAGAATTGTGTGCCCATCAAATTTTGGTTAGAACTATTAGTTCATTATTATCGAGCAATAAATCGAACAGAAATCTATGCTTTCAGATTTCAAACAGCCAGGAATGCATTCTTTTCCTAATGTGGGTTCTGTATTTCCAAGTTCTGCACATCCCAGAATTGTCTGCCCATCAAATTTTGGTTTAATTTTGGTTAGAATTAGATAGCAGCAGTGTGAGATGATCATCTTCAAACATTGCTCTACCGCTCGTATCACTCGGCCACCACCAAACAAGTCAGATTTTAGAAGAGTAGTTATTTTTTCGCTTGTTTCTTTTTTTGTTCTTTTGATCCTATGGGCACTTCAATTTATGTAACTCCTTGAGAGATCAGAAAAAGAGGGGGGGGGGGGGGGGGGGACACCCAAGAGGAAATTCTGGTACCTACCCAAAGGGCTAAATCACCCGTCATGCAGATTCTCAGTACCTCGATCAACTCCCTCAACCAGGCTATGATACTCGAAGACAAGTACGAGAAGAGAAGAAGTATGACTTTACTTATATACGGCTTTGTAGAAGAACTGAAATGGAAAGCTGAGAAACCACTATCGTGCTCCACGTCTGACAGTGCTGGCCATCAACCTCAATCATTCAGAACGAATTGACAACCACAATCTCATAATATCACCCCCCCCCCCCCATCCATCAAACATCGAAAACTTGTTCTAAGATGAATACGAGATACATTGGTGGTGACTTATTTACCAATAAATTACAAACCAGTTTGCCACAAACAATTAGTTGCTTAAGCAATCATGTTATACAGAAGGCAGCCTCACATCTTCAATGACATGAATCACTTCAACCATGGCACATGCAATCAGGAGCAGGATATGTATATAGGGACTGTTTTGGCCTTCTTAATCTGATCTGCCCTCGTCTATGTTGATGCCCTTCTATCACTGCCCGCTGGAAATCAGACCAACTAATGCTTTTATTCAGGAAGATTAATCCCAATAACGCCATGTTCGGCCTTATTGTCTTCAGGTTCTCATATGTTCGGTGTCCGACCTGTTGCCATCACAAAATTTGTCATTGTCTAATGGTTCTAAGATTGTGCAAGAATATCTGCCATACAAAATTTTGCAAAACCCTCTTGACCTATTGATCAAGCCAATAGACTATTGGAAGGGAAACAAATTTCGAAAATTTGTCTTCAAGTGTGTGCGTAATTAGAGCAATTTATTTTTACTTCCTGAGAAATGATGACAATGAAATTCAGTATTTTCCAAATATGCTTCTTCTCGAATTTAGCAAAACCAGACTGAAGAACTGGTTGGCATGCAAAAATAGTGGCAAACATTGGCCCTCACCAGTTACATGACTATAATGGAACTTCCTAACTTCTCTGATTTCTAAAACTTCACCTTATCCCAATTTCTTAGTTGTGGAACAGAGTGGTGCATCAAAGGCCAACCATTGGATAAGCTATCATGGATTTCGATATTAAACAAGCTTACTGAATGCATGCGGATGGGGCAAAATTTTCAGTCAATATAGAGAAGAGTAAGAAGCATAACTGCCGAGGAGTTGAAATTGGGGTTTAGAAGTAAGATGCTACAAGGTAAAAATACTCACCAATGCATTGTGCATATTTCCTGGGGAAGCAGAGATAAAGATGTCACTATGCATGCTAACATAGTAATCAACCGCAGCTAACAAGGAAGCCTTTCCTTTACTCTTGGCACGTTCCACCGGAGAAGCTAAGCTCTTTTTGTCTTCCATTAGTGGGAAAAGTGTTCGTAAAGTTGAAATTCTAGCTTTTCCACCATATACCTGGGAAACATAACAATGTTGGATATAAAAACTCTTGGAGCAGAAAAGTAAATTTCATTTCGTCACAGTTGGCAGAGACAGACAAAAGCTGAGAAAAATAACTAACCTTGTGGGAGGCAAGATAAAGCCGAGTACTGTTGTCAAAGCCCAAAGCTGCAAGAAGCAATCCTATCTCTTCTGGAGTCAAGGGGCAACGCCCTTGAGTCCTCAACTCTTCATCAGTGAACTGGGAGTTAAGGACCCTTCCCTGCCAAAGCGTCTGTCTATACTTGGCGAGAGCCAGCTTCTCAGCTTTGCCCCCACCAAAATCACAGGCTGAGTGGGCCGCCATATCCTGCGCAACGACATGTTTAATGAATGAGCACGTGGAATCATGTAGCAATACCTTTATAAAACAAACTGAAAGATTATGGACAGTAAAGAAAGGGCATGGAATTCCTCAAAATCAAACAACCACTCAATGACTGAGAGAGCACAAAAGGGCCATTGATGTCCGATTGCTTGAACAGTGTAATTTTCATTCTTTTGTGAGTGCATATATTCTGGTGCACCATAAAGTGGCCATCCCACCACTTTATGCCTGCCACATGCATCAATCCTGCAAAGTCCACTGTACACGTGGTTCACTAGAGGGATGAGTTGTTAGGTATCTTGATGACAAAGCGGGTTCAAGCTGTCATCACTCGCCAGGAAACACATTATTTCTGAAGTAAATCAAGAAAGTTACCCTTCAAGAAAATGTCAAATTCTGTCACCCCAAACCTTTGGACCAGTGAATCTAAAAATTCAAATGGAATAAATATAATTCTCATACATATGTGTGTGTAGGTGTGATTGCATGCATATATGTTTGTATGTAGCCATGCGCATATGTATCTATAGAGGTTTCATACTTTGTCAAACCGAAGGTGTAGAACTGCAAACTTCCCTGCCCGTTCTATGCTCTCCTGGAGGTAGTTGGTGTCAAGTGCTCCAGGGCTGCCAGAACCATAACGGAGACGGCTGACAAGAGCATCACCCAGTGCTCTAATATGAGGAACGAAAACTAATGCTTGGAAGTTAACTTTACAACGTAGTCTTTGGATGTCGATAGGCAAGTTGTCAAAAGCAAGACGATGAGAGAATGGGGAAATTGCAGCTATGCCATCACTGAACCATAGAAATTCCAACTCAGAAAAAATGATGATATGAAATGACAGCTATAAGCCTATCAAAGCAATTTTACAGTGCGAAGGGTACAGACTGAATCTAACTACTTGGTGGATCCCCACGGCATTTTTTGATGAAATTGCTTCTCAAGGGAAAAAAAACAATACGAAACAACAATTCAAGGAGCATTCACAGACAAGATATCCAGGAGCAATCACGGGTAAGAAGAAACCAGACAACATTGTTCTTCATCACGTTGAAAGTTTTCATACACATGAACCCACAAGTGGCAGTTGTCTAAGCTTTTCAAATTAACTTTAACAAATCAATTAAGATCTTCATTTTATGTAGATGTTATATACATAGTCGTTAAAGTCCAAATTCAAAATCCAGGCAACTTGTCATTCAACCAATACTAAACAAAATTTATCAGCAACATGAATTGAGAGGTATGTCTCATTCGTACAAGACACAACTAGATATGGCCTACCTACCATAGAGTGCTTTCCAAGAATGAATACAAAGAAATTTGGATGCTGAGGTTTTATAGTCTTGGACAAGAAATTTTCCTAGACATGTATATGCCATTTAAAGAAACAGAATTATAAAACCATTTATCACCATGTGCTTCTATCTTGTACTCTATATCTGCTTACATTTCTTAAACATTCTTATAGCATATAACTGTCATAAGATTCTAGATCGCCCACTGAATGAAAATAATCACAGGTCCCAAATAAAAGATTTGGTTTACAGGAAAAGATCCTGTCTTTTAGGCTTCAATTAGCAATGCTATCACATCTGGACTAGATAATAAATATCTAGACAAAAATACTTTAAATAGAAAAATTCTAGAAGAAGTAAGCATGGAATCTAACAAAAGGCTTGAGAAACTACCAACCTTTGCAGCACGGGAAGTACATTCTCTAGATACCAGTTGGCTGAAGCATGAACTGGTGCTGACTTGATCCTGGTAGCTCGGATTGCCGTAGCATAATACTCCCTAGTGCTCCAGGAGAATTCATAAGGCAGCTCTTTAACAATAGATATATCGTCCTTCAGTACATCAATAAAGTGATCCACATCAAATATGTCCATGAAGGAGCTGCCAAGGAAAAAAAATCATGCAATTTCAGTACAAAGCGCCACCCACAATTTATGAGATTAATAAATAGGTAAAACATCATCTTTGCAAATATGGATCCTCCAAGTACCTTGAATCTTGCCAAACAGGATTCACCTCAAGGTATGGGATCACAAGTGTGGCATTCAGCATTTTAGCGACAGCAACTGCATCACATATCTATAAAAGAAAGAAAATAACACTTGAAATACTGACAATACTTCCAGAGACAGAGAAGTTACTCCAAACCTCGATCAAGCAAAAGGGTTGCCATTGAAGATCTAAATATTCAGGTCACCTATTGCCATGTACATCAAGTGTTTCAGAAATTATTTAGGTACATACCCCCATCCTCTGCTGGTTCAGCCCTCCATCAAGGAATACCTGAATATATCCCTGAGGCTTATCTGGTAATACTGCATTTAATGAAGTGTCAATAAAAAAATGCTCGGACATCATGACTGAATATCAAGACATTAGGCCACACTGTCTCAATATTTCCAGGCTTCCAGCATGTAGATCATCTAAGACAAAGTACAACTCTTTATGGTATCTCTAATTTCTCGTCACTTACAAGGGCTTTCTGTAGATCCAACACAAGGTTTCCATCCTTGGTTGGCCAAAGGAATCCAGAGATCTGACTGCTGTGCATTTACCTGACAAAAAAGGAAGTTCATCAGGAAGAGGGTTTTAAAACTCCAAGAACAAATAAAATTAGGGGAACAGAGTGTTTGCTGCTAAAAAACTCTTACAGTTTCCTGTTGCAAAGCACTCTTGAGAAGACGCAAGTGCCTTGGCTTTGGAGCATTCCATTCCTGTAGAAAGACATTATGTAAGTTAATGATAATAGGCCCCCGAATAAGATAAATTTCATGCAAATCACTTATTTTTAGGTTTTGTTTGTTTATATTGTTAACATTCAACCCAACATCATGTTACTTCCACCATATATGATCGGAAGATAATCAAAAGCTATTAGACCTTGGTAAGCTTGATATTAAAAATAGTTGGCAATCAGAAGAAAATCACCTGATCCCACTCATCAAAACCAATCATTCCCAGTCAACGTTTCCAACTTTACATAAAACCTCTGAAATTTGACCTTTACTCCTCTGAGTATATAACTAATCTCAACCTAAACCCCTTAAGGTAACCCATCACCCAATCATTTCATTTCCATCTAGCGTTAGCTTATTCAGCTCCTATTCATTCAAAAATTAGTTGATCAGCCCCGCCTTTTTCCGTACTCTGTAATACTTTTTCTAAAACATTACAAATGAGCCAAATAAGTAAAAAAAAAAAAATCGAGAATATTATATTATCAACCAAATTTTGATCATCCAGATAGTGCGAATGCTACCGAGAACATGGAAGGAGAGGCATGGCCCAATGGGCTGAACAAGCTGGGGAAGAACACCGGAAAGAGCAGCACCAATAATCCAGCCAGTGCTCCTCCTCCTCTATGAGGCCGATACTCATTGTGGTACTGAACCCTCACCATCCCTTTAACTAGTTTTGCCGCAGATCAGAAACTGTGGGTTTTCTTTTGCTTCACTGCGAAAACCCCAAAACCCGGTACACAAAACTCAAAGAAGGTGAACTGAGCGGAACTCCGAAGCCATGAATAGGTAGTTACTTGAGTGACTTTCTGTCTTGAGTCTCGAGATTGCGAAAGACACAGAGAGTAACGCTCACACATGGGCATCTGGACAGGTGGTTGCTTCCACCGAACGCATTATGGGGATGCGTGTCATTTGTACGGCACCCAATGGATAAAGTAGGTTGATGATTCTATGGTTTTATACGTTGAAAAAGGTACCTGACAGGACTGGTTCCTGTAAGTTTTATACAGAGTCACAAGCACTTTATAGAGCTAAAGATTCGAAGAAGATAAATACGACCGTTGGAAAGGGTCGCAAGCTTTATTGGAACATTTTACCTTTTTTTCCTGAGCACCGACAATACAGTGAAATCACATCGGATCGGTGAGATCATCAATGGGCCACCATGCGATTGGGAATAAATTAGGGTGGTACTGTGTTGTAAAATTTTTGATATTGGGTTTTGTGTTGGTATTAAGTTTAGTGAAAAAGTGACGAGAGATGTAATTTTTTATATTTTTATATTTTTTTATGGAAGAGAGATTATATTGTAATATTTTATTGTGGGTTAGTGAAATATTTTGTGAAATTTTTTGTGACAAACGCACCCTTAGTAATGTTAGGTTGCGTTGGGATAACGTTGCACTCGAACTTTCCTTTCACAATTAAAGCTGAAGAAGCATTTTCTCTGGTTTTGTTAATAGAGTTTTTTGTTAGGTAAATGTGAAATTTCATTTCACTGGAATAAGTACATTCATGCGGCATACAATCAAGTCTCTAAGGCCATTAACAATGAACAAGGGTATAGAACTCATAACAGTGAAGAGAAAGGTCCGAAGGGTCATACAATGATTGGCCACGAAAGCCGGATTCTTGCTAGCCATAAAGGCCCCATACAGCTGGGTCAAAAGACCCATAAGTTTGAAACGAGTCCATAGACCCGAACTAAACTCCTTCACAAACGGAGGATACAAACTCCAACAACCCCAGAAACTCAACCTAAACAGCACCAACGCACGGGAGAAAACCACGGAGAGCCAAACCATGCCAAGCAGCCACTACAGGAAGAAATTAGCCAACTGGTTTGTTGCTGCAAAGAGCTGCCTCAACAAGAAGGACACCGCGAGCTCCACCCCACAAAAAGCCAGAGAAACGAAATTATTAGCAATAGGAACAAAACTAAACACACAACAACAACAAAATCCCAACGACTGCCGTAAAAGCCACACAAAACAACCCAAAATTAACACAAAGCGGGCGGGCGCGTGAGATCCACGCGCGCTCGTGGACGCACGTGAATCCCACGCGCCGCCGCATCAGCACCGGAAGATAACAAAGAGCAGTGTCAGGAGCCGAGGAAGACGGAAGTGTAACGCGTGGCCACAAAAGAACCTTCAGCCAGCCGAGATCTAGCCATAAAGAGAGACGAAATAGAGAAGCAAAAACCACCGGAGATGGAGGGGAAAAGAGGGAGAAAAGTCCATGGAGGAAGAAATTGGGAAGAGCGGGAAAGGAAAGACGGCGACGGGAGGAGCTGCCCCATCGCCGAAGAAAGGAAATGGGTTCTGTCAGATAAGAGAGAGAGAGAGGAGGCCTAGAGAGAGGGCTGGTTTTGTTAACAGAGTTAAATGGGAAAGGAGAGGAGGTCTAGCTCGAATTCCATTTTCTCCTCCGCAGGGTCAGAGGGGATGACACAAAAAACAAAACCAAAAACAAACGACAACAAAAAAAGAGAAAAAAAAAACTGCCATCTCCCAATGGGGTTTGCACCGTCAACCATTGTGAAATAGGAAGAAAACATTTACATCCCTCTTCACTAACAGAAGATTAAAGAACAAGTATTTTTTTGTTCCCCTAGTAGATCAAAGGACAACTATAAAACACGAAGAAAGGAATTTGTCGCGTTCTTAAAGCCTGCACTTTTGTCGAGGGGAATTCTTTTTCAAGTCATAATAGAGTTTTCACGGACACAACGGTTGTCCCGTGAAAATCCAACTTCTGCAATGCATTTTTCGTCCTACTATTCTTAAAAAAGCTTCCAACTTGTGTATGTAGGAATGCTCAACCTCTATGTTAACGTCTATGGAAAATTAACAAATAAGTACACGAAAAAATAAATAGTAAACCAACATACACAAATTAAACTCTAATACTAACAAAACCAAGCTTGTCAAGTCGTGACATACTTCTCAAGTACGAGGTAACAAATCTAAACCTACACAATGAATAATAGGATCACCCGCCCCTTTGCAATCTTAACAAAATTCTCTCATCTCCCTAAAACTCCTTCTTTGGCTAATAAAAATCAGCCACTATATTGCCTTCTCTAAACTTAACGAGAGAGTTGAACATTTGAGGAAGCATCTCCATAATCGCATCCTAAAAATCCCACAAATACCACAACATATAATAACCATCTTTGAGCCAATTAACGACCAAATTGAAATCACATTCAATCACAACATTCAAAATCTTCACTACTTTACACAGAGTCCAGCCATCAAGAACAACACAAAAAGTTTAGCACAATTATTAGTTCTCATGCCATAACGCTGAGTGTCCTGAAAAATGAGATCTCCTTTATAATTACAAACAACACCACCCCCACCACTTAGACTAGGATTATCAAAACTACCAATTTAGAGCCTAAGCTATTAATTTTGTCACGTTACGTGTTTAAACTATCAAAAATTATCAATGTGAGCCTTCTACAGTAGATCAATTGAATATAATTTTAATAATCAGATCCTATCAGAAGCGCACAATGATGGATTCAATACGAGGAATTTGATAGTTATAACCTCAAATTGACATTGACTTGATCATTTAGGATAAGAAAGTGAACATTAATATGCGCCTCTAATAGGATGCGACCTACATTGTCTTCATAATTTATGTCTGAGAAGTGAATATCAATTGACATTAACTTCATAGTTTAGGACCACGGATTTTGAAGTTGATTATCTAGAGTTATGTTATCTAAAACATGGTAAGACATGTAGAATTTTAAGAAGATCATTAGAACAATGAGGACAGAGCTCCACTCCATTAGTTCTTAACACCAAATTAATTTCACAATGGTGTCGGAGCCTTGCAAAGTTACAGATAGCTTTCTTATAATCTATCCAAAAAAGAAAAATCATTTCCAAATCAAATTTGGTTCCGAGAAGAATTCTGCTGTCTGTAACCCCGACTATTGAGATTCTCATATAAGCTACTTCTGGTCATGCCTTAGAGATTGTTAACTAACTGACCAACTAATCACATACACATAAAAAAGAGAGGAAACCAATCAATTAGTATACCTCTGTCTCTTAGACCAAAAAAGACATATCTTTGAAAGAGTTCATCTGTACTTGGATGGATTTTGGAAGGATTTTTTTTTTTACAAAAAAATTCATCCAAATGTTAGAGTAAAAGCCAAAAGTATAGATAATTGGTATTTGGGAAAAATACACTTTGCACTCTCTGTTCAAATTTGTCAATGAAAATTTATTTATTGGTCTCTAAAATTACGATTGTACCTTCATAAAATAGTTACTACCAAAAAAATGGAAACAAAATTGTTATTTCGTACGTCAAAAATCATTTTCCATTAAAATTAAACGAAAATTTTAAGGAAATGTGCAAAATCTCTAAAATCAGTTGGTGGGTGTAATGTGACAAAATAATAGATTGAGATGCAAAATATCAAAACCCTTATAGTTAAATTATGCAATTTGTAAAGTGCATTTTAACCCTTGATATTTCTTCATTTTTTTTCTCCTTTTACTTGGGTTAAAATTAGGCTTTGTTCTTTTTAGAATGGCTAAAACTTAGGACAAACTATACAAGTCTCTTCTGGCAAAATCTATTTGAATTCAAGATCGACTCGAATAGAAGGGAAAATAAAGAGAGGACAATTTGAGGATGTTTCACAAATTACAGAGATCTCGATGCGAATTAAATAAATCGAGCCTACAAAAGGCTTTGTAACGGATTCCGTTCTCGTTACGAAATAACCGAAACAAGTCGAGAACTCATCGTCGCAACTTCTACTTCTCATTAACGCATCTTTCATTCCCACTATTTCTTGGTCCACAGATTCGTTGAGAGTTGGGAGTTGGAAATTTATGTTTGGCCTAGTGTTGGGGGTTGGGAAGTTGTAACAGGAGAGCACGACGAGAGACCAAAACATTTATGAATTCAGAGTTCTGAGATCACCCAGTCGTTGAACTACTCACCTACACCATCTTACTTCTTCCCTACCTCCATAAATCTCTCGAGTTATTAGAGTCGTTCAAAGCTCTGTTCCTCCTAGGCTTGTTTTGCCTAGACCACCTCTCTATCTCTTTATCTCTGTCTCTCTGTCCCTCTGCTTTCTTCAATGGCTGCATTTTTGTCTCTACTCAGGCGCCTATATCTCATTCTTTACAATTGGACCGTCTTCCTCGGATGGTATTCAATATGTTCCCTGCCAGATCTCTCCCGCTTCACTCTTTTATAGACTAAGTCTTTCCATAAACATATATTTAGTCTGCAGTGATTTGTTTGGCTGTGTATTAGGTTTCAAGTACTGTACCTTGCGGTGAAGACGCTGAGGGAGGGAGGCCATGAACAGGTCTACAAAACGGTCGAACGGCCGCTTCAGCTTGCGCAAACTGCAGCCGTCTTGGAGGTACTAATACCCACCTGTGGAGAACTGTTTCCTGGAATGTAATTTGTGTCTGGAGAAATTAATTTTCTACATCTTTGTTCCCCCTAAAACAATCAAATCGAAGCCCCAGATCCGTCCGGTACTAAAGTGCATTAGTTCAAGTGTATACTTCATGTTTTCTTGTTGTCTTTCTAATCTTCAATTTTAATTTTTGTCTAACAGATTCTTCATGGTCTAGTAGGTGAGTAGTCTTCTTTGTTCCGTAATGTACACGTTTTGTTTTAGACGAGAAATACTGCTTTCTGTTTCTTAATCGCAATTCTTTCGAAGGTCTGGTGAGATCTCCGATATCAGCGACGCTGCCACAGATAGGATCAAGGTTGTATTTGACATGGGGCATCTTGTGGAGTTTCTCTCAGGTTTCAATCGATGCTGTTTTTACGTAATACCCACCTGTCAAATTAATACAAATTTTTTGTATTTTCCTACGGAAACCTCTATCTAACGGACCGAAGAACATTATTCCCAGGTTCAGAGTCACATACTTGTGACCTCCCTAGTGATCAGCTGGTCCATCACGGAGGCAAGTGTTACATGATTTTCTGTTTTAATTGCTAGTTATGGCAACTGCATTTTCGATTCCAAACTGTTACCACTCATGGGAGTGGTGAAAATGTGGCTCGGACTGCATGAGCCCCACGTATATGAAAAAAATAACTTAGATTAGCACTCTGTAAGTGTGTATTTCTCATTGTAAGCATATTGTTTTCTTCAAGTGCGTATAAAGAGTCAGCAGCAAATTTTAAAATATTACAGAACAATCTGCAGAGGGTCAGTTTCTTCAAACTGCAGTCAACTAGGCTATATGATCTTTGCTCGTAGCATCTCTAATTACTCGGCTAGCACATTTCACTTAATGAATCATGCATTTGTGGATATCATATTGAATTGAAGAGAAAGCTATGGTGATTTGGTATGCAGATACTGCAATCTGTTACTGTAGATTGTATTTATATAGCTACGAAATGTGTGAGATGTCAACCCTGTTGTATGGACCAGAATGAGAAGATAGAAGAACACGAGCTTTTCTGCTGAATCAGTTCTTAACTTCTAATTGATATATGCTGCAGCCTGATATTGGTTATAATCGTGTAGTGTTGGTACTGCAGCTTATCCGGTATTCATTCTTTGGGATGAAGGAAGCGCTTGGTTTTGCACCTTCATGGCTCTTGTGGCTCAGGTATAGACTATGTGATCTGTGCCCACTTGCTGGAATGAGAATGATGGGTTTCTTTCATTAATATTACAAGTGCAATGCAGGTATAGCACCTTTTTGGTGTTGTATCCAAGTGGCATCACCAGTGAAGTTGGGCTAATATATGTTGCCCTGCAATACATCAAGGTAACGGATTTGATAGAACCTATACTTTTGCAGAACTTCGTACATCTTACTGAATCACTTGATGTGTACCCTGAATACAAGTCAGCATGTTGAAGTTTATACTCATGAAGTTGTCATAGTGGAGCTTTGTTTGTTGCACATTGGCTAACTGCTACAAAGTGCTGCAACAGTGGTTTTGAGTGTCAAACCATTCAGTGAATAATTTTGGTTGTCGAAATATCCTTTAACCCGATACAGCCCTTGCCTCATGGTGCTTTTTGTTCAGATAGCAAGTTTCTCTTGGTGGTAAACTGCCGCAATTGTTTCTTGTCTGTGGGTTCTCTTTCTGGCCCTATCTGATGCTTGTCTATAAGAATATTGATCAAATGCAGACAGAAAATGACAAAGAAGTGGGCGGTTGGGGGGAGGAAGCTATGTCATTTGTTAAATGTGCTGAATTCTTAATCTCTGTCATTTGTTTTAAAACCATATACACAACATTTCCAAACATTTAAAAAACAAAATTGTCCACATGGGAAAGAAGTGTAATGGGGCTGGGGAATCCAAGTGTGGTTGATTGTTTAATACTCATCTTCTACTCTCCTCCCTCGACGCTTTTGAATACTGATTGTTTGTTATCTTGTAGCTTGCCCCGTGCTTTGAATATCATTTTGATTCAAAAAATAGCTTGCAGTTTCAATGAATTATTTGTTAAGAACGTGTTCCTTGAATGAATGCAGGCATCTGAAAAGTACTGTATTAGGATGCCAAACAAATGGAACTTCTCTTTTGATTACTTCTATTGCGCGATTCTTGCCCTCGGAATCTATGTCCCAGGCATGACTTAAGCATTCTTCTTTGAGAGATAATACCTTGTATTTCTAAATGGCTACTTCTTATTTTCAATGTTTGATCGACAAATTGGCATGATATGTTGCAGGCAGTCCTCACATGTACAGCTATATGCTCGGGCAGAGGAAGAAAGCTCTCTCAAAATCCAAAAAGGAGTAGAGTTGCATCAAAGTATTTTTATTTCATTCTCATTGTTTATGAGAGAAACTTTCAATTGTGAAATTCGTTGAAAAGCTGTCCTTTGTAGGATTTTGTCTCGAACATTATCAAATTAAATCCAGGAAAAGAAGATTTGCCTGCTGGTGTTTAGAATTCGATATCAGAGTGTTACAATTTCTAAGTAATTTTGGTTGCCATTGAGATCTTTGTCCAATCTTTCTACCAAACAGATTCAGTGCTTATACCTGTATACCATAATCGAAATAGCAAACAGTGAGACCGATATAAGAAGATCGCCAAAGTCATAACATTTTTCAAAACTAACAGGAGAGGTGAACAATGACGCAGGCTTCTGTATAACCAAAGGTATTAGAGTTCCCATTACTTTGTTGCTATTTTAGGTAAATAAATCCAACGACACTTCAATGAAAATAAAACGTTTGAACTGCAAAGGGAAAAAAAAATGTGCAAAAGGTTTAAACTTTGTACTCTTTATGTTCATTAAAGCTTGGTTGAGTTTAGTTGATTTTTAGGCCAAGAAAGTTCAAAGGAGAGGTATAAATTCTAATGTTTCTTTTTCTTTTTCTTTTCAGGTAGCTACTTTAAGCCTTTACAACTCTCATTAATGCCCAATAGAATTTTTTTCTAAGCAACCCAATAGAACTTAATTGCTTGTTGTGGTGAGAAAAACTTTTGACATTGAGAAGCCTCCTATCCACCCTTTGGAGTTTATTTCTATTGCTTTCCGCCCATCATGAATCGTTTCAGTTCGTCTGGGTCATAATTGAGACTTTTGAATCTCTTTAAATTAATTAATGAGATGAGCTATAATGACTATAAAAAAAATTAAAGATTAAATGTACAATGTTAACATAATACGTTCTTTACTGAGCCGTTGATTTACCTGTTCATTAGCTTGGCTATGGGGAGCAGCTGGGGGATTTCCTCCCTAAATCTCTCCACCTCGGGAGCTTTCCCTCATTGATCTTCAACTCATATTTATAACAAAATAATCTAATCGTTAACAGTTGTACAAAGACCAGGTACAGATTTCGTATACCATACAACATGCAGCGCGAGAGAGAGAGAGAGACTTCGAGAGGACTCTTACGTAGGCACTAGCTTTCATAAGCAAATGTATTGAACAATGAAACGGCATAGTTTTCATTGATCTTCGACTAACAGGGTACACAATTTAACCAATAACGCAGCATGGGTTAGATTTTTGTACAATTGATACATGTCAAATGGACCCATACCACCGTAGTTGAGCTTCCCCCCCCCCCCCCCCCTTTCAATTTACCTCCTCCCTGAGTCCTTCCTCCCTCAGCCAGCATAGGGTAGCCTGCAAAAAGTAAGTGCACTCATTAAAGTAGGCATGCTGGAGCATTTTCACAGTAAGGCTGCTAAAAGTCACGTAAGGCTGCTAGGTAAGGCAAAGAATGGCTTGTTGTAGTCGGTAATTTAAGGATGCGAGTGGTTCCCAGCACTCCAGCAGAAGGGTAAACACTGGTTTTTGGTTAAGAAAAGCTGCCTTACAGGCTCTGTTCATTAGTGACACTTCCAGGCCAGCAGATTCTTCTATAAAGAAAGGAGAGGTTTCTATTCTCAGACTTAATGCAGATCACAAGACACAAGCATACCTGCTACAAGAGAAGTTCTCTGCGTGGCCAAGTTCAGAACCAAACCATGGCACTAAATTTCACATGAATATATATATGTATACATGAACTCAACAATGTAAGGTGATGATTCAAGTATATGTAAAATGGTCAAATTTCCAAATCATTACCGAAACTTTGTCCATTTGTATCTCACATTCCAAAAGTATAGCCGGCCTAGACTCAATGTAGATTGAGAATGAGCCCGTTCCTGTCCATGCTTATATGCAGCACATTGAATGTGATTCGTTCAAAACTCACCCCAATTTGAGGGAAGTGTCTGAGCTCTCATAGTCATGAGGAGGGGCACCAGTGGAGTTGCATACGTTTGTGACAGACTCTGACGACTGACCTTCCTCATTAAACATGTTCTCTGAATCAACCCCAACGTGCTTTCGGCCATTTGGTATCTCTGCCACCTTCAGTCAAATAAAGTAGTTTCTATTAGATATAGAGTATAAGGCTTACACGAGGGACTGAGAGAGATGGATAGAGAGAAAACTCATACTTGCTGCCGTAATCTCTCATTCTCTTCCATCAGTTGCATCCCCTGCATGATTTACGAATTCAATTTTGCTAGTGTTGAAATCCACCTAGAATTGCTCTTGTTCATATGCATGAATGAATGTCAAAGCAGTATTAAATGGTTAACTTGGTTATCGAATGTCACAGTACTCTAAACTGTAGCCACCCCTGAAGCTCGGTATAACTTTGTGCACAAGTTCACCATAAGCAAAGGATTGAAGTACGGGAACTAATCAGACCACAAAACATTGAAAACCATTGTATGAACATACAAGTCAGCAATCTACGCATTACGCTATTCACTCTCACCATCTACTTAACCTTTTGCTCACAGCTTAACTTTTTCCCAATGATGTATATGTGAGGTAGAAATGTGATTGAGAAGTGATGAAGACCATCATAAAGCTTTCTTTGTGCTCGGGTAGTGACTAATATGCACAACACCAACTTCGCATGAGCTATATTTTCTGTTAAATTACTGAAGCATAACATACCATTTGAAGAAACAAAAGAAAGGGAAAGAAATGAGCAACGCTGAAAGTACAAATATGCAGTTGAAGAGAAAAACAGAACTTATTTCCTTTCATTTATAAGTAATAGAAGTCCTCCGTTGGTCTAACAGTAGGGGCAAGTTTAGTTTCTAACCTTTGTTTGAAGGTCATTTATCTCTACCATAATCTTCTCACCCTGAAATCAATAAAGAGTTCTATTGGATACCAATGCAAGCTAGGACCAAGCCGAAGCTTGTACCTAAAACTGACAAAAGGAAATGCACACAGACCTTTTTTTCAATCACCCGGCTCAATCCAGCTTCAAGTGACTTCTCTAGCTGTTGCAATTCTTCTATATTTAATCCCTGTAGCTCCTCTCCTCTCATCTGCCTATTTTACGAGGCACAGTGTCTCAGGATCCAAATATAAACCATTATTTCCTAGTTTTATCATTAAAGGCTCATACCTCAGTTGATGGCTTTTCTCTGCAATTTCCTTGCTCAATCTGGAGTAGTTGCTGTTCTCCACTAGCTACAATGCACATTAACTTATTAGTTTAGCATATGAAACGGGGGGAAATCGAATAATATTGTAAATCAAATGTCTTCACTGACAAGTATATGGTTTACATTGTAGTTGATGAAAAAATAAGATGAACATTCATCTCTTAGAAATCTCAAGATGATAAAAGAATAGGGAAATCTCAAGATGATAAAAGAATAGGGAAATAAATTATTAGCTGCAACATTCAGCAAGGCAGCGAATTTCAATGAGTACCTCACCAATGTTATGAGAGGGAACTCTTTGATTCATCTCCCAGTAGAATACGGTGAGGGTCGGTTACCCTCATTGTGGTAGCCTACTTTACCAATTTTTTCACAATAAAGCATTTCGGCAAAAAATAAGATTAATTGAACAGGAGCTTTCTGAGCAACCAGGAAAGAGAACTTATATACCAAGAGACTCAGAACACTTCTTACCATTTTGCAACACATAAAATGGATTCAAATATTTTCTCATAAGAAACGAATGGATACATAAATACAAATGAACTAATTACTGACCTGCAGCTCAAGAGATGGTTGATCCAGTTTGTCAAGGTTCTTGGAGTGCAAATTATGTCTCTCTAGAATCTCTTTCATACTTCAAAAGCACAAAAATAGTACAAATTAAGTCACTTGTCAGGAGCTCACAAGCTAAACTCTCAGAAGACATATTAATGTATATATACATACATACCTAGCTGTGTAAAACTAATTTTCTGTTCATAAAAAATGACTAGCATGCATCATTAATTAAGGTACCATTGGGTTCACTAATCCTCTCCATAATTAATTGCTAATCAACAAAAGGAAAGACAATCTTGAATGTATTTATATTACTTCCCAGTTTCATAAGCAAAGGTAATCTATGAAAAACAAAAAACTTTCTAAGATGACAGAAACCTATGGATTAATTAGATTGCAGGAATTTGATGATCATCAGCTGAATTCATTCGAATATGACAAGAACACAAAAGCAAACAAAACAACTAGTATACTCGTGGTGTCATATCATTCAAAAATGACTGAAATCATAATTACCGTATTTAGAGAATCTTGATATGCAACAAGTGAACCTAAAGTAAGATATCACCAACACGATAAGCCAAACTGGGGAAATGGGCCATGACGGGACATAAAACTGAGCCAATAAAAATCGATGAAGCTCCTCAAAAACCCAGTCCCCGTTCAGAAACTATACTGGTTAAGACATTTTAGTCGGCCAAGGCCTCCAAATTAAGAGGACATGCATGCATTTCTAATACATAAAATAACAAGTAGAAAGGTCACACTAACGACAAGCCATATTTTGGCTTGCTTGCCCGCACAAAATCCTATGATGCCAGAGACAAATGAAATGAACTTTTATCCCAATGTCCAAAAAATTATGGCTACCTTGTTGCATAACACTAGGAGTAACGGTTGTCAATGGAACCAAACCCTCTCCATTGTGCCACGGCATATTAATTCAGCCAAAGGAACTCAAATCTAAGAAATTAACAAGGGAGAGGATCAATAAAAAAAAAAAACTGTTTGCACGACACAAAACCACCCCAAAACATTAACAAAATCAAAACTACCAAGGACGGTAAAACTGAGCAAGGGCGGAAAAAAAAAAAAGAATGAATTGGTTTCACAGCTCTCTTTTACAAGTGTAGTTGGTATCAAGAGTTTCTAGGCTCTCAACTTCTACACCAATAACAAGTTGCAGCACAAGAGAAGTTCAATGCTTTTAAGAACACGAAAGATATCTGCACGAGCTATAGACCCACATGAATCTTTCTCATCAACATAGAAGTTGGTATAAGAGCACTACAACCTTGCTATAGTAATTGTGTGCCAATAAGTTATTTTATTTCACGGACCATTCAATAGCGGATAGTGGTCGAAGAGCCAGCATCTCCTAACCAAGGCAACAAGAAACATAAGGAACACATCTAATTCCTGCCAAACCTAGTCTTGTCGGTATGCTAATGTTTTGACACAACAGCATGGTCGTGGGTGACAACAATTTGTCCATCGGACTGTCCTCTGGGTCTGGGTGATGTACGGATCACCCATTAGAGAATGTTGCACATTGATTAGCTCCACAATTGCCTTGGAGTCACTTTATTCATGTTTGGACCACAGACACAAGAAACGAAGCGCAACAACAAATGAATGCACGCCCAATATCATACTAATTTTTAACTTATTCTACATTGGTAACTGCTCGAACCACTGAGATGTAAGCTGTGCTTTAATATGTACTGAAACTCCTACAACTTTTTCTTCAACGACATTACCGTAACCCACGGGCACTCTCTAAAAGCCGCTCGCAAGGAAACAAAGATAATTATACATCACCAGATCCTTGCGCCTCGTGACCCTTGAGGCCCCATATAATTCTGTCTTTGAATATATAACATCTTCCAGTTTATTTGGAAGCAAATTTAATTTTGCTGGTGCATGTCAGAAAGATGCATGATTCCTTGTGCGCATGGATAAGTGAGGCTTTCTTGTTCTATATCTGTTCATAACATAACGTTGCTCCCTGGTTCTCAAAACTCTTGCCTCGCTCAGCTAAGTAGGACATGACCATGCTCCTCCCAGAAGGAAGGAGACAGACAAACAAATCAAAAGCAAAACATAAACAATCTTCTCACCAGCTACACAAGATCATGTCATGAGAGAAGAAAACTAAACTTAGCAGCAGAAATACACCCATTAAACTGGCAGCACAACGATGATGAAAGCCCCTCTTTTTTGAGGGGGCGGGGGATTTGGATGTCAGTAGAGTTAAAGACTTCTTTTTTTCTAACTCTTGATATTTTATGAAAGCCTCTCAAAACCACATACAAGTCGCAGCTAGGGAAGGGAACTCGATGGATTAGGAAAAAAGAAGTCGCTGCTAGGGCGAGACCTTTCTCTGTACTTAAATTTCCATGAAAGCCTCTCAAGATCCCAATAAGTAGCATTTCAAAATCAAACTGTTTCAAGAACCCATTATGATCAAAAGCAAAATGTACCACAAGCTAGACAGAAAAGATCGAGCTACGCTGCTACCGGCCCCCATCATGTCATGGTACTCCGCTGCACCGAAGTACATAGTCTGGAGCCTATCCAGCCAAAACAGTGATAACTAGTTTCGAATAGTACCAGTGAAAAACATTGCATTCCATCAATTCTCACACTACACGCCATTAAGAACTCATACAAGTACGACATCCAACATTTTAATTTACTTCCTTTTTTTCGCAACAAACCGCAGGTTTATTTCTTCCATTGACGGGAGCTTCTTACTTCTCTCGCTTTCCAATATTTCATCAAGAAAAGGTTAAACAAAAGAGGTACCCTAAAATTATGAACTGTGTTGAAGATCGAAGCGCCAACTTCGTATGTATGGGTCCCGGCAAATCCCATTAATTTACAGTGGACCATAGTAGAAAGGGTGTGCATAGATAAGAGATTTACGGACCTTGAGCTGGAGTATTCGAAGAGCTTTCCAGTAGAAGAAAATATAATAAGAGCAACATCGGCATCACAAAGCACAGATAGCTCCTCGGCTTTCTTGAAAAGTCCTCTTCGCCGCTTCGAGAAAGTGACTTGCCTCGCCGTAGCGTTATCAATCTTCTTGATCTGAATCTTCTCCCTCGCCATTTTTTATTTTGTTCTTCTTCTGTTCTCCCCCTCCACCTTTCACCTAGATCGATAAGAAGAGAGCTTTACGGTAAAGAATCTTCTTCTTGTTAACTTATCCAAAACAAAAAAAAAGGAAAAGAAGAAGAAGAAGTGAGAATCTACTTCTTTTTAGTTTCGAGGCACGGAATAAACCAGAATATAATCAGCAAAACCCACCACTAAAGGCAAAGGTGGTTGCTATATATAGAGCTTGTGTGAGGCAAAAGCGAAGCCTAAGAGAGGGACAGGTCCGCTGCAAAATATGGCGACATTTTGCCAAATTTACCCAAGAATCTTTAGCACAAACCCTAGTTAGAGAAAAACGATACAGAGACCCATCTCAGATCCAGACAGGGAGTGCTAGAAAATCCACCAATTGTAGAGTCTGGAACTTGCAGAAGAAGGTGACGACCGTGGAGTGGCGGATTGGTCGTGAGCAAAATTTTTATATTGCTTATACTTAACAGTTTGGGGTTGGTATGGTTGCTGTTTGGTTTGGAAGTCCTGAACTGTGAAAAGTAACCCAATGAAAGGTGGAGAGAGAGTGAGGGAGGCAGAGAGAACGAATTAATGTTCCCGAGTGAGAATATCAACGAGGCTTGGTGTGAAGCAAGCCTCGTTGCTTTTCTTGCTGTGAAAAAGGTTAAGAAGGAATTTTTAACAGGAATCATGTGGAAGAAGGACCGGAATGGAATATGGATAACTTGAGGGCTTCTCGAGCTTTTCCTTTTAAAAGAGAAACAAAATTTTTGTAGAACATCTTTGCGAGGATGTACATTTCAGAAAAGACCAACACTTGTACATGCAGAAAGTAAACATCAGTTACAAGCCCGGAATGTTCGCACGATAGACACCCGATGCTCAAGGTCCACCTGATACGATTCATCATCTTTTAAGGATAGATATAGGTGTGGAATATGGAACACGTAAGGGAGTGGGTTTCAGTTTCATCTTCATCTTCATTTTTTTAAGGTTTTATAACTACGGATGCTTTTTCAGCACATGATATATAAGAAACATTCTACGGGAACTTTTGGTGGTCCAAAGTTTCAGCAATATTCGAAGCTTGCTAAAGCTACCATAAACTTTGGTGCTTACAGCTTACTTTCTGTCATTCGTATTGCCTTCATATTCTTTAAAGCAATTGTACCTTCCTAAATAAATATTTGACTTACCCTTTCGAATGAAGATGCAGCTGCTCCTCATGTTCTTTCAAGTGTATCATGCGCATTAGATTTAGACGAACTTTACTCAATCTAGATGTATTGCGAGATTTTAATAACATTGACAAACTTCGAGAAAACTATACGATTTATTGTCCAAACTCTATTTAATTTACTGATAAATCGAAGTCGTTCACCTAATTACACTATTGTGAAAAATAACTAAAAAAGTAATATAACTACAACTTTTTATAGAAAGTGTTCAATTCGATCGATTGCTTACTAGAAAAAAACTGCATGCCCGTACTTATTGATTAGTTGATTTGGCATTCAATATTACTCAGATTTGGCATTCAATATTTGTCATCTCTCTTGTCTTTTCACTTACTATATCTGAATGCCTCCTTCCCAGAGTTAACCTCCTTGGACAGAAATGCTTTGTTTGGAAGCTGCTAGCTGGTGCATTAACTATCTCCCAAATACAGCAAGGAAGCTCCTTTTGCTGACATAGTTTATGTTATCTGGAATGAGAGGAATTTTAGACTGCATACTGGCAAATCTAAGCGGCTCGTTCATGTACTCCTCGAGGTTAATGGGCTGGTAAAGGGAAAATTAAATCTCCTCACAGCTTATCTCTTTGTGCCTCCCTGATTCCATTTTGAAGTTCATGAGATAGTCTTTATTTGCTTGTGTAGTCTCGTGTCGTTTTTGTAACACCTCTCTATGGTGAACTGGGCTGGGGTGCTCCTCCCCTTGTTTTCTCTTTTTGCATTTATATTACTTAAAAACTTACCCAAAAAAATATTGTGCTAGTTTCTTTCTGACAATTTGTTGTTTTATTATTCACTAGAAATGTTTATTTTCAAACACTTAACTTCAAATAGTAAATTTATTAATTAGGCGTAACATTAGTCCGAGAGTTAATAACTTTAAACAAACATTACATATATTATATAATAAGATACTACAGATTTTGTATTGAATTGTTCTCTTAATAATAGCAGTTAATATCCATTAATTATTTTCTTGAATTAGTTATGAATAGGTTCCTAAGGAAAACATCAATATTGAGACAAGCGCTGTTGCATAATATTCAGTGTAATGTCAATTGAAAAAGAAAAAAAAATTGTCTAATGGCCATTCATGTGAATAATATATAACTGAGAGGCAGCACTGCGAACAGATACAAATGCAGGCCTTTCCCTACAAAATCTTATCGGGAATATATCATTCCGTACAGGTGCAGCCTTGCCATTCACTGTTCCCCGACATAACAGCAATCAATATAATTGCTTCGCCGTTAGCATCTAATATCATTGCGTTCGTATAATCAACACGTGAGCGAGGGATGGGTCGTTGTTGGGTCGCCGTTAGCAAAAAGAAGGAATATTTAAATCTTAAAGCGTATAAAATCTCCCGGAAAAACCCATAAACCTGACAGTGAATCATCAGGGCAGCGAAGCTTGGGGGAAAGAAGGACGATGACAGTGACGAGAGGGAAGACGGAGGAGATGACAATAACAGTTCGCACAGGAGAGAGAAAGAGCTAGTGCCCTACAACAGTAAATTACTGTAACCATGTTCGGTTTCTCAAAAAATTTAATTTTTTTTAATTCTAAGCTTTTAAAATTAAATATTTTTTTTAATATCACTTACAGATAATTTCTGTACGTATATTGTTAAAATTTAACATTATTTATAAATTTTAAAACACTTCCCAATCAGGCTGTGTTTGTTTAAGGTCTCAGAAAATTTTCAAAAATTTCTCACTCACTTTTTCATCAATTTCAATACATTTTCATCAATCCCAATAATTTTTTCATCAATTTCAATACATTTTCACCAATCCCAATAACTTTTTACAAATTTAAACAACTTTTAACTAACTTTTCACCAATATCAAAAAAATCTACATTACTTCAAAAAAACACAAAAATAAAAATTGTTTTAAAAACTAAACCAAACATAGCCGTTCGAGTCCGCGAAATCTGAGCTGTGTTCCTGAAAAATAAGTTGTTGGATCATTGATAATAATACGTAAGGGTTCCATGGTTGTGGATCGGTGACTTTTTTTTTGCTCTAAGCTTTTACTTTTGCAAGTTTACCTATGGTGATGTTGACTTGCCAATAGTCACCAGACATGGCCAAACATTTTACGTAATTGCTCGTATCGACTGATCTGACACATTATTGAGTCTCATAAGTTCTATTCTCTTTTATAATTTTTAATTTTTTTATTTAACATAAATTATTTATTTTTATATTTTTTTACATAATTTTAATATTTTTTATTAAACAATTACATCAAATTATTTTTTTTCCACTTTACACAAACATCAATAAAACACTATTCAACATAAAATATTTACAATTTCTCTAAAATCCTACATTTTTACTCAAAACGAACATATACGAGAATTTACTGTCAGCGAGCCAATTACATCAAAAAATAGGGGTGCAAAAATTGACGTTTGGTTACAAAAAAATTCTCAGGATTTTTTTGAATCCTTACAATACAAAATATTATACAATCAAACATAATTTTTAACCCCACATAAAAATAACTACAACACGCATATCAATAAAATTAACACCACTTACAAATTCTAAAAAAAAAATCCACACAAAACACATTAACTAAACAGTTTTTTTTTTTTAAACATAAAAAATAGTCAATACAAAATTTTAAAAAATGTTTTTTTAGCAGATCTGGGGATAGTTGTGTTGTACACAGGCGTACGGTGACAAGGCTGATGCCTGTGGACAGTGGACGTGTGGTTTGAGCTGTGCAGAGTACTGGGCGTGAGGGTGAAGTACTGTGCTGGCCTTACCGGAATTTGCATGTACGCTTGTATTTACTAAAAAGGAAGATGAGTGAAGTTGAATAGATGGGCCCTAGTTGCTGTTGGTTTGTTGCGACATTTACTCACAGGCGGATCCAGGGGGGTGCGGCCTGGGCGGCCGCCCCCCATTGGATCTGCCAAAAAATTTTATTATATGTAAAAAAGAAATTATTTTATTTTTTATTATAAGTTGGTATGGGCCTATGGGAGCCCGATCCCCATAGGCTTAGGCTAACCCTAGTTTTAAGCTTACAGGGCCTGATTTTAAGTGTGTATTGATTGCCCTACTTTCAGTAGCCTTGGCCGGTTAAAGGTGCCAGAGAAATCGTCAGATGATTTTTACTTGGCAAATGCGGACCTCCTTTACGTGGACCTGGACCACCTGGTGCTAGAGAAATCAAGTATTTTGGGTTTTATTTTTCCTGGAAATGAGTATACGTGTATCTTAGTTATACATGTTGTCTCTTTATTACTTATTTCTTTTAGTTTTTAAAGTATATTTTTTTTTGGAGTAAAAGATTTGACAATTTGATATTTGCATCTTAACTGGACATTGTGAGACAACTAGTGCTTTTATCAAACCTAATTAATGTATTTGCAATTGAATACTAACGATGGTAAATCCCCTGGTAGTCTATAGGACACTGACAATTTATTGAACAATTTGGGCAATTTATAGTTAACAGCAAATTCTCTATACTATTATAGGAATTATAATGCAATACTTCTCAGTTATTTTTGTCCATACTATTTTCTTGATACTGAAAATTCTAGTGTATATCCCCCTTGACTCTCAGCTCTCTCTCAATCTTATTATTTAGATTTTTGACGGTTTCAATTTTTGTAGGATACTCGAGATTTTACACTTGAAAATTGTTGGACCTTCGATCCCTAATATGTCCCTCTATCTAAGATTCTCAATAAATTGTCCCTCTATCCAAGATTCAGTAGAAAAATTCATTTATTTAGTATGCTAAAAATGCTTTACGGTTTGAAATTTTGTGAGTTGTGAAATTGTTGGAGGATGAGATTGAATTGGTTTAGATATCTTAGGGCTATAGAGATTTCTACATAAAAATTTCTAATTTTTTTGAAAATAAATAGAAACTCACTCATATTTTTGGGTCCCGAATAAATTATTTAGCTGGTTTTTGTTTGTTTAGGATTTTTCATGCCCTTGAATTTCTGTGGAATTCCTGCTACTCAAACTATCATTTTCTGATATATATATATAAGATGCAAATTAGTAGGATCTAATTGCCACTTTCAATATTAGCAAATAGTACGTACTTATATTTTAAAATTTTTAAAGCTTTTTAATCCTTAATTTTTGATATTTTAACTAAGACATTTTTTAGATTACGTTGAAATTTTTTTTTTGTCATTTCGCCTTATATATTCGACTCCCTTCAAATTGGATCCTGGATCTGCCACTGCATTTACTAATTTATTAACTTCACGGCCTAGAATTTGAGTCCACTTAGTTGAAATACCTTGTGAAATTAAAGTCTGGTTTTAAATTTAGTGAAAGATTGAGGCTGTTTGGTGTAATAGACAATAACTATTGCTCAAACATAATATTTATGTAGCGGACGTGCTTTTATGATCACGCCGACCATTGATAGGTAGTATTATGATGAACTGCTTTGCCACTACACAAATTTCTCCTATACCATTAAAGAAGATAAAATAATATTATGCATATTATTTGGAAAAAAAATTAATTATTACTTTAAATTTCCGCGGTGGTTTTTCAGCAATAGTGTTAAACTCAATTTATTTGCATACTTTAAACTTGTTCTCATTTTAATCTGTTAATATAGTTTTTTTTTTCTTTGTTGCAATCTCAACGTTCTACGCCATCATGCCGGTATGGTTACCTTAAAAAGGTGCTACTAAACAAGGAAACCAGACACATTATTCTAATGGCGGTTTTGTAGTTATTTTATGTTAAAACTCCGCACGCATGCCATGATAACGTAGACCATGACAACTAATAGTCTAATATAAAAATTAAATTAATCAACTGTCAAAAAAATAAACTATTCGAATGACGCATCACATGACGTTTGAAAGCATAATAATATGATATAATTGTAAATATTTATATAGATTAAAATTTTATGTAAATGTGAGTTAAAAGTTTTTAATAATATTTATTTTTATTAAAATTTATAAAATAGTAAAAAATAATGATTTAATACAAAAATATTGAAATTATATAAAAAAGAATAAAAAAGTATTTTTTAAAAAAGTATTAGAATTTGTATGAAAATTGATTAAAAATTGTGTAAAAAGTATTAGTATTTACGTAGAAACTTTTAAAATTTTAAATGTTTATTTATATATTTTTTTTAAAATGTATTTATATTTTATTATAATTTTACAAAATAACTTGCGTTAGAATTTCAATGCAATTCTACGGATCTCCGGTAAAAAAGAAAAGGGATAAATGTAAAATCAGTTCCTGTGTTATACGCAAAAATCGATTTAGTCTCTGTGATATGAAAAACATCGATTTAGTCCCTGTGATTCTATTTTCGTTTGTTATTGGTCCTCTATCAGGGACTGATTTTATCACTTTCTGAAATTACAAGGACTAAATCGATACTTTTCATATTACAGAGGCTAAATCGATTTTTGTATATAGTACATGGATCAATTTTGCATTTATCCCAAAAGAAAAAGGTACATGGATCATGCAAATATGCGAAAGCGTAACAAAAAAAAAATGAAAGCGTGCCTAGGTGGGCCCAAAGGTTAAAAAAAAGTTTTAAAAAAATGCGCTGTATTATCAGCAACGGGTGGATTTTTCGACCTCTGGGCTTGGTGGCCCATGTCTAATTCCAAATACTGGACAGTTGGGCCCAAATTATGCCAAACACTAGACAACGGGTGGGAATGTATATTGCACTTTTAAGACCAAACCCGTCAACTCGCATGCTGGGTCCAAGAAGAGTACGTAAGATTTTCAGCACAAGAAAATATAACGCTTTTTTCCGGATACTGAACTCACAACCAAATTCAAATCTGTGGGGCGGGTTTGGGTTGGGCCCGCCCATACAAGCTCGGTAGGACAGAACCGAAGCAAAGACAGCCAATGAATACAGAACACGTTGACAGCTCAGATTTCACGTGCTCCTCCTTATCTGAACCCCCACAGGCCACAGATCGAATGACTTGAGAGCGAAGCGTGAACGAATACGGAGCGCAAATGTACTTGTGAGCTACAAAGCCGAATAGTGTTCAAGTATTTGGAAACGACGCCGTATTACCCCATCTCTGCAAACCAAACCCCCCTCCCTCCATTTAATTTATACAGCCAAAGGAGGAGAGACTAGAGAGTACTCAGTACTTTGGAACCAGGAATGAAAAGAAGGCTTTCGGATTGAGAGGGCATTTTGGAGCTCTCCCGTTCAAATTTCGTGCAAAAATCCGAGGGAGCTAAGGGGCCTGAATGGGGGAGCAGAGGAACCGGTGGAACTGGGAGGTGAGCGGTTTCGAGCCGAGGAAGACGACGTCGTCGCTTGAGCACGACGATCAGATGCCTGGTGGACCGTTAGTCCGGAGGTACTCGATCTCTGCTGCATCGGTCCTGTCACATTCGGAGTTGTCCAAGCACTCGCTGGCCTCCAAGGTCCAGCGACTGAAGGACAAAGTTAAGGTCTGCAGGTTCTACTTTATTTCTAGCATTTTTCTAATCCTCTTCATCTCTTCCAACTTTTATTTCCAGTTTTTGAATTTGAGTACTAAATTAGTTATATGATAGCGCTTAAATGGTTGCTGTTATGTTTAGCTACTTCAACAAATGTGTCGTTGCTCCTGTTACATGTAGGATAAAATCAAATACTCTCATTTAGAAGAAATATGGCGGTGGTCGGTAGATCACATGTCTGCAAGTAGTTTAAAGCGTTGGGCTTGTAAACGGTGGAGTGGGCCGGGAAATGCTGGAACTTCAGTTCCGTTTGTCATAACAATGAGTCGAAGAGTTGAGGCCTTAAATAGAACTTTAGCCCATTGTATTTACTGCTGAGTTTTGCAGTGTTGTATGTCAGGTTTTCAGGACATTGCTTTGCTTATCTAGGTAAGGCTAGTTTTTTTTTTGCTTGTAGATTGACGAGTCAGTGCATATCCTTCTATGACTTAATGCCGGTGTAAGATACAAGCTTGATTATACAAAAAAAATTGGTAAGTAGGATATCCTTTTCTCATAGGTTCCACATCGGTAGTAAGGTCACAAAACAATGATGCTAGTAATAAATTCAGATGCTAACACATGCAGAAAAAGGTTCCTGATGGATGTTCCTCTTTCCCAAATCTTTTAATGGGGTGTAGGTTTTTCTGTACTTGGCAAGTCCTTTTGCCTTTGCTGTGGGCTAGAATTACAATACAGCACTTTATATGTTGAATCCCTTATACTTTCTCGGGGGATGTTTGTTTTATGAAAAATTGTAAGATTTTTAGGATTTTTGATAGAATTGTGAATATTTATGTAGATTGAAGTTTTATAGGTTTTTGTGTAAAAATTGGTGAAAAGTTTTAAAGATATTTAATTTTTATTGGCATTTGTAAAAATGTGTAGAGAGAGATGATTTGATGTAATTTTTTAATAAAAAAGTATTGGAGTTTGGTGAAAAAGTATGGAAAGAGAAGATTTGTTAGAAGTTTTTTTAAAAGTTATTAGAGTTTGTGTGAAAAGTTGTTGAAGTTTGTGGTAAAGGTATTGGTGTTTGTGTAGGATTTTTTGATGTTTTGGATGTTTGTTTTGTGAATTTGCTGTATTCATTGTATCCTAAAATACTTTTGCAAAACGAACATGCCCTTAATTCCTTCTTAAGGTAAATGAAGAAGTCTTTAGATCTCTTCTTGGAAATCTGATGTTGTTCTATTTGCCAATTATTGAGTTTAGGTGGTGGTTTTCACATGCTCTAATTTGTTAGATGTTCTAGTTTACAACCATGTCTCATATTTTGTGTAGTTCGTAAGAGAAGATTACTTGGAGTTGAGACAAGAAGCAAGTGAGCTACAGGAATACTCTAATGCAAAACTTGATCGAGTTACTCGTTATTTGGGCGTTCTTGCTGAGAAAACCCGTAAACTGGGTAAGGCTTTGTACTCTGCCTTTTCGTTGGATGCTGATGTTACAAAATTTAGCAATTTAGCGGAGCCTTTTTTTTCCATGTTCAGGGGCTTAAGTATTTCATCTGATATATATATACAATGGGTTGTCCGAGAGTCCTTTTTAAGTTCACAGTTGAGTAATATTTGCGATATGGGTTATGGGGGTTGATATTCCATACAACAACCTTAAACATTATGTGTACCTCATTTTGTCTCTAGGATAGTTAATTTGTGAAAGTCATGCATTTGAAGTTTTGATATGCCTCAAACAATCTTACATTTGTAAGGTTTCCAATATTGATTTTCGTGTTGATGATATAAATGTCAGATCAAGTTGCCCTTGAAACTGAGGCTAGAATTTCGCCACTCATCAATGAGAAGAGAAGGTTGTTTAATGACTTGTTGACAGCCAAAGGTACTCTTCTGTGAGGTTTCTATTTTATAGTCTCTCTCTCTCTCTCTCTCTCTCTCTCCCCCCACCCCTTTCACAGGAATACATACCCCTGCACTCAGGTATGTACATGCATGCTTTTTGAAAAGTTATTTCACTGTCATTAAAAAGTTGAATTCTTTATTCAGGAAACATAAAGGTATTTTGTCGTACAAGACCATTATTTGAGGATGAAGGTCGCTCTGTTGTTGAATTTCCCGATGAGTGCACTATCCGTGTTAATATCAGTGATGACACCATTTCGAACCCCAAGAAGGATTTTGAATTTGACAGAGTTTATGGACCCCATGTTGGACAAGGTGAGCATAAATTGAGTCTTTGAGTTTCTTTCTTAATTATTGCATCCTGGTTTTACTGTGTGAAGTTATTTTATATTGGCCCATACTCTAGTTGTGTTTGGGTATGTTGTTTAGTTTCTTTGGGATTTTGTGCAGTTGAACTGTTTGGGGATGTTCAGCCACTGATGCAGTCAGCTTTGGATGGATATAATGTTTCTATATTTGCTTATGGCCAAACCCACTCAGGAAAAACATACACAATGGTTCTCTCTCTCTCTCTCTCTGTCTGTCTGTCTGGCTAATATATATATATATATATATATATATATATATATATATTTGCACTTGTTCATGTGTGGTCTTTCCCTTAATGTGTGTGATGCTTCCTTTATGTCATTTACGTACAGATTTATACATGCATGAGAATTTGATGCCTTGAAAGTTGACTTGAGGGGCTTCCAAGTTGGGGCGACTCTGATTGTGAGCTTAGAGAGCTCTACATCTTGAATTTTTTTGTAACATAAAAGGGTTTACTAGGGAACAGAGGTAAATGAGGATATGGCCCTAGGTCGGACCAGGCTGCAGAGAAGGATCCGTGTAGCTGACTCCAGTAAGTTAGAATTAAGGTTTAGTTGAGTCAGGGTTACTTGAGAAAAGGGTTTGCACCATCTGACTTTGACTCCAGTCCTTGCATATTGGATACACCTCTCTCTGTCTCCCTCCTCTGCAATCCCCCCCTCCCTCTCTTCCCAAAGAAAAAAAAAACATTAGAAGGATAGGGTAGTGGATGTCTAATGTTCTTTTGCATTCTTTTAGGAAGGACCTAGTCATGATCGTGGTTTATATGCTCGCTGTTTTGAGGAATTATTTGATCTAGCCAACTCGGATTCAACTTCCACCTCACAATTAAAATTCTCAGTTACAGTTTTTGAGCTCTACAATGAGCAGGTTAGTTTACTTCCATCACTTGTCTGTTGCAGAACTTTTGTAAGATGACAGTTTTGACAGAGCACCATTCTCATATTTTGATCCACACCAATTTCATTCTCTTTAGGTTAGGGATTTGCTTTTTGAATCAGGGGGCAGTTTACAAAAGGTCCGGATGGGATTGCCGGAGTCTTTTATAGAAGTTGTGCAAGAAAAGGTTGATAACCCAGTGGAATTCTCGAGAGTTTTGAAGGCTGCTTTTCAGAGCAGGGGAACCAATTCATCAAAGTTCAATGTTTCCCACCTGTACGCTCTTAGCTCTGTGACCTAGAAAGTTTAGTTTATGATGCCCTCAGTGAGACTGTTTTGAATTTTATACTTGTTTATGAGAATGTTGTTATGCTTTGAGCTAACATGATTTTGGGCAACAAATGTGGAAGAGTAAAAGTAAGGCATCTGCTCTTCCTTGTGGAGTCCTGTGACAGTACTGTTGTTAAGACGATCAAGTTTTCATGTTGAAGACTGACAATAAGTTCATATCTGTTGTTGTCATCCCTAAACTGGCCTCTTCAGTATGGTTTGTTCTTTATAGCAACCAATGTCCATTGTCTAGGAAGCTCTTGTAGTTTTTAAGAATCTTTGGTAAATCAGTTTTAAGTTTACAACCTGCTCTTCACATCTGATTGAATGCTTCCACAATGATTTTTTAAGAGCTGCACTTGTTTGCACTATTTATGGTGTTTTACAGTTTTGTTAGGTAAAAAGAAAAGAAGGAAATGTGCAAATGTGGATTGATTTGTGTGAAATGGAGATAACCATCACAGTAAACTGATTGGCCCTGTTCCATACCTCAGTTCCTAGGAAACCTCAAAGCAGCTCTAGATCATTTTTTTTATAAGTAAGATCAATATATTAAAAGAAATAAAGAGGGAAAACAGTACAAAGATTGTACTGAAAACACTTAGAACATACAGACAAAAAAGCTAAGGAAATCTGTAAAATCTAGAAAACGACCCCCCACATAGCAGAAACCCAACGAAAAAGAGAGTGCATAAGAACACCATGCAAATGAACCACCGACGAAGAGAGTGCATACACCCTGTTTGTTGTAGATGGTTTAGTACAACTTTTTGTACTGTTCCGTCATCTTTTTCTTTCTTTCAATAAAACTTTCCTCATTTAAAAAAAAAACGACCATTTTGTTCTCTCGAAAGGCACCACCAAACACAAGAAGGAACCATATTCCAAATTGCTGTAGCCAAAGGATCCCTAAACTTTCTTCCCCAACAAAACAACACATCAAACACCCCTGCCGACATTACCCAATGAAGATTGGTAATGCGAAAGACATACGCCCAAAGAGACCTTGCCATAGAACAGTGCAATAAAATATGGTTGACGGACTCACTATCCCTTGTACATAAATAGCACCAATCCGTAACACAAACTCCTTGCCTCCGCAGATTATCAATCGTTGGCAGCTCTAGATTATTTTATTCCATCAACGTCCAAATTCTGTTTATTCTATCCCTTTGGTGTCATTGAGATAAGAGGTGTCAATTCTAGCCTATTTGTTTCGGTTTCTCTTTGCCCTATTGATGGCTAAGTAGGGTGTCAGATGGTAGATCCTTTTTGTTGACTCGGCAATCCAAAAGTGAGTACCAAAGTTGTAGGAGGTAATAGAAGTTGGACCTGTTCTTGAAACTGGAAACAGGATATATTTGCAGCTTTTGTTGCTACTTAAATTTCAAGTGAGGGAGTTTAAGAGATTTTAAACCGTATGAGTTATCCCAAAAGTTTGACCTGATGTTTGTTTCAAGGAATGATATAACTCGACAGTTTCAGATGGGGAAAAATATGTAGTCAAAATTTCCAATTTTTTGTTTCTTTTTGTATATATAAGTCTACTATATGTATCTGTATTGTACTCTTATTTATCTATGTGCATTTCTTGTCTCATTGTCAGGATCATCGTAATACATATATATCAAAAAAATATGATTACTGGAGAGAATTTGTACAACAAGCTCTCTCTTGTAGATTTGGCTGGAAGTGAAGGTTCAATTTTGGAAGATGATAGTGGGGAGCACGTGACGGACCTGCTGCATGTTATGAAGTCACTTTCTGCGTATGTCATGTAACTAATCCCATTTTTACCATGTGTGAATCTCTGAATCTGAATTTGCTGCTTGCTCGTCTGGCACATTTTGCATGGGACTACCGGTCATTGCACTTCCCATTGGTTGGACTGACATACATTAATGTTAATTTGAATGGAAAAAAATTGGGTCACAACCAAATGGAATTGCAACGACTGGTAACCACATGGAGTGTATACATATTTTTATATATATTTTCTGTACTTATATACTTGGTTTGTAGTCTACGGTTTCATTTTTGGCTATTGTTGAATTGTCCTTGGTGCCCTGTGTGTGTGTGTGTGGGGGGGGGGGGGGTGTTGTTCTGCTGGAGAGTATATTTTCCATCCATTTCATTTGTAAAAATCATAGTAGCTATAGGCATGTGGCATTGTCATCATTCCTTCATTCTCTTCTTACTGTGTTTCTCTTGCACATGCAGGTTAGGTGATGTTTTGTCATCTTTAACTTCAAAGAAGGATGTTGTTCCTTACGAAAATTCATTACTTACACAGATACTTGGAGATTCAATAGGTATTGTATTGTCCTTGTATTTGTGAAGTAGGTTTGTGGTTATTATGACTTAGAGTTGTAAGAGTAAGACAAGTAACTTGTGGGTAGTGCTAACAGCCGCAAACTTTTCACTATTCTACACTGGTATACGCTCCTATTGGCTACAGTTCTGTTGTTTTAATTGATGGACAGTGACAAAAACACATCTGGAGATATCATATGTGATTGAACCATAAATATTGGCTACAGTTCTGTTGTTTTAATTGTGGACATTGACATTATGTTCGTATTATTTTCTGACTAGTCTGCTTTAAGATTCATATCCTTAATCATGTAAGCGTACCATGATGGCTTTTTTTTTTGTCTTTCTTCATTCTATGTACTGATCTGGAATGTAATTAATTTTTTTCTTTGGTCTTGGGCAGAGTTCTTGCTTGGAAGTATCTTTCTTAATCATAATTAATTGATAAACCATCTCTTGTTGATTTTGGAATTTTATTTCCTTGTGCAGGTGGAAGTTCAAAAACTTTGATGATTGTTAACGTGTGTCCAACTGTAAAGAATTTGTCTGAGACACTGTCATCTCTGAATTTCTCTGCCAGAGCCCAAAATGCTGTGCTAAGCCTTGGAAATCGAGATACAATTAAGAAATGGAGAGATGTCGTAAGTTGCTTAGTTGATAAGCTTATACTTTGCTACTTTGCTTTTCAACTACTTGAGAATTACTTCATAGAGTGACTTCACAGCAGTACTTCTGATGTACTGAAGATAATCCGCCTTTTGGTGATGGCAGCTGGTTTTGGACAGTAGGGGTGGCATGAATTCCCATTGATCACTGAATGAAATCTTTAGAGTTCTTCTATGTGGCAAGGACTCTATGCCTAAGAGAAGAATACTAGAAAAGAGAAAATTTTGGAAAAAATGGAGAAGCTGTTCATTTTCAGTTTCGAGTGAGAGTAATTTACCCAAGTTCCCTCAAATTAACTTGCTGGGAGTCCTAAAAACTTAATTTATTGTTACCTTTCTTTGGGAAAAAAAAATCCATACTTAGGAGAATGCCAGATAGAAATCTCTGGTGAAGATGATCATAGAAAAGCAGGTCGTTTATAGTTTATGTTAGGAGCTGATTCGAGATTCATTTTCACCCCAAAATAAGGTTGTTGAATCCACAAAACATGATGAATCAGTACATTTTGGCACCCTGTACTTGGCAAGTTCCGTTTGGGTGGCATTCATTTAAGCATAACTATGAAATTCTTAATGTGTGAAAAGAAAGCATAATTGCAATTTATTTTCTTATCTGACGTGTAATATTGTAGGCAAATGATGCACGGAAAGAGTTGTATGAGAAGGAGAAAGGGACCCAAGATCTGAAACAAGAGGTTCTGGGACTAAAACAAGATCTTAAAGATGCAAATGATCAGTCTGTCCTACTATTCAATGAAGTTCAGAAAGCGTGGAAAGTTTCATTTACACTGCAGTCAGATTTAAAGGTTTTGTAGCCCAGCTTGTTAAGATTTTTCCATTTCTATAATTAATAGATGTTCACTTGGAGTTTTGACATTGTGCCCTTGCACTCTATTTGATGAAAAGTACTAGTTATTTGGTGGAGGGTCTGCATACTAATTGGGTTAGGTTTTCTGGCAGGTGACAATATGCAGGGACTTTTAAGAAGTGGGATGCTTTTTTGTGATTTGAGTCTTACATGTTTGTGTAAATGGGTCCCAAGTTGAATAGTATACTGCTTAGTGCATACACCCACATTAAAACTAGGCATACAAAATTTACCGAAAAGCACAAAAGCTAGTGCAACTGATACATGCAGAAGCCCTACATAAAACAAGCAAGACATGATTTGTACACTCCTCCTTCCTTTTGCATATGCTCCAATCCCGCAGACCAACTTATGTAAGTTGCTGCTGTAGTGTTCTCATCCTCAGACCACAAGTGGATTGCTATGTACACTCTCAAATGGGTCTTGTGCCCAACATAGTCAGGTCAGAAATGAACTCTGCTACCATTCCCCACTGTCAAAAAGGTGTAGTTCAACAACATCCCTGAACCCTGTTCACCAATTAGCATCAAGACTCACTGTGAACTATTTGACTATCGTCCAATGTCCAATCCTTTTCATGTTCTCTACAAGTATAGGATGGTTAAGATTCTAAGTACACATGCTATTTATTTTGTGGTGTATGTCATGTAATATGGCTGTACTTCTTATGTTTGGATGGTACTTATGTGCATTAAATAATCGGTAAAGTTACACATTCGGATAGATCTTAAGTAAACTTTCTGTACTATTTTTTGCTCAATAGTGTGCAGCTTAAATCATCTCTCTTCTTTGTTACAATGCTTATTCAAGAAGTTTTTTATTTATCTATTTATTGTGTTGTTTCCCTGAAGGTTTTGTGAGGGATAGTTTAAGCATTGTCTGTGTCTTTAACTGTTCTCCTACTGTCAACAGAGATCATCATGTGGGTAAGCTGTTTTATTCTCATATTTGATGCAGTCAGAGAATATCTTGCTGGCGGATAAATATAAGATTGAAAAGGAGCAAAATGCTCTGGTTAGAAATCAAGTTGCTCAACTACTGCAGTTGGAGCAAGAACAAAACATGCAGATACAACAGCAAGAGTTGACAATTCAGACTTTGCAGGTTGGTCCAATTGCCTTCTCTCTCTCTCTCTCTCTCTCTCTGCTTTTTTTCTTTTTTTTTACTGTAAGTACACAACTCATGCACTTGCACCGGAGTGAGCTTGCAACTTCACCCATAGACTCTTAACTTATGCGGTAGGAGATGTCAATTGGTCCAGGGGCCATTGGCAAATTGTTATCATATTTTGATATATGCAGGGTTGTATGAAGGTTTTTCTCATCTATGGTAGACTTAAACAGTCTCTGGTGGAAGTTTTTGTGCACTATGTTCGAATTTCTTTTCTAAATATCACATCTTATGTTGGTTTATGCATGACTATATTTCCCCACTTATTTTTTGTCACTCTTTCCTATTCCTATTGAGGTGGCTAATAGGTTGGAAAAGATTAAGAGGGATTTTTTTATGGGGAAGTGATGATAGCGTGCAGAAATTCCATCTTTTGAAGTGGGAGAAAGTGTGTTCTCCTATTAGTTGCAGTGGGTTGGGTTTGAGAATGCTTGCTTTGTTTAATAGGGCCCTTCTTGGGAAATGGCTTTGGCGGTTTGGGGTTGAGCGAGATAGCTTGTGGAGAATTGTTATCATGGAAAAATACGGTTGTGCTTTGGGTGGGTGGAACACTCTTCTATGCAATGACTCTTATGTTGTTGGTCTTTGGAAGAATATTAGGAAAGGATGTGATTCCTTTTTTTTTTTTTTTGATAAGTAAGAGAAATTTTATTAACAAGAAAGAGACAAGAGACGAACTCAGTACAAAGTTTGTACTGAATTCACTCAAAGCATACAAATAAAGAAACTAAGGAAATCAACATAGTCCTCAAATCCACCACCCAACAAAGCATTAGCCCACAAAAAAGGGAAAGAAACACATCGCCCTGCATGCTCCTAAGGGATCCGGCTGAATCTTCGAAGCACCTCCTATTCCGTTCCCTCCAAAGGCACCACCACACACGCTGGAATCATCCCCCAAATAGCTTTGGCTAAAGGATGTGATTCCTTTGTTGAGAACATCTAGTTTGAGGTGGGAAGTGGCATGAGACTTCGTTTCTGGAAGGATCGTTGGTGCGGTGAGAGATCCTTAGCTGGTATGTTTCCTTTTTTGTTTTCTCTAGCATGCAATAAGAATGTTATGGTTGCGGACTGCTTGGAGAGGGGTTTCGGGAGTATTTCGTGGAATATTCAGCACTTTTCTCTTTACTCTAAAGTGCTGAGGAGTCATGATGAAGACAAAATGAGATGGGTGAGATCTAAAAATGGTGCTTTCTCGATGAAATCTTGGTATTCGTGTCTTGTTGGGGATTTCGATGAGAGTTTCCCTTGGAGACAGATTTGGAGGTCTTTAGCCCCGCCTAGGGCGTCCTTCTTTGTTTGGGAAGCCACTCATGGAAGAATCCTTACCACTGATAACTTGAGGAGGGACGTGCTAGATTGGTGCTATCTTTGCAAATGTGATGGGGAGTCTGTTGAGTACATTTTGCTGCACTGTTTGGTTGCTAGGGAGTTGTGGCCCTTAGTGCTCTCTATTTTGGACTATGATTGGGTGATGCCTAGGAGGGTAGCTGAAGTTTTTTTGTGTTGGAAAAGAAATTTTAAAGACCCTCGAGCCTTAGCTATTTGGAGAGTGATCCCTATTTGTATTTGGTGGAATTTATGGAGAGAGAGAAAAATGAGAGGTGTTTTGAGGGTGTGACTGTGTCCATGGAGGGTTTGAGGGCCAATTTTTTGCAGTCATTGTTCTTGTGGGTGAATGCTATGTTGGGTTCCCCCTTTTCGGAGTTTTTAGATTTCATTAGTTTTCTAGCTTGTTTGGTCTAGAGGTCTCAGTATAGTCCTTTGTATTGCTCCTTCTATTCCTTTTTCTTTCAATAAAATTGCCTTACTTATCAAAACAGGGGTTGTAATTTATACGAGTTATGCTACTTGAAGATTCCTTGCATCCTATTCTTTACCAGTGGTTCATGCCTTAATGGTGTTATTTAAGCCTCATGAAACTCTTTCTATCAATTGGATTGGAGGGAGTTTGGGAAAATTTACATTTAATATTTCAGATAGTATAGGGGGGCGATGGTTGTAGTGGTAGATGCTGCACTAGAGAGGGCTCGGGCAGGGGTGGTCCTTTCTCCCGGGGTTTGTTTGGGTGGCCCGGAGGTGGGGGAGTGTTCGCGGTTGGTTTGTGTTGATAGCTCAATGGACCAGATTTGGAGGATGGTGAGTTTCTGGGCGAACCTTCGACCGAACCCTTGGCGGTTAGTTTCCCTCATAAAGCTTTGGGGGGAGAATCTCCGGCGTGGGTCTTGGACATGGTTTCCTCTGTGGGTCAGATGGTTGGGGTGTCATGTGGTGGTTAAGACGAAAAGCTGAGGGATCTCTTTGCAGCGTTGGAACGCAATCGGGTGCAGCCTCGCTCGAAAACGTCTAGAAAATCAGGAAGGAAGATGCTCAGGGAGTTGAAGGGCTTGAAGTCTTCGGTGAACTATGAAGGGTCTTCTTCGATCGCTAGGAAGACTGTGAGCTTTGGGCTGGACTGCTAGGGGTCTCGTTTGGATGGCTATAGGTTTGCGGGTGGGTGGGAGTTCTTCGAGAGTCTTGTTGGCAAGTGGGTTGAGGGTGGTTGGGAGTTCTTGGCGTTCTTTGGGCCTTTGTGTTCCTTTTTCTGGTTTTCTTTTTTGTTTGGGTTAGGAGTCTTCAGTATTTTCTCTTGTACTGTTGACTCCGTTGTGGTGTGTTTCGTGTTTTTCTTCTTCTTAATAATATTGGCTTACTTATAAAAAAAAAATATTTCAGATAGTATTCATTTGATTTTTGGTTTTTTGTTATCTATTTTGTTTGATTTGCATTTCTTGTGCTCGTGAGAAAAATGGAAACAATTAATTTGTTAGCTTCCAAGACTGCTCAGTGAAAGGACTTCGATTAAGAAGCCCAAAAATCAGCAGGCGTGTGGATATGAGTTACTCCAGTTAGTGTTTTTTCTAATTTAGCTGAAAGAATAGGAATCAACTACGAATTATTACTGTCTAGCCACCTTTCATACATGTACAACGCCAATCGACCATGATTTGCTCCCTTTGTTATAAAAAAGTCAGGCTCTGGGTTTCTTGTGTTTCTCTTAAGAGAAAACTTGGGTGGAATTTTGGTGGTTGGTCTTTTACTGATATATATTTGTATTGATTTAAGTCTGCTTTTTTTTTTTCCCTAAGTAAACTGTTTGTATTGTTTAAGTCACTGTTGTATTGTGTTTATTTTTTTTAATAAGTAAGGCAATCTTATTAAAGAAAAAGAAAGTTGACAGTACAAGAGACTATACTGACAACAGCTAAAGCATACACGCTAAAAAACTAATAAAATCCGGAAAATCTACAAAAAGACAGCTTACAACCGAATTAGCCCATCGAAAAATAGAATGCAATAAAAAAACCCACCAATCTAGTCAAAGACAGCCCTGTCTTCGAAACATCCTCCCATTCCTCTCCCTCCATAAACACCACCAAATGCAAGCTGAGATCATCTTCCAAATGACCAATGCAATTGGATCCTCAAACTTCCTCTAACAACGCAAAACATCCACCACCTTCCTAGGCATAACCCAATCATAGTTAAGGATGCTCACCACCGTTGTATTATGTGGACGGATGTTTTAACTTTTTAAGTTATTTCTGGGCTACTTTGGTGCTTTGCTTTCTCATCCTTAGTTGTTTTGAACAGGCATGCGGGTTATATTTGACTTTTCGCTTTGAGTCCATATAAGTGAATTGGTTTATGATGAGAAGTGATTGGCACAAGAAATTCAGATCTCGTATCTGTTATTATAATCAGGAAATTTTGTCTTTAATGTTTATGTCTCTTAAGTACTTATCAAATAAAAAATGTTTATGTATCTTAAGAATTATCTAATCATCACCTATCTGATGTAGGCCAAAATAAAAAGCATTGAACTGCAACTCAATGAAGCTCTTCATTCTACTGAAGCCAGGTCAACATCTGGCTCAGAAGGGCCTGGAGTGTTGTCTTCCATGGCACCAGGGGATGGCATAGATTCTTCGGCAGTGACAGTGACAAAGAAGCTTGAAGAGGAACTCAGAAAACGTGATGCACTGATCGAGGTCTGTTGTACTTAACAATCTGCACGTTTTTTGTGCAAATGACTTAATTTTAATCCATTTTTCCTGTCACTGAAAACTTACTCTATCGCGTTCCTTTTGTTTTACTATATGCTGATAGCCTGATTTATATGCTGTTTGTTGCAGAGATTGCATGAAGAGAATGAGAAATTATTTGATAGATTAACAGAAAAAGCATCTTCTCTTGGTTCGGCCGAGGTAGATTATCTCCCTTTCAGATTGGAACAACTGTATAACTAGAAATATCCAAGCTTTATGCTTGAGTTTTATATATGTGTTCTCTTCTTCCCTTGGAATTTGGCTCACACAACTTTGCTGCTTTGATGGCATACAGTGCAAAATTGAAGAGGCAGACCTAATGAAAAGAGGCCTAAAAATGGTCAAGTCGCAGTTCTGAGTAGGAACTCTGTCTATTTCAGCTGATGAAAATTAACCTCTATGCCACATTGGAATATTAAAAAAACTTTTGGATAATTGATTCTTCAACTGAGACTAGAATGTTCCAGTTGAAACTTGGGTTTAAGTTGGCGAGTTAGTCTTAGTTACCTTTAAACAATCACTAGGATTGGTTTTCCAACTAATTTTTTTACTTCTAGATCTCAAGAGTTGTAAGATATGGATATGATACCTTCCTGTATTTAGTGGTGTTTGTGGCGAGAAAGAAATATTCGTTGTTTCGAGAACCAAGCGTCAACGATGGAGAGTCTTAAGAGTCACATGTTACAGTCTCTTTTCCTTTGGTCTAATGCTGTATTGGAGTTTCCGTTTTTGGATCTTCTAGATTTTTGTAGCTTTCTAACTTGTATGTTTTAGATGTTTTCAGTACAGCCTATTGTACTGTTAATTCTTTTCTCTTTTTAATAAAACTTTTATTTACCTATAAAAAAAAAGATATGGATAGGGTGTCACCTTCTCGGTGATTGCCACCAATGGGATAAAGTGCAGAAGCCCTCCTTCCATACATTCCAAATGAACAACAGCCTGTTTGTTGTTGGAATGGTGCTGCACTAGAGATATCTATATACAGAAAAAGCAAAGTTTTGGCAAACTATTGGTTATTGTATGTGGTTTAAACTATCTGTCTTCCTGATGCTTTTCCAAGTTTGTTATGTATGGTTTGTTCTTTCACAATAGTTCTCTTTTTGGGGTTACAATGCACTACAGTGGGTATGGATTTGTTTCACCAATTTGAAAAAGAAAAAGAATGCATATTTGTTCTGGTCATGTGTTCCTTTTTCACATTTTAAATTTCTTTGAATTTCTTTTCAGGCATCAAGTCCTTTATCCAGTGGATCACTGAATGTTCAGCCTCGGGAACAAGGGAGGTATAATTCACCTCTAAACTGATAGTTCTTACTGTATTGTTACCTTTACTCTTAACTTCAATATCTTGTTATTGAACTTCTCTTTCATTGTTTCTTAGCAGGGTCGATAATAATAACAATAATAAGGGACGCTCTATGGATGTCATCCCTTCGCCATTGGCAACAGATAAGACTGATGGCACTGTTGCTTTGGTGAAAGTGGGCTCTGAAAAAGCTAAAACAACTCCAGCTGGAGAGTATCTTACTGCTGCCTTGAATGATTTTGATCCTGAGCAACAGGACAACCTTGCTGCCATTTCAGATGGAGCAAACAAGCTTTTGATGCTGGTATGCTCATTTATTCTTTCTGTTGACCTATCTGGATTAGTTACTGTCACATTTTGATTAAATCTTAAAGTGGGTAAGAAGGGCCCTCATCACCACCTTACCTATTTAGGTTATCCTAGGGGAGTAAGATGAAAATGGCATCTCAGTCTTCACAACGATTACATATAAAGTTCCTTAATATTCAGTAGCAGTATTTATGTTTTAAATGAAGTTGGTGTAATTTCCTTGGTGATATTCAACGAAGGATCGGGTTAAACTTAGGTGTGAAAGAAAGGCGTTAATAGGTTCTTACACTGGGCATCAGCTTTTTAATTAGGCAATGCATCATCTTTCTCTCTGGTTTTCATAAATTTCTGTGGACGAGTTGTATGTTAAACAATGAATGTCCAGGATTCAAATAATAATTGTAGAATAACGAAAGAGATGTGTCATGAGTTTATGTCTGTCCTCTGTTCATAATTATTAGAATGGGATCGAATGATTAAATTCACTTCTTTCCATTTAAGCTTTTGAGGGAAGTGGTGATTTAACAATAATGTATCCCTGTTGGAGTATTCTTTTTTTCCTTGAATAGTGGGAGTTTCATGCCATATATTCTTACCACGGGTCCTTATATCCACAAAAAGATTTAAAGAATAACTTTCTAATTGCAATATGGCAGGTTTTGGCGGCAGTAATAAAAGCAGGTGCCTCTAGAGAGCATGAAATACTTGCTGAAATTAGAGATGCTGTTTTCTCCTTTATCCGTAAAATGGAACCGAAGAGGGTAATGGATACAATGCTTGTTTCCCGTGTAAGAATTTTGTATATCAGATCTCTGCTTGCTAGGTCTCCAGAACTCCAGTCCATCAAGGTGATGAAGCTTTAGTTTTTTTTACTCCTAAAAAAAAGTATTTTCCTTTTTCCTCTTCTGGCATTTATTATGTAGTGTGTATCCGTTCTTTTGGTTTTCAGGTTTCTGCTGTTGAGTGCTTTCTAGAAAAGGCTAATAGTGGACGCAGTCGGAGTTCCAGCAGGGGTAGCAGCCCGGGAAGATCTCCTGCGCGTTATGTTGATGAGCAGATCCAAGGCTTTAAAGTGAACCTAAAACCGGAAAAGAAGTCAAAATTCTCATCAGTTGTTTTAAAAATCCGAGGAATTGATCAGGTTTTGTTTTCCAGCTATTAAGTAGAGAACAACACCCCCCTCTCACCTCAGCCCCCCCAATGTGAGCGGCATACGTGCATGGATGCTATTTTTTTTTTAATAAGTAAGATGAGCTTGATTAAAAAAAGATAAATGAAAAGAAGTGTTAATAGTACCAAGAGACTATACTGAAAACACCTAAGCCATACAAGCTAAAGAGCTAAGAAAATCCGGATAACCTAAAAAAGGAAAACCCAACACTGCATTAGCCTAAAGAAACAGGGATTGCAACAAAAAACCCCTCAAGCACTCCACTGACAACTCTGAGTCTTCAAAACATCTATTGTTCCTCTCCCTCCACAAGGTCCACCAAATACATGAAGGAATCATCTTCCACACTGCCAAAGGTTGTGAAACTTCCTTTTCCAACACCGCAACACATCAACGACCCTCCTAGGCATAACCCATGCATGCTGAAAACTTGTCCTATAACAGTTATGATCTATGATAGGTCTGCATGTTCCTGGTGGTTCATGTAAGTTTGTTATGTAAGACTAAACTGTCATCTGTGCAGGATAGTTGGAGGCAGCAGGTAACTGGGGGAAAGCTTAGGGAGATACAAGAGGAAGCCAAAAGTTTTGCAATTGGAAACAAACCCCTTGCTGCTCTCTTTGTCCATACTCCAGCAGGAGAGCTGCAGCGGCAAATTAGATCCTGGCTGGCGGAGAACTTTGAGTTTCTGTCTGTTACTGGAGACGATATATCAGGCGGGACAACTGGTCAGTTGGAGCTTCTTTCAACAGCAATAATGGATGGTTGGATGGCTGGACTTGGTGCGGCGCTGCCTCCCAGTACAGATGCTCTGGGACAGCTTTTATTTGACTATGCAAAGCGGGTCTACACTTCTCAATTGCAGCACTTGAAGGTATGTTAGAGTTGTAGGTGGGACCTATACTTTTGTAGCACTTCCTTGTGATAGTGTTAATATGCTATAAGTCAAGCGGGATGATATTTGCACCCATCTGCATGCGGGTAGGTTGGCTTGATAGATAACGTTTATGCAGATATTCTGGGCCCTCATTCTGCATCTTCCTTTTCCCTCTCCTTCCCTCCTGGATGTGGCATCTGACACTAGATGTCTGCAACAACAGCTTGGTGTCTCGTCCACTGCTTATGTTCATATCTTCATCTCTTTTGCAAATATCATCTATGAACCTTTCCATGATGTACTGTGATTGACATATACTCATTTATTCGTCTCGATCTTCTTTATTTATGAAGATTTTCTAGTTTTCCACTCTCTCGATTGTCTTGACTTCATAACTGACTGGACTTGTGCCTATGATTTCATTATGGTATCAGGATATTGCCGGCACCTTGGCAACAGAAGAGGCAGAAGATGCAGCACAAGTAGCTAAGCTGCGTTCAGCTCTGGAATCAGTTGATCACAAAAGAAGAAAGGTAGTTATAGTTATTTATGGTTCATCTTCGTGTGCATCTATGTCACTGTCTTATAACTACCTTTTCTTATTTATAGTATGCCCTGAAATTAAAACTTCCATGTGTATATGTTTTCTCAGTATCCAGGTTGCTAGTGATTTTTTTCCTGGACCTATTATGTTATTATTTTTATTTTTCTTGATGTCCTGTTTACTACTGGTATATGGGGCTTTTCTGGACTTATAATATTTGGATAAAATGAAAAGTTTGTGCATCAGAAAGGAAGTAGAAATACCAGATAGTACATATGGCTTAAATTCTATTTTAGCATTTAGGTTAAACCAAAGAAAATCGTCTATGAAGTGTCTTAAGTGTGTTTTTGTGTCTATGACTAGTGCTTCTTAGTCTCTGATTTTCAGATTTTGGTGTTTCTTAATGGCTGTTTATATTTGGCTAGTAGAAGAGCCAAACAACGTTAATTCCCAAATTCTTTTAGGTGATTTTTGTATGCCTTGGGAAAGTTGAAATCCGGTTCTGTGGTTCTAATTGTATCCCCACTTCAATTCTTCGAGTGGATTTTGTTTCAAGTTTTCAATGGATCAACAGGGTTCATGTAATTGCACTTGTTAAATCAAGAGATTTCTGTCCTCAGCTGCTCATGTAATTGGGCTCATTGTCTTTTGCTATTCTTCATCTATGCTTAGTTGTGACTGTCCTTAGCTGTTTATCTACTAAATAGTTGATTGGCTGGAGGGTTTAGTAAGCAGGGGATGGGCTATGGCTGCCATCCTTGTCTTTTGGTTGCTATATCTGTATTCTGTGCCATGATGAAAATGTTTTCTAATTCTTCAACAATATCTTGTTCTTGAATTTAGTTCTCTGATGGGCATAATCTGATGTCATATTTTGTGGGATTTATGATCAGCTCTTGCAACAAATGAGAGGTGATATAGCCTTATTAACATTGGAAGATGGTGGTTCGCCAATTCAGAATCCTTCTAGTGCAGCTGAAGACGCACGATTAGCATCTCTCATTTCCCTTGATGGCATGATGAAGCAAATCAAGGTTTTTACCTTACAACTAGTTTCTTGCTTTACTTGATGGCTTGTCATGTGGGATGGAATAAGAAACATGATAAACATATATTGACCAGGATGTGATGAGGCAGTCCTCTGTTAGCACCTTGAGCAAAAGTAAGAAGAAAGCAATGCTTGCAGCTTTAGATGAACTTATGGGACGGATGCCTTCCCTCCTCGATATTGATCATCCATGTGCTCAGAGGAATATTGCTGATGCTCGCCGTCTAGTTGAGGTATATAAAACTTTTACATTTTAAGTAGTAAATATTATATTTAGTGCTTATTTCCTGTTTGTTGGGTAGAGGACGCACATGATTGTGGTAGATATCCCCATTAGTTTATGCTTTACAGGCAGACTCGGCTACAGTTGGGGGAATAAGAAGCTTTCAGAAAAAGTTGGCCGGATAAGTTTGTCAGAACTATTATGTTTAAGAAAGCAGCATATTTCCAGTTCACATTAATGTTGTTCATTTCTTTTTCCTTTTCATGTGTCTTGGACCAGAAAGAAAAAAAGTCAAAATGAGCTCATCTACTTCTATTTGCTGTCATCTCAAGTTACGTAATAGGTCCGGAACAAAGAAATTCAATTGGTGGAAGAGGCAAAATCGGGTAATTACAAATCTGTGCGGAATGTAACATGGTGGAGGAAACAACATGGTCTTTAGTTTGAAAATGAGCTCATTATCGTACAAAGAGATGTGGAATAGTATTTATCTTGATGTTAGTTCTTTCTCTGACAAAATCTAAATAGAAAGAAAAGGAGCTTCTGAGAGTTGGAGCAGTCAGAGGCTCTGTCTCTGTTGGTTGCATCAGGCATTTGTCCGAGTCTGCACTTAAATGTACTTGGTAATTATTTTCTCCATTCTTCGTCTGTTATTCCAATTTTCCCTTCTTGCTGCAGTCAATCCCTGAAGAGGATGACCACCTTCAAGAGACATCACATACTCGCAAAGCATCAACAGATTTGGGGCCTGGTACTGAAACCAACGTGGCTCAGTGGAATGTCTTGCAGTTCAACACCGGCTCGACAACCCCATTTATAATCAAGTGTGGTGCGAACTCGAATTCAGAACTGGTTATAAAAGCCGAGCCCGGGTTCAGGAACCTAAAGGTGGTGAGATAGTGAGGGTGGTTCCGAGACCAACCGTTTTAGAAAACATGAGCTTGGAAGAGATCAAACAAGTGTTCTCCCAGCTCCCTGAAGCTCTAAGCCTGCTTTCCCTCGCAAGGACCGCAGATGGAACTCGAGCACGTTTTTCCAGACTGTACAGAACTTTGGCCATGAAAGTTCCATCATTGAGGGATCTAGTAGGGGAGCTTGAGAAGGGGGGAGTTTTGAGAGATGTGAGGTCATGAATGCAGGATGTGTCGTGAACTTTTCAGTTTTTTCAATACCCTATCACGTGAGGCCTGTGTTTATATCATTTTGGGAAGTTCATCCAAACAGTACGGCGTCGTGTAATTTAGTGTGCGCTTTTTGCCCGGCCAACAAAATCTTTGTATTTGAAAACTGCTATCCCCGCTAAGAGCAAGCTTTGTGTACACATTATAATTTATTTCTGATATTTTTAGCAATTTCTTCTGTAAATTACAAATGCCTGCATAATGTTCGGGTTCTGTGGGATAAATAATTACTTAAAACGAAAAAAGAATAAACGACGAAGCCGTTTCCACGTAACCAGTGGAATGACGAAAATGCCCTTGTCTGAATGGAAATCTATGGTCGTTCTTCTGTTAGTTCCCCGATTCCAGCGTTTCATTCCGTCTCTTAAGAAGTGAGACGGTGGGATTTAAATGTTTTCAAGTTGAATCTTGTTAGTACCGTGAAAATGTCTTCTTTGACGTGTACTAAGTTAACACTATTCACCGTCGCTGGAGTAATTCTCCAAACCATTGGCCTCTCGCTCTTCGTTTATGGCTTCTTTCCCGTCAAACCAGCTCTCTCCGGTGTCAGGTACGGTTTCCGAACTCCCCCCCGCTTGGTTCTCGAGAAACTCAAAGAAGAAAATGGTAAAGGAAGAAACAAGTAACGTTTTGAATATAAGAACAGATACCCTAGGCACTAAAAAGAATCGGATGTTTTTCTCTTTGTTTGAGATTCGTGAACTCTTCTTTGATTTGGCTGATAATGTCAGCGGTCCCGAGAGTTTTTACGCGCCGACGTGTAACTCGGTCCGGAACCAGAGCCAGAGAGATCTGCCTCCGGACCAGCTCAAAGCGCTTTACGAGGTACTTCCTTCATATTTAATAAGGGGTCGTGCTGTTGGCAATTTTTAAAATTTGAAAATGTTTCTTTGCTGCTGTCTTCTTTTTTTTTTTTTCTGTAGATTTTTGGTCTCTGTATTTGGTTCTAAATCTGCAAAACTATGCAGCAAACTAGCTGTGATTCCTTTCACTAAATAGAGCTTAGTCGATTAAATGATTCAATTAATGAAGAAGTGGATTGATTGGTATCAAGTAATTCCTCGTGACTATGTTTTTGTGAAGTGTATTCACTCCCTTTTTTAAATGGTCCGAAGATTTTTGCAAATGTCTTCCAAGCCTATGAGCGCAAGACGATTATATCTAGTCTCCCACTACCAAATTCTGGCCAAAGACTGGAATAGTAGCTGATGAAGTTCCTGGCTGGGAATGGTAGTAAAATAATGCATTAAGAGACTTGTGTAACTCTAAAAGCTCTGAATACCTCACTGGAATATTTCATTCCCGTTGTGAGGGTCTCAACTCTCATTCTTGTTGTTAATGTCTTACTGCTCCATGATTAAATGGTATGGTTCTCAATGCAGATTTCAAGAAAATCAACTATTGCTTCTGTGCAGAATTTGTATGTTTCGTCTTTGAATCTGTGTTGCGCAATAAAAAGGCTAAAGTAGCGAGTCAATTGAGGAATTTTGTTGCTCATCCTTCATAAATACTCTACTAACAGGAAAATTACCTGCTGTCTTAATGTAGGAATTTTCAGGAATCCCTCCATTTGACCGACTAGTGTTAATGGTACGCAAAGTTTATTTAGTGAGTGATATTTTTCAAAATGCATGCCTGGGAATTTATATACATTGGCCGTTAATGATGCTATATAATGAATAAGAATCAGCTCACCATTTACAACCACGTCAGTTTAGGTTATTGATGGTCTTCCAGCAGAATTCGTGCTTGGCAAGGATCATCAGCCTCCACCCAAGGGTTTGATGGAAGCTATGCCGTATACTCAGTCATTGTTAGCAAATGGAATGGCCATTGGGTACCATGCTAAGGCTGCACCTCCAACTGTTACAATGCCTCGTTTGAAGGTGACCGTGACTGCGTTCTCTTCAATATGCATAACCTGTTGAAGTGTATTTTATTCCTTACCCTTTTGGTACAATTCCAGGCTATTGTTTCTGGGGCAATTGGGGGATTCTTGGATGTGGCGTTCAATTTTAATACACAGGCTCTATTAGATGACAATCTTCTCGGTTAGTTGATACAATCTTGTTAGAATAGTCAGCACATCAATACTTTCACGAACTTGTCTAGTATTGCAATTAACATGTCCTCTCTGCTGCTATGAAGGCCAGTTTTTAAGGACCGGTTGGAAAATGGTGATGCATGGCGATGAAACATGGCTTAAGATGTTTCCAGGACTATTCACGAGGCATGATGGAGTTAGCAGTTTCTTTGTAAGTTTTCTACACTGCCTTAGTTGCATATGAAATACATTCACTCTGTCCTATTCACATTAGTACTTCTGTATTTGTGTGTGTTGTAAATGACTTTTTAGTATTGACAAGTCCCTACCTGGCACTACAGTTTCTTTTGCTTTCCATTATAGGTTGTCATATTAATGCTGTCAGCTTCATGATTGACAGTGTATGAGTTTCTTTCTCCCTAGAATGTTGCCAGCTAGCTTGCTTATGTCCAGTTTTGGAAATGTGTTGCAAGCTAGCTTGCTTACATTGTGCATATGTGTGGGCTGAGTTGTGTCACCATGACACCTGGTTAGACCGGTACATGTGCCTGGTACCATTTCTGGCTGGCCACTTTTTGTTGAATAGTAAATAACCGACCTCTTTTTGTTGTTGTTTACTATATGATCTTTTTTGCACATAAAATTAGGCGTAAGAGTTTGCATCTTTCATCTGGGGTTGTTCAGATAGAAAGTAAGTCATAAGCAAATAGCAATAATACTCAAGTTCTGCTTCCTACAGGTAAAAGATACTGTACAAGTAGATCAAAATGTTTCTCGGCATTTGGTTGATGAGCTAAGCAGAGACGACTGGGATCTTCTGGTTTGTCACGTTTCTTGTGAATATAACAAGTAGTTAAGATTTATACATTTATTTGTGTCTTTGTTATTTCGATCATTGAGATCCAGATTAAAAATATATTCTATAGTTTAGTTTATCCTCTGATTTTCTTTGGCTTGATGCTTATTATTCTTTTCTTCTCATACTGAAAGATCAAATGAAGGATATTGCCGTGCATTCTTATGTTATTTCTTTTTGCTGTATCAACAGAGTGGTCTCTATCAGCTAGATCTATTATCTGGATTATTTTTGTGAGTTCAGGGCTTGAATATTTTCTTCTATGTGTGCTTGTTGTCGTACCTTTTGGTGTATACCCTATGCCATGCTGAATACCTTGCGAACTTCTATATTCTTTCCTAATTTGCTCAAATGATGCACAGGAACGACTTAATGTCTCTTTTAAGATATGCCTAAGGAGGACGAGAATTGGAGTCAATGCCAAGATCATAGTTTCTTGTTTAATCTTTTTCAGTAACTAGATGGTCCATGCTTTTGTTACCTTCACTGGGTGGGATGATATAAATATTTGTGTTAGCCATTCTGATTTAGTTCATACAAGAACCTTATTGTGTTTGTTGGGCCTATTTCTAGCTTTTACTATATTGTCTTGTCATTCTACTCTTCCTAGTTTCTTTGCTTTTGGTTTATATTCGAAAGCTTAACTGAATGCTAAACCATACAATTTATTCATAATTTTACATCCTACTTCGTACATTTTATGTTGTAGAAGTTATATTCGTTGTGCAAGGTTGAGTAGGCTTTGATACTTGTTCTGTGCTTTAAAACTCCTCTTTGAACTTAATAATTTTATTGTAAACTTTTAAGTGTATTGCTATAGCTGCCTATGTACTGTATTCAGATTGATGTTGGTGTTTCATAGTTCTACTGAAGAGATTAAAAAAGAAGAAGAAGATAAAATTGGCAATTTGGATGATGAACTAAGTTTCCACCTTGACTTGTACTTCATTCTCTAGCTTTTAACTAAAGCTATTGTTTCAGATTCTACATTATCTAGGCTTGGACCATGTTGGACATCTTGGTGGGCGTGACAGGTTTTGCACCATAATCATACCCAGATAATTTGTTGATATCTCTTTTTGAGCTTCATTTTGGAGGTTTGTTCAACTGTTTCAGCGGCTTAATGGCCCCAAAACTTTTGGAGATGGATGAAGTCGTGAAGATGATTCATACAAGTATTATTGCAAATCAAGAAAATGACCAAGAACAGACCCTTTTGGTTTGTGATACCTCCTTTTTGGTCTTGGGTTTTTAATGAATAATTAGTTTGTAAACAGAATGCCTTCACAAATACCACTAAGTGAATATGAAAATCTGTTTGCAAAATGTTAGTGTAGTTTTTTGTTTGAGATAAATTGTTTGCCCGACTTTCTCATAGTTTTAACTTTTGGGGACAAAAAGAATGGAGCCATACACAATTTTCTATCCACTCTTAAACTCTGCGAACTTTTTAAACACCATTTTTTGCCTTCATTTTCTTAGAGTCTCTTTAGCTCATGGAAGATAAAATTATGATTTGTAGGGCTTCTTGGAGGACAAATGCTCAATGGTTTATTTGTGTGTCTTCATAGTTGGAGCTTTGTTTGTTAAAAAACTTCATACTTGGAGCATTGTTTATTTGTTTACAAAAGACTTCACAGTTGAAGCGTTGATGAGGTCAATTGCTTGGAGGAGAAATAAAGAGAAGGTCTTAGTAGGATAGGGAGGATATTAAGTCCCCAGGAATGCAAAGGACACAAACAAACCTTGCAAACTCGAAAATTCTTGCATCTTCATCCCCAATCTTGTCCTTATTTTATTTTCTGTTCATAACATAAAGGTCTCACTGATCTTAGAATCAAATGTCTTCTTGTATTGGATAGTCAAAATAATGGGACTTACCAGTCGAGTCTAGCCAGGATTCTTTGTTAGCTGTATCATTAGGAGCTCATAACCTTCCCTTCTCTTGGGGCTCCTCCTCGTATTAGACAGTGGTTTGTATGTTCATGCAGGACTCTCTATGTTCTAAGTATTAGCAAGTCGTACACTAACACACTTCAAAAGAGAACAAAAAAAAAAACAAGAACTAGTAGTGCATTAATAGATAATATGCTGACTGATTGGGATCGTTACTATGTTGTTGCCATCACCAATTTTTGGCTACATTCGCCTTTTGTGTAGAACCCTGCTGCTATGTCCTTCTGGTTTGTAGTTGTTGCTTCATTTTGATACGTACCCGGTCATACATTCTGTTTTGCATGTTACTTGATAAGAAAAAAGAACTTCTGTTTTGCTGTTCTAGCTAAAAAACTCATTCAAGAAAGTTAATTATCTTAGATTGCTCTGTTATCTTGTTTTTGGAACTTAGGTGGTTGTAAGTGACCATGGCATGACAGACAATGGTAATCATGGGGGTTCTTCATACAAAGAAACTGACTCCTTAGCTCTATTCATTGGCCTGAGAAATGACATCTCTGATCATGCATCAGACACTCTTGATACAGTTTACCAGGTAGCTCAGACTAGAGTTTCCTTTGCTTGTTTTTGCAGAGCAGATGTTTGGTTTTATAAAAGACGATCGCCATTCAAGATTGTATCTCTTCATAATTCTGCTCTGAATGTTGTACCCAGGTTGACATCGCACCAACGTTAGCTCTTCTATTTGGTGTGCCAATTCCCAAGAACAATGTTGGTGTACTCATTTCGGGTAGTTTCAATTCATTTACAGGTTATCTCTCTCTCTCTCTCTGGATTGGTTGCAATAAGGAAATAAAGTTTGGGAAAGAATATGCAGAACATATTCTTTCCCAAACTTGTCAGGGCGGCTAATGATTGGGAGCTGAAGATTTTTTTTCTCCTTTTTCTCCTTTCTTTCCCCCTTGGCCCCTCGGAGTGGGGTTGATGATAGGTTGTGTTGGATGGGGTCCAGATCTGGAAATTTCTCTGTTAAGTCGATGTATGGGTTAATCTCTTGCTCTCCTCGACCTCGTTTTCCATGGAGGCAGATTTGGCGGTCTTCTATCCCTACGAGAGTATCCTTTTTCGTGTGGGAGGCTGCCCACGGGAGAGTCTTGACTACCGACAATCTCAGAAGAAGAGGCTTATGCGTTCTAGATTGGTGCTTTCTCTGCAGAACTTGTGGGGAATCGGTGGATCATATCCTTCTTCATTGTTCGGTGGTTAGGGAGCTTTGGAATCATGTGTTGAGCATCATGAATTATTGTTGGGTTATGCCTTCTAGGGTGCTTGACGTGTTGTATGGTTGGAGGAGGAAGTTTCATGACCCCATGGCTTAGGTTGTGTGGAAGATGATCCCATCGTGCATTTGGTGGGTTACTTGGCGGGAACGGAATGATAGATGCTTTAATGACACTTTATCGTCTCTTGAAGGGTTGAAGGGCAAGCTGATGATTTCTTTGTTTTTGTGGGCTAATATTGTTCTTGGTTATCCTTTCTCGGATTTTTCTGATTTCATTAGCTTTCTAGCTTGTATGGATTAGGTGCTTCAGTATAGCTCTTGTGTACTGTTTCTTTTCTTTATTTCTAATAAAATTTCCCTTACTTATCAAAAAAAAAGAATATGCAGAAACAAAGATGAAATGAGTATGAAAGGGAAAGCTACTTGAATGATGGAGACATTCATTACTTATTATTCTGGTGGAAGTTATATTTTATGCTTTACGCCACAAATATTGTTTTATCAATTCATTTGTTGCATTTTAACTCTTCGTTAACATTTAGATGTTAGTCCCGTTTGTATGCATACTCAATAATCTGGTTGTCCTTTCTAAGGTCTCTGTACAAATGAAAGGGACAAAAGGGGAGCAGAGGCACTTAGAGAGTTGGCCATCAACTTATGCTCTTCATTATGACAATGAAGAATGAATGAGTGAGAACTTAGGACTAGCTCAAATGATAAAACAAGAAAATCTTGCTCATTGTTTTAATATGTAAAATGCCAGAAAATGTTCCTCTCTCTCCCCTGTGAGATGCCTGGGCTGGGAGCTTGATTGTTGGGTTTGTTTTGAGCGTCTTTGCTGCTTTAGTTCAGTCTAGTGTTCAATGGCATTTTTTCGTAGTTTAGCGATAGAGGCGAAAACCTTTCAGTTCTCGGTGAGTTCGGTTGGCATTGTCACGATAAAGGAGCTGAGCAGAAAAAAGGAGAGCTCGATGCGTTTTGGCAGATATGGGGTGCTGTGGTTGTCGAATCTCTTTGGCAAACTGGTTAAGGGAAAGGAGGCCAAAGACTTTTCGATTAAATTTAACGAATCGTCCCGTGCGTTTCTCGCTCAAGGTCGATCAAATGGGAACGGTTGTTATGTTGCTTTAGCAGAATTTGGGGAGCGGCTTACGAGGGCAGATTTTGATTCCGGAAGGAAGAAATAGAATGGGGTGGCAGGCCTTTGCTCAGATGTGTGAGGAGCTGATTTCTGTCATTGACGTTCTCCGACGTAAGAAGTTGGGTCATGCTAATTGGGCGGTCAAGCAAGGTGTCTCCTATGCTCAAATGGTGCAGGCAAATCTGCCGGAGAAGAGGGTGGTGGGAGAGCAGTCCAGCCCGTGTGAAGTAGTCGTTGGTAGCTTGAAAGAGGTGTCGCCTTTTGGCTCCCCGAAGGTGGCGCATGCAGAGTTTGGTGAAGAGGACGTGAATTACAAGAATTTTCACTCAAGTGGGGCTATGGTTGCGTCGGCTGGGTCAGAAGGTAGGCTGTGGGAGCATTTAATGAGGGTAAAGGCTGAGCTGGAGTGGATAATCAGGCTGGCTAAAAAGAAAGAGTTGGGTCTGGAGCCCGGGAGTGCTCTTTGCTGCACGGTCTGCGGGTTTAAAATGGTGACCCAGCCAACATCTAAAATTCAAGCTCATGGGCTCCATGAGACTGAAGTGGCCCAAGAGAAGAAAGGCTTGGGCGTTGCTGGCAAGCCCGACCCACTGCTTCTACGCAGTGTTGAGGCTGACTCGGACGCTCGTGGGTTGGGGTGTGTCGGGCCTGTTGAGGTCGACGATGGTACAGGGTTTGCCGGGGAGGGCCAGATGGCGCCGACGAGCCATGTAGTGGCCGGCGCTGACTTGGGTCTGGCGGGGGATGACCACACGCGGCCGGCGAGCCATGTATTGGCCGGCGCTTCCTTGGGTTTCGTGGGGGAGGCCCAGAGGACGTCGGCGGGATCTGCAGTGGCCGGCGCCGACTTGGGTCTGTCGGGGGATGGCCAGACAACGCCGGCGAAGCTCGGGGGGACGCTGACTGTGGCGGGAAGGGTCAACCTGAGCTCTCCTTTTGAGTTCCAGCCGCTAGACACGTGCGGGGACCGTTACCTGTCGACCAGATCTGTTCAGGTATCCACTTTTTCACAACACGCTGGCGATTCTAGCGTGCCTATAGTTGTAGAGGGGGGAGGAATAGCCGATTCTGGTATGCTTGTGCCTTTGGAGGTGGAGGATAGTAGTTGTGCAGATCTGTCTCACTTAGTAGAAGCTGTAGATGAGGGTGGGGAATCGGTTGCTCTTGAGTATGGGGCTATTGAGATGCTTGTTGAGCCTTTGAGGATGCTCCTACCATCACAGCCACCTTCCAGTTGGGTTCTAGAGAAGATTAAGTCTTTTAGGCTTATGGTGGGTGTCTCTTGTGAAGGGCATGAGGCTGATTTAATGAATTTGTTTGCAGCAATAGAGAAAGAGAGGGGGCAGCATCGTGTACAATCAGTGCGGAGATCAGGGCGGAAGTTGGTGAGGGAAATGAAGGCTTTGGAGTCTTCGGTGAATTATGATTCTAATGCTTCTAGTTCTCGTAAGTATAGGAAGCCAGGGCGGGAGTTAGCGATTGTTTTATGAAGCCTAGAATTATTTGTTGGAATGTTAGGTGGTTAAATAACGTCAAGAAATGTAAGGGTGTGGGGAATTTGTTACGAGGGTGGAAGGTGGATCTTGTTTGTCTTCAAGAGACTAAGGTGTCGTGTGTTTCGAGGGCATTGGTGAGACGGTTGTGGGGTTGGACCTCATGTTAGGTGGTGTCATTTGGAGGCCGCTAGCGCCTCGGGCGGTATCTTGATTCTTTGGGATTCTCGGGTTATGGAGATGGAGGAGTCGTGTAGTGGATCTTACTCTATTTCGGTGCTGTTCAGGAATGTTGAAGATGGAATTTCATGGGTTTTTTCTGGCGTTTATGGACCAAATGATGATAGCAGTCGGAGGATTTTATGGGATGAGCTGGCGGGAATATCTTCGTTGTGGAATTTTCCTTGGTGTATTGGAGGGGACTTCAATGTTACTCGTTTTCCTGGAGAACGGTCGGGGGTTGGGGGTAGTAGGAGCGCTATGAAGGATTTCTCAGATTTCATTGCTGATTGTGGCTTGGTGGATCTTGCATTGGTGGGTGGCTTGTATACTTGGTCTAGTGGTAGCGCTCACCAGTCATGGTCTAGAATTGATCGTTTTCTGGTTACTTCCGGTTGGGATTCTATTTACCCGGAGCTTATTCAGCGGAGGTTACCCCGTTTGTATTCGGATCATTTCCCGATATTGTTAGAGGGTGGGAGATGGGGGGATTCCGTGAAACCGTTTCGCTTTGAGAACATGTGGCTCAAAGTGGACGGTTTTGTAAAGCTGGTTAGGGAGTGGTGGCAGAGCTATGTTTATAGTGGTTCTCCCAGCTGTGTTACACATGAAATTGAAAGCTCTAAAGAGAGATCTCAAGATGTGGAACAGGAATGTCTTTGGTGATCTTAACTTTCGCAAAGATGCGCTCTTACAGGAGCTCTCTTCTCTGGATGAGTTGGATGAGAGGGGCATCATGGATGGGGAAGGCAAGGAGAGGAAGTTGTCTGTATCTCGGGAACTCGATCATTTAATTGAGTTGGAGACAAAAATCGAGAGCTTTGTGGCTAAAGGAGGGGGACCGATGTACTAAATTCTTCCATAAGGTTGCTAATTCTAATCGGAGAAATAACTCAATCTCGAGTTTGGAGTTGGAGGGAGCAGTGGTGGAGGATCCATCTGTGATTTCATAAGCTATTGTTGATTATTATTCCTCCTTGTATAAGGAGCCTTTCAGTTGGCGCCCTTTGTTGGATGGGCTAGATTTCAATACCATTCCGGGGGAGGACGTTGAGTACATTGAGAGGCCTTTTGAGGATGAGGAGGTGGCAAGTGTGGTTAGTAGCCTGAATGGGGATAAGGCGCCGGGTCCGGATGGGTTCTCTCTCGCCTTTTTAAAATCTTGTTGGGATGTGGTGAAGCGGGATGTATTGTTAGTGTTTAATGAATTTGCAACCGAGGGGAAGTTTGTTAGGAGCTTGAATGCTTCTTTTATTGTCCTTATCCCGAAAAAACCGGGCGCCGTCGACCTTAAGGATTTCCGGCCTATTAGTCTAGTGGGAGGTGTGTACAAGATTTTAGCTAAGGTTTTAGCTAACAGATTGAAGCTCGTTCTGGATAAGATAATTTCTTCGTCTCAAAATGCTTTTGTGAAGGGTAGACAAATTCTGGATTCAATGCTTGTGGCCAATGAATGCATCGACTCTAGGTTGAGGGCGGGGGATCCAGGTGTGCTTTGCAAACTGGATGTGCAGAAGGCATATGACCATGTGAACTGGAATTTCCTTATGTACCTTCTAAGGAGATGTGGGTTTGGTGAGAGATGGTGTAGGTGGATCTTCTTCTGTATTTCGACGGTTAAGTTTTCAGTGATTATTAATGGGTCTCCTAAAGGTTTCTTCAGTAGCTCTCGTGGCTTGCATCAAGGGGATCCTCTTTCTCCTCTTTTGTTCGTGATTGTGATGGAGGCTTTTAGTCGCATGATGGGGGAGGTGGTGTTGCTCGAGGGGATACAAGGCTTTAAAGTTTCGGAGGGGGTTGCCATCTCGCACCTTCTTTTTGCGGATGATACGTTAGTGATGTGTGGGAATGATGCTGAACACCTTCGGAACCTTAGTTGCCTTTTATGTTTTGAGGCTGTTTCGGGCTTAAAGATTAATCTCTCTAAGTCCGCAGTCATCCCTATTAGTGAGGTGGAGAATGTGCAGGAGTTGGCGGATATTTTAGGGTGTGAGATCTCTTCTTTGCCTATTCAGTACCTTGGCCTCCCTTTGGGCGCATCTTTCAAGAACATTCACATTTGGGATGGGATCGTTGAGAGGATGGAACGTCGTTTGGCGGGTTGGAAGCGTATGTACCTCTCTAAGGGTGGTAGATTAACTCTTATCAAATTTACTCTCTCTAGTTTACCTTCATATTTTCTTTCTTTGTTTCCGATTCCGGCGGGGGTAGCGTTAAGGATGGAGAAAATTCAGCGGGACTTCCTTTGGGGAAGTGATGGAGACGTGCACAAGCTACATCTGATGAAGTGGCAGAAAGTGTGTTCTCCGATGTACGACGGTGGGTTGGGCATTCGTAGCATTAGAGTGTATAATACGGCGTTATTAAGTAAATGGTTATGGCGGTTTGCTATGGAAAGGGATAGGCTGTGGAGGAGGGTTATAGCTGAAAAATATGGTTGCTTGGTGGGAGGTTGGCATACAGATTCTGGTCGTGGCTCTTATGGGGTCAGCTTGTGGAGGTATATTAGTAAAGGTTGGACAGCTTTCAGTAAGCATATTCGGTTCAAGGTGGGTAATGGGGGCACTGTTAGTTTCTGGCATGATGCTTGGTGCGGTGATCAGCCCTTAAGTCTTGCATTTCCTATGGTTTTCTCGTTATCTCGGTGTAAGGAGGCTATGGTGGCGGATTGTTTGGTAGATGATGGTGGTCATGTGGTATGGAATATTCCTTTCTTTAGAGCTGCAAATGACTGGGAGTTGGAGGATTTTGACGCTTTCTTTGCCTTGTTGTATGGGACTACTCTCAGAAGAGGGGAGGATGACGTCATAGTATGGAAGGGTTCTAAGGATGGGGTATTTTCTGTTAGATCTATGTATGGTTTGCTTAGAGGAGGGGCTGGTCCCTCTTTCCCCTGGAAGAGTGTTTGGCGGTCTTCATGCCCTTTGCGAGTTTCTTTCTTTGTGTGGGAGGCTTCTCATGGTAGGAGTCTAACTATTGATAATCTCCGTAGAAGGGGGCTGGTCATTGCTGATTGGTGCTTCTTATGTCGCTGTGGTGGGGAGTCTGTTGATCATGTTTTGTTGCATTGTCCTTATGCGAGTGGTTTATGGTTCCATGTGCTCAAAATTCTGAATTTTCAATGGGTTATGCCCGAAAAGGTAGAAGGGGTGCTGAGGTGTTGGCATAGAAGCTTCAGAAACCCTTTTGCTAAGGCTATTTGGAGAATGATTCCACATTGTATCTGGTGGTGCCTTTGGCGTGAGCGCAATAATAGATGTTTTGAGGATTGTTCCTTGTCCTTGGTTAGGTTGTAGGGTGTGCTGTTGTCTTTACTGTTTTCTTGGGTGAACTCGGTGCTTGGGTGCCCCTTTCTTGATGTTCTTGATTTCGTTAGTTTTCTTGCTTGTTTAGAATAGTGGTTGCGGTATAGTCTTTGTACTGTGTTCACTTTTCTAATGAGATTGGCTTATTTATAAAAAAATATATATATATGTAAAATGCCACCCAAGATGTTATCCCCTAATCCTGGATCATTTAGTGTAGGACCTTGGTTAGAAATAAAGGCCGCTGCAGCACACCCTTTCACTTGAACACCCACATTTGATTTGAATGTTGTTTATTGTATACGTATGCTTTTGATGATATTTTCTTGTCCATGATGACTGCAGATGACCAACAGCTTAAAGCATTGGAGTTGAATTCCTGGCAGTTACTCAGATTATTGACAGCACAATTACCTGGTTTATCATGTGCAAATTCCCCATGTGATGGCTTTATTGATGATCAAGGATCTAGAAAAAGAAAGTGTGATGGGAACATGGAGAATGTGATTTGTTGTTTATATATCAATGCTACAGTTCTTCACAGTTCATGGAAGTCTAAGGATGTCTCCAGGCGAGTGCATAATGCTAAATTTCACCGTAATCATGAAAGTTAGATTATTTGGAAACACTGCTGATGCCCAGTGTCGTTTCCTTTGCAAATCGTGTAGGTCTTATAGTAGGGAAGACTACAGTAGCATAGTTGCAGCATATTATGAGTTTCTGGAAACTGCAAGTGAGTGGTTATCACGCAAAGTCACTGATGTATGTATTTTCCTTTGAAAGAGTTTCTGAGTTGATTGAAAGTCTTTTCGAGTGTGAAGATGAAAATAAAAAATCCATGCTATTTTCAGTGTGAGGGGATGCAAGCATGCTGTCGAGTGTTTGTCCTGTGATTTTGTTTTCCATAGATCCTTGTTGATGACAGGTTTCTGGTGTTTTTGCAGAAACTTGTTGACCTACTTGCTTTCGGAGTTGCAGCCATGCTGCTGTCATGTATGGTACTGTTGAACCTCATATTTCGTATTTGCAAAGAAGTTTATGTTAGCGAGAAGGAGCATCTTGACTTAATCTATAGTATGCATACTTGGAATTTAGATGAGACTTTTATCTTGGGTGCCATCTCGATCATTATTGTAAGTATGGGTTCAAGTTCCATGGTAGAGGAAGAGCAATATATTTGGCATTTTGTGACTTCCACATTTGATCTGGTATTACTTCGCAAAGCAATGAAGTCCCTCCTCCCAGCAGAGAAATCATTTAGACCGTATAAGGGTCCTAAGGAAATTGGTTTCCAAATGTGTTCCATCTTTGTGCTTATTGTTTCTGGGAGAACTTTGAGAGCATGGCATCAAGGGGGCGTGAACTGGACTTATCTTCCTGACATTTCTAAGTGGCTTGAGCAGGGTGGTAGAAATCAAATAAAATTCATTCAACTAGTCTCTGGCTTCCTGGTGATCAGCTTGTGCTTGTATGCACTATCCTTATTACGATCAAGTAGGAAACTTGTTCTGGGGGTTGGATTCAGCTTTTTGGCACTTGGGCTGTTGGTTTTGCAACATATCGCGATACATCAGGAGAACACATTTGTGTTTTCAAGCCCTAGGGCAACCTTTTCAGTACAAATCATATTTGCAATTCTGGGTATTGCCACTATAGGGACTTTCCTTGCCTTTCCATGGCTTATGCCTATTTCCATACGTGAGATGTATGCAACTCATAGTGACAACATGTCAACTTCTGTTCCTATGGAAATTCAAAACAAGTATTCATTAGCAGAGTTAAAAGATTCTTTATATGTGATTGGATGGGCATATATGTTCTGTTGGTGTCTTCTGCAGCTATTGCTTCAACAGCCAGTTAACTCAGTGCCTTTATTATTGCTTCTTGTGCAAATCTTGGCAATCATTGTTTATTGTTCTTATGGTGGTCCACATCAGAAACAGTGGGTTGAGGTCAGTTACGGTATTATTTTGTGAATTAGTAAATATTGATTTCCTCTATATGCATTGAAAGCAAGTTCATTGCTATTACTCTTGCTGATAGACTACAATAAATGAAGGAAACGATGCTTGAAATTTTTTGAAGTGAAATAGAAGGAGTCACGATCGATAAAGGAGCAGACTTAAGAGTGACTTAGTCTATCTTTTGAGTTTCTTAAACAGCAAATCACATTCTCCATGAATACTAGTGATTACAACTTGGGACCCATCATACCCGGTGGAGTTCCACACTGACACTACTCTTGAAGTCATACTTGAGATGAGGAGGAAAAAGCCAGGCAAATTCTGGCAAAATGGGCTGCAGCTAGGAATTTCCATGGAATTGTCACTTTTAATATATTACCGATCCAGTTGTTACAACAGAACATGATATATGAACCTCCTCGAGGCTACTTCTTTTAACGAATAATAATACCATGCTTAGAAAAAAAAAACGCAGTATTCAATCTCAGAATTGACTCAAACCTAGAGTTTAAGTCAAGGTTTCTGTCTTAATTGCAATAACAATGCTTTTAACTTGACGGATGTCTTAATTCTAGGCTTCATTCATGATATGTTTTCTTTAATATGTCTAACTTCCAGAAGAGTTTGAATTTTTTTCAGAGACGAAGGGCCAATTGAAAGCATACATATAATCATGCCTACTCCCAATATAAATGGCTGTTGAATTATTCAGTATTTATTTTTGGTAGGATAAATTTGGGAGATATATTTTGTATGTCAGATTTCAAAGTTGGCAGAGGTAAGAATGTGAATTAATTTGGCAAAGGTTGGAATTTAGGGGATCTGCAAGTGTTATTATGTGAAAATGCGTGCTTAGTGTTGAAGACTCTCCTCTTTCTAGGTTTAATTTTGGAGGAATTACGGTATTGTAGATTCCTTTCATCTGATTTGCTTTTATGTGGCAAGATTGACTTTGAGAACAATGCCTGTAACTGAACTTGTCTCTGTATTGGGTGAACTAGGCTAGTCGCAGCATTGCTCTGTAATATGTGTCATTTTGTTAACCTTATAAATACATTTCAGGTACTAATCCTGGGCTATTTTATGTTCTTCTCCTAGATTGCGGCGTTGTACTACTTGGGAAAGGCAGGCCATTTTGCTCTAGGAAACAGCAATGCTTTAGCTACTATTGATGTTGCCGGAGCTTTCATCGTATTTCCTCTTCTTCTCTTGTATTGTTTACAAAGAAAGATGAAGAAGTGCTTTCTAATATACGAACATTATTCTCTCCAGTTTGTTTGAAATCCAAGCAGTCGGGTATCTAATTTTGCTAAACTCATTTTACTTGCTATAGGGCATGTCAAGTTACTCGACCCTATTTTCTGGCATCTTGATGTTCCTCATCACCTACGCATCCCCCTTCTTATTTCTGCTCAGCATGGTGGTCTACATCTCAGTGAAGGAAACAAGCTATATTGAAAACCCCCAGAATGCAGATTCAGGACATCATCTCAAGATCATGCTTGCGTCTCCTTGTCTGGTTATGCTGGGCGTGAATTCGATTCTCTTGACTGCATACACCATTGTGTTGATGTTGATGAGGAATCATCTGTTTGTTTGGAGTGTCTTTTCTCCAAAGTAAGTTTTCATTGAACCCAAAATGTGGTGATCATAAATAAAAGATTGAAATGTGCGCGTGGACTGTGGTAATTGGCATTTAGTGGTAGGAGAGAAGGGATTGTTTTCATTCCATGATCCTAACTGGAATACACCATATCCTTCAGGGTCTCCAAGCTTTTACTCACAGTAGGATGAGGATTTATAAATATCACTCATGCTTGTTTATCCTGAATCTATCTCAGCCATTCAAAGTCAAATCTCTGCTTATTTATTGTCTACATTTAGCTCTTTCATTTTCTAAAATGGAACTCACTACGTGCATTTTTCCTGCAGGTACCTGTATGTCTGCGCCACAACCGTATGCATCTATATAGGCCTGTCTGTTGTGGCTGTTACTGTGATTTATTCCTACTTGGTGCTTGCCCTCCGGAAAGGGATGCAGGGCTCCTCTATCATTGACAGGAGATAGAACTTGGCCATGAAGAAACCAATTTTGATTCTTTTTTAATAGCGCTTCACATCTTTAATTCTTGTTTCGATTCATGAAACAATCTGGCAGGAACAGCGAAGCCAGTGATGGTTACATTATGAGGTTCCGAGAAATATCATTCTAGTCGGTTTTCTTTCATTTTTACTATTATTTTTTTTTATGGGTGTTGTTCGGTTATGGTGTATTTTGAAGATTTTTTGTGTTTTGAAAATTTTTATGTAAGGTTAACTTTATTGGTATGCATGTTGTAGTTATTTTTATGTAGTGTTAAAAATAATGTTTGGTTGTAGAATATTTTGTATTCTGAGAATTCAAAAAAATTCAGAGAATTTTATTTAGCCGAACAGCCCCTTAAGAACTGAATCATTTTATTAGGGTCAAACGAAGAGGAGGGGAGACAAAAACAAAAAAATCAGACAACAAAGAAAAGTTTCTGCTTTCGTACTTGGATAAACCCGACAACCAATAGTAATAAGAAGTACAAACATAGGACCACATTTGATCAGTCTTCTAATTAGGGTTGTACGTATCTATATTTTCCGGTTATTGCTTGGGCCTTTGTTGGTTTGTGGATCGTGGGTCTACTTTACGTCATGTAATAGACTAGTATAGTAGCTGGCTCAATGAGCCCTTTTATATACCGTACCAGTAGGTGCGCTTCCCTCTAATTTAATAATACAATTTCCCTATTGTCCGAAAACAAAATAAAAAGTAAAAGAGCATAGGCCAACAATAAAAGACAAAAGGGTACTGGGTCCAGCCACAAAAAAAAAAGTTCCATAGTTAGTCAGAAAATTAGCATCACTAAAGTATACGATACAATCACTACCGTACATAGGCATTTTACCAGTACACACGACTCTTTTTTAACTTTTTTTCTATCACAATTTTCTTAGAACAAGAGCAAAAGTGATGGGCCTGATTTCTTCTTTAGCCATTTCTTCATCCACCATTCTTCCGTAAATGTCAAATAAATGGTCCAAAATCCTTTCTCCAAAATGGTGGCAAATCATTGATTCTTGAATGGCCCTAACAGTCATGGCAACTGCGGTTCCATGGCTAGTCCCACCGTCCAGCTTGGTATCCCTCTCTACCTCAAACATCTCGAGCCGGTCTAGACCAAAAGAGCCTTCCTTTCTCACTTGCTCTTCTATTTCCTTCTTCGATGGTGCATAGAAATGCACATCATAAGAATCCAGCTTTTCTTTCTCAACTTCTCCCTTTATAATTAGACCCAGAAAAAAGAAAAACGTTGTTACCACATGACTTACGCGCACATACACAAATTTCATATGATACAGAATATGGGCATGCTTAATGGAAGGTACCTTCGAAACCAATTTGACTAAAGACCGAGAGAGAAGTTCCCAGAAGAAAGAGTTGCCTCTATCAACATGATCTTGACCTCTTCTACCCAGTAAGATCAGCACCATTCGTCCTCCAACAACTAACTCCTCGGACCGCGAGCGAAGGAACAACGAGAAGTCCTCCTGGAATTGCTTAAAGTAAGCCTGGGACACCTGCGGGGGGCTGGATTCAGAGATGTAAACCTGGCCTTTGTTTATTGACCTGCCCTTCTCATCGTAAAGATCTGGAGGAACCTGCATGACGTAGTTCTTGTCTAGTTGATGAGCACTGTCTTAGGGGAGTGGAGCACTAAAAAGGGAAAAAAGAGTAGAGAGAGAGAGAGAGAGAGTTCTCACCCGGGAGAGCCAGTGCAAACAGTAGGATGAGTAGACAAAGTGCAAACAATTGTTGGGGAGGAGTCTTCCATAAAAAGAGCCGGCATAACCTCCTACGAAAATAGAGGGACACCCAGCCTTTTTGTCTTTTCTAAGCTCCTTGTAGAATTCTGGCAAGGCCTTAAAGATCGAGTTGAAGTCATTCGTTGGAAGATCGTTAAGGTACACTCGAAATTCAGGTGGTGGTTGCAAGATGCTGCGGCAAGTCCCTTCCACAACTTCAATAATGTCTTTGATTATGGTCAAGGAATTGGGTCCCGAAGAGCAGCCCAAATCAGCTATACCAAAGCTCTTTGGAGTAGTTGTAAGAAAAACTTCTTGTATTGTTTCTGTGGTTATGTACTTCACAATATCAGAAGCCTTCTTCTGTCAACAAGAATAGAAAAGACAATCAGGGAAAAGTGGTACAAAACCAAATGAATAACCATGAGAGAGAGGTGTTAGACCTGGAGCGAGGAATTCTTAGCATAGCTAGTAAGACCAATTCCTCCATTCATGTGGAAGACCTTCTCTACATCCATGGTTCAGGTTTTGGCTTTCTCTGTCTTGAACTTGGTGGCGTATTGGCCGACCTTTTAAAGAAAATTTCAATGGTGCAGTTCTTACTTTTTAGGTTCTACTCTTTTTTTATTCATATATTTGTTATCATGGTTGTCCAGAATGCATGAATGGCTTCCAGTGTAATAATAACTACAATGTCGTGGCCTTGAATGAACCATCTATAAGTTCGTGATGTTGGACTGCTAACTTACGCATGCTGCTGGTTGACCTTGAGCACTGCAATCTCAAACAGTGAAGTTTTGGCTTGTTTAAGCTTGGTCATAGATCGAAAACTATCTAGCATGGACACTTAGATTGATCCCGTGGAAATTACTGCCGGAAGCTGCATGCTTTGGATTAGGTAGCTAGGAGGCCGACGAAACACAAAAAAAAAGAGATCAGGAATATGAAACTTTCTTGTGATCATTATTATTATTATTATTATTATTATTATTATTATTTAAATTAAGTGCAAATAATACCATTTCTTAATTTGTTCCGCTTAGATTTTGTTTCTTTGGTGTAGTACTCGTGTATTTTCAAGTACCCCATCTGATTGTGATACTAATCACTGCATGCATCAAAGCATGATCAACTCCTTTAAAGCGTTTGAATCGATCAATTAGACGGCATGATGTCATGCATTTACTCGCTCTGCTAATTATGGCACACTTCGATGAAATTCTTAGTAAAGTTTCTTGTCGGCCATTTTTGGAGTCTGACTTTGAGATAGGGCTGTTCAACTCCGGTGCCGGTTTTGGCAGTCGGTTTTTGCCAAAACCGACACCTACATCAGGTAGACCGATTTTAAATAATTGCCACCTACACCTATACCGTTAAGGGCAAAAACCGACCCTTAGCGGTGGCGGTTTAACGGTGGCGGTTTCCGGTTACCCTACATTCATATTGAGTCATTTTTTTTTAACATTTTACTCACTTGGCCTAATGTATTTTTTCTTTTTTCTGTTGGTCCATTAATCACATATCAATAAAATCTAAACTAATAAAATCCAAAATCAATAAACTTAGAGAACATTACAACAAGATGAGAATCTAAAGTCTCAACCAATAAAATTCAAAATAATAAACTTACAAAAGTAACTGTAAGAACATCATAAAGACTGGTAACTCCTTCAAATCTCTACTCCTCGATCTCCGTCGCCAAGATGGATATCTCTACACAATATATTTAAATATACCAAGTTATAATTTATAAAAAGAAAATAATATTCAAACTAATAAACTAACAAAAACAGAAATAAAATTACCCGAGTCAATCGTATAAGTTTGTGGATCTTCTGTCATATCAGAAGTCATGTCCTCCTCCTCCGCAATAGGGTCGCATCTCATCCAATTTTGAGCACAAATGAGACCTTCGGCAGTTTTTGGGGCCAATGAACTCCGAAATGGATCCAATATCCGACCTCCAGTGCTAAATACTGACTCAGAAGGCACCGTGGTAATAGGAATTGCCAACACGTCCCGAAGAAACACTTTTCAACCTAAGTGTTGAAGGTGTCGACACATATCATCATGGTGTCGACACATCAGTCATACACCAGAATGCATGTTCCAAGCCGAAGTGAAGGTGTCGACACATAGTGAAGAGGTGTCGACACATTGGTCATTCAACAGAAAGCAAGTTCCCAGGCCAAGATGAAGGTGTCGACACATAGACCAAGAGGTGTCGACACATTGCACTGTCAACAAAATGAAGATTTCCAGGCAAAGCTGATGGTGTCGACACATGGGAGAATGGTGTCGACACATTGCACATACACCCAAATGGATGGTTTCAAGACAAATTTGAAGGGTCAACATATTGAAGGGAAGTGTCGACACATTGGACATAAGTGTCGAGATAAAACTCATTGACCAGATTGAAACACAAGATAAGACACACCTAGAACCTCAGAAACTTTTGAAAAATTCCAGACACAGCTTTCACACAGCTTCACTACAAATTCACCCAAGATCGACTCAATATGTATCTGTGTGTCATCTTCAAACATATATGACTGTCATAGTGAATAGGTAGTCATAGACATCATAACCATCGACTCAACTTTGAGGAGACTAATCAAAATCTTCAGACAACAACATTTTAAATATTGTTTCTAGTTTTACAATATAATATTTGCAATCATGTTAGTTCAATGGCTCCTGTTTAAGCAGCGTTTGCATTCTCCAAAACTGGTGTCACTTTCTTATAAATGATATGATCCATAGCAATTCACATACCAGATCCCACTTTCAGTTCAAACAACATCAAAAGCTAATTTGTCCAGAGACAACAAAAGAAAATGAAATGAGACAACAAAAACAGAGCACCAACAGGCTTACATGGAGCTTTTACATCAATTGGATTCGCGCAGAGGGGGGGATTTCGGATTGGATTCACGCAGAGGGGGGGAGGTACCACTTTGAGAAAGAGAGGGCTGGCTGCTGGGTCACGGACAAGCGCAGAGGGGGGGATGGCTCACGGTCACGGGTCACAAACAACTGGACAAGCGCAGAGGGGGGGATTTCGGCCGACTGAGGAGTAGGGGAGTCGGGGACTCGACGGGGAGTGGGGGGACTCGTGAGGCACTGAGGCAGACGGCAGTGAGGAGTGAGGACTGACTGAGGGGTCGACTGAGTTAGGACTTAGGGCAAACTGAAAGTGTAAAACGATTCGTTTTGGCATTAAAAAAAATAAAAAATAAAAAAATCAAAACCCGGTGTCCCGGTACCCGGGAACCCGGGAACAACACCGGATTTTTAACAAAACCTCAAACTGGCACCGGCACCGGTGAAGCCGGGTACCGGCAACCCGGTGCCGATGCCGATGCCACCGGAAAATTCCGGTGGCACTGAACAACCCTACTTTGAGATCATAGATAGGTGGAAACAACTTCACTTGGACTTGGAGACTTCTGATGCATGTGGCTCCTGAGGTGATCCCATTTGATTGGATTTTAGGATGAGTATACATGTGGCTAATCAATATACATATGATGCTAAGGGTGTTTTAATTCCTTCTATATGAAGGAAAGTTTAATGGGAGGTATTTTAATAAAGTCTAAAATCTATTAGGGTTTTAACTTATAACCCTAAGGAGGAGTTCTCTTTCACATACAGGTTTCATTAAAGGCTAGATCTCGCTTCGTACATGCATGGTCAGATCGAGTTGAAATTAGCAGGTGACGTTTGCGACACACGGAGCTAAAATCTGAACAGTGAAGATCAAATTTTGAGCTCTATAACAGTGTTTTGTATGCATGAATAGTAACTGCAAACTGGTTGGTACATATTTTCTCTACGTTATTTTCCGTTGTATTTGCCAAGATTGATATAATCTTGAATATCAGAGTTGTAGCATCTAGTTGTGACTAGAGAAGACTTTGTGTACTCATTATTTGGTTTATAGCCTCTAGGTCCCGTGGGTTTTTTCTTCCTCACATCGAAGAAGTTTTCTATGTAAAAATTGCTTGTCGTTCTGGTTTGGTGTGATTGATTATCTTGAGATTATTTTTCAATACATATAATTTGTTGAGATTGCGCTCTATTTGCTTTCATCTAGAGAAAATAATTATTTTGTTATTTGTTTGTCGTTATCTCTCTCAATAAAGTGGTATTAAAGTCTAAGTTTACCAACAAGTTTCGGACCTAACAATCTATAGGAGAAACAAGTTGTCTCCACCTAACCCAAGGTCCAATGTGCGATGGAGAAATTGTTGGAGTTAGTCTCACATTGGTTGTGGAAGAGGTTGGTGGTCAGTTTATAAGTATGAGAGAAAGTCTTACTTCTTGAACTAACTTTTAGAGTTGAGAATACTTAAAAACACTCACAAAAAAGATATATACAATTTTACTTAAAACACACACACACACACACATATATATCGATTTAAGTATTTTAGTTTAAGGTTGTCTTAACATCTTTATATTGATACCTACTATAGAGAATCTTTTAGACAAAAATCTACTAAACAGGTGTTATTATGATTGACTATGATAGGAGACAACATGCTTTTCGTGACAAATTGTCTTAGAGCTCTGCAACAGTCACGTTAATAACCCAAGAAAAATAGACAGCGCCTCTAATTAAGGTGATCAGACCAGATCAGTAGAGTAGCCAATTGCCTGCACTAGTCTTCCTCACTGTGGGACGGTTATCCTCTGTAATTTTGTCCCGAATTGCAGGTGCAGTGTGATTTTCGCTCGAGACCCACTTCTCCACGTCATTCTCTATCCTATTATACTCTGCAATTCCGCCACGTCATTCTCTCTCCTATTATTCTCTGCAATTCCGCCACCCGAATTGCAGAGAAGCCGATCCCTCACTATGCAGTACCCTTACTTAAAAGATACTCCCCTAACAGTTTTGTTTCGTTTTCCTTGCGAGTCTAGAAAGCAACTTTGAGTCTACAGATCAAACAATAATATCTCAGTTCGGCTTCGATCGGTTGAATGAGACGCTTGAACTTATCTATATACCTCTTTTGTGATCTCAATTCCCCAATACCTACTCTGGGAAAAAGCAACTTTTGAGTTTATCAAATCAGTCTGGATTCTGTTGAAAAGATTGAGATTCTTCTTGTCCATCTCCTTGGTTAAAGCGCTAAAAATTGCCGGACAGATGTCCATGGAGGGATTGTTCGTTTGATGGACCCAGGCTTTTATCGTGGAAGGGCCATATGTGTGGGTGGGGTGGGGTAGGGTGGGGGGTGAGAGCAACAAGCATGTACTTGTTTTCGGTCTATATGCATGAACTTAGCCACCGGCCCTAATTTGGTACTAATTGTAACAAATGGAAATGGAAGACAAAGGTAATCAAACGCTAGTGCTATATGGGGTTGAGTAGTCAGTTCAACTATTTAGAGTTTGTTGTCGTAGTGTGTTTCCAGGGCCGGCTCAAACAAAATGAGGCCTAAGGTAAAATAAATTAATAGACTTTTTATATAAAATTTAATACAAAATATTTAAAATTATCTGAAAATTATTAAATTTAATATAAAATATTAAAGGCCCCATTAATTATTTTTTATGAGCCCTCATACATGACATCAAGGTCCCATGACTAGAACAATTAAGAAAATTTATAAGGCATTTTTTCTTTTTGAGCAAAGTTCAGAAATATCTAAAAAGGAATTAGGAAGTCTGGAAGAAATATATATATCAACTCATGATAAAAAAATGAAAATATTGTATTTTGTCTTTTTTTTTATTAACTCAATTGTCTTTTTATTTTTGGGTCATCTACAACACAAAAAAATAAAAAAAAAAATATTTTTAGTCTTTACGGGCCTTGCTCAGGGTGAGGCCTTAGGCCACCGCTTAACTTGCCTTACCCTTGAGTCGGTCCTGTGTGTTTCTCAACTAGGTCAGATATGTCCAAGCACGACGTCTGATGAATGTAATAGATTTTTTCTCGTTATGTAAAAAAACACTCTATAGCCTATAGGGCTCTAACTCGAAAAATGCAATGTCGTCAGCTAAAAGTGGGACTAATGGAGTCAATGGTAATTAGTAAAAAAACCCATAATTCACATTCTTGTAAAATCAACTAAATACATGAATCTTAATTCAGGTACTTACATAGACTGCTTACACACACAAAAAAAGGGTCCTTACATCAACTATGTAATGTGAGGAAGAAAAAAAAGAAAAGAAAATCATAATACGCCTCGTATCGATAGGTTAGACCTCATAGCTGTTAATAAATTTTTTTTTATCCCTTATAACTTTTAAAAGTCATCAATCATCGCCCTCCGTTCAATTTAGACGTTAAATTGAAGGAAGATTGTGTGGATTAGCCGAAATACCACTCCCAAAAAAAAATTTTAAAAAAAAATTTTAAAATATATATAAAAAAATTTGTCTTAGAGGGACATGATTTAGGTCATTTTTGTGTAGTTTAATGGTCAAATTAAACTAAGGGCCATAATTGATGTCTTTCAAAACTTACTAGCAATAAGAAAATAAATTAAAAGTTATGAGATCCAATTTGATTGTGTCGATACATATGTGCAAGAATATCCACTTTCATTTTTCTGATGTGAGATCTATACATCATGAGTGCCATATGCTAGGGCAATACTCAATTTTCAGAGGACAAGGGTTGAAGAACTAATGTTGTTAGAAGTGTGCAATAACTTCATGATATCTAGTAAACATTTTATAGTAGATTTTATAGGAGAACAAACTTTAGGTGAGGTTAAACGGCCAACAAGGGAGGGAATGCTAATCTCCCTTAATTAAGGAGATTTTATAGTTTTATAGGCTTCTCGTTTTTTTAATCAATTGACACAACTTTATAGGGTTGATGTTAAATAGACACTTCCTTTGAATCAATTGGTAATTAATATCTTTAAATAAGAGACTTTATCTGATTAATTGGCTTTAATTAAGTAGATTTATAAACAGCTACAAAAGGTGAACATGAGTCCATGTTTCTTTTGAGATTTAATAGGAGGATCAAAATTAATTAAAAATCATATAAATCAATAGCTTAAACCTAACATTAAATATTCTTTAAATATATCTATTAAAAAAATTAAATTGAGAGACTCATTAATTTGGGGACGGTAGGCAGCAGCCTAGGCTGCCTACACTTGGAGCGCCCCTGGCAGCTACACCTAGAGCTGAAAACAAAAGTGCCTTTCCTAATGCGGTAGTAATACAGTAGCCCAGGATTTTGCATAAGGAAAAGAACTTCTCTATAGATCATATAAATATTTGGTAGTGTGGTCAAGTAGGCAAAATCAAATAAATACATGAACAAGGAAGTCTTGTCGGTGTCCTCAAAGTGATACCACCTAGCTAGCACTCTGCAAAAGGGGAGGTCGGGGTTTGAGTTCCGCAAGCGATATGAAGCACGCCGTGCAAATTGCACTGTATCAGAGGAGGAAAAAGGTCTTTTCAAAACTATTATAAGTAGGAGGGTGACAAACTTACGGAAACGACGAGACTGTTTTACCTTTTGGGTTTGTTGATTTCCATTACAACCAGTGTGGGCATGTGCACCACACAAAGAGGAGCACAATTGAGAAACTAAAGGAGAAAAAGCCACAATCTTTGCCCAAAGCTAGCGGATCTAGCTACTGGAATTTACCAATAAGGCGTATGATTTCCCTTAGCTTGCTTTTGCCAGCTTTTGCTTCTTCCCTTATAATGCTCTTCGCAATCATGTTGCTTGCTACTGTGTTGGCTTTAATGTTCAAAAGCCTTCCACCAGCTAGCGTATCAAAAATCACAAAACACTGCAGGGAGCTAGTAGTTATTTTTGGTGAAGGAACTTGGAAAGTGGCCACATAATTTGGAGATGAATAATTATATGCCTAGAAAATTTGCAAATTGAAGCTGGAAGTACTGGCTTGGTTCGGCTCCTCGCACGCTCGCAGAGCCGCCCATGAGGTGCTAGACCTCCCTTCTTTGTCTCCAGACTCACACCGCTCATACTACTAAATTAACGTACGATCAGTGCTCTGACTGGTACGGCAGGAATGCCCGTATTTCGTTTTTTTTTCCAGATTCCTAAATTTTTAACCCTAAATTCTAAATTCCCCTCATTTCCACCGTAAACTCTCCAAATCCCCAATCCTGGTGATTTAAAAGGGTGTTCATGCCGTACTGGTCAGAGCACTAGTCACGAGTTAATTTTAGTGGTCTCACCGGTAAAAGTCTAGAGATGAAAAATGTGGTCTAATCTGCTCAGTAAGAGTCATGCCGAGCTGGCGTAGACCATTCCTCATTAATTGACATGGTCATGGGCGAGGCGTTGGATCTGAGAAGGGCAATCCAAACCGCGTGTCCTGTTATGTTTTGAGTCGTACAGTCGAGCTAAAATCGAATTCCCGTTTACAAAGGTGAAGTGATCGAGTTATTTTTACTTTTTGTAATGGTATTGTACGTTGTAAGAATTTCTTAAAAAATATGTTATGTGGGGAGGATAATATGTGAGTCCAGTTGTGTGTGCACCTTACATGAAGGAAACTAATCCAGGAGGCTCAAGGTCTACTCTTGACTCTGAGTATCGCTTCATACCTGGGCATCTTAATTGGCCTGTCATGCCTAATCGTTTGTTCACTCCGTAATTAAGGGAAAATAAAAGCACTTTCGCGATGACATCAGACAACAAATCCTTCAAGTAATCTGTTAAGTAGTCTTACAATAAGATACAGCTAGCACAATAGATTTGAAGTTTCGAGAAAAGAAAAAAGACCTGAAAATTAGCTTTTTCTTTCTATTGAACAGTATCAGCAAGCGAACGCAATAGCTTTTGAGCCCCTGCATTTTTGGTTATATCATCTTGTCTCATTTCCTTCGGCTTTATAGAGTCCAAAATGGCCGTTCTGCATTCCTGACCTGGGAAATTAGGATCTTTTGTCTTAGTGTGGCTAATAAGTCGACTGATTTCACCACGTCGTACGTTAATCCTTTATATATCATTTTGTTCCGCGGAGTTGAGGTTGATTTTTTAGAGGGCGGTGAGGTTATTGAAATCATGAGCAACTCGACAAGAAGAGCTATCAACCTTCATTGATTAGTAGTATTGTTGGGATTAGTCCCACATCAGTTGTGAAAGTAGCTGATGATCAGTTTAAAAGTGTGAGGGAAAATCTCACCTCTTGGGGTTGAGAAGGTCCAAGACCACCCAACACTGGCATCAGAGTCCAAGTTTGGCATCCATGAGAGAAACTGACTGTTTCCACCAGAGCCCGATGTGTGAGGGAAAAATTATTGGGGTCAGTCTCACATCCCTTGTGGAAGGGGCTGATAATCAGTTTATAAGTGTGAGGGAAAATCTCATCTCTTAAGCTAACTTTTGGGATTGAGAAGGCACAAGACCACCCAACAAGTATAGGATCTAGGATCAATTCTAAATATATATATATATATATATAAAAGCTTTTAACACTCATGCATATTGGTTAAATATTGTCACTACAAGAAAAATGACTTTGAGTGTCATAAAAAATTTGTCACCCAAAGTGTCATTTTTGTCACCAAAGGTTTTGGGTGAAAAAACCACGTTGTCACCCGGTTTGTCACCTAAAGTCTGTCAGCAAAGGTTTTGGGTGACACTTTTTGAGTTTTGTCACTCAAAACCGTCCGGATGCAACAATAAACCGTCTGGAGAGTTTTCCCCTATTTTGACGAAATACAAAATCGTTACGCCCATTATCATCTATATGTTCGCATGAGAGGTGCGAACGATTGGTCCAATATGACAAAATACATTTCGCCATGGATCATACGTGCGCACAGTGAATTGAAACCGTCGTGACGGTTGTATATCCTATCCGAATGTAAACATAAAGACGTCTGCACTGTTATTTTATTTATGACGAAATAGTTTTTTGTCACCTTCAAACACTGTTCGAACACCATAATTTTTTTGTTAAAATAAGTAACCTCATAGATTCAAGAGAAAGAATTAAAATTGAAAGACTAGTAGGAAAAAGTTAAATTATGGGAACTAACGGATTAATTAAGCCAAAAACAAAGAAAAATCACTCTTGAAGAGGATGAAAGGCTTCAATACTAATAAAAGGGAATGAGTTCATATCTTTACCAAGGAACACATGTAACAGAGAGAAAATAATGGGCTCTCAAAATTCTGTCAAATCTGGCATGGTAAAATGTATGAACATAATACTCGTAGCTCTAAGAATGGGAAGCAGGATGAGGCCACACAAGAACTCAAGGAAGCAAACAATGCCGCAGATCCATAAAGAGTGTGTCAATAGACACTGCACAAAGATTGCAGCATGTAATCGAGACGATTCGATTTCTTTCCGGTCTTCTTGAGATAACATTATTAAGAAGAAATCCAAGTGCACCCTTGAAGACAAGGGAGTTCTTTAAGCAAGAGGATTGTTACCAATGACACAGTGGATGCTCAAAAATTATCACGTTATTACTTGATGAATAACTATAATTTTGATAACTATTGAATTAGGTAATGTCATTATAAGCCCTCTAACTATACCCTAATTATAGACCAAAATTAATATCGCCGCTTTAAGTTTTAAAAATGCAATTTTTATTACTTATATTTTAAACATGATGAATTATCACCCTCATTTTGATTTGGATGTTTAGTCAAATAGAAAAATATGCAAAATGACTGAAAATATCCATATAAGTCAATTAAAAAAATCTGAAAATAAATAGATTATTAAAATAGAGGGGCATTTCCATCCTTTCACATGTGCTTTAACAGTCATTTCAAACTAAATACTAAATCACTGTTGAGAAGACCATCAATCACTGCTATTCAAAATTGTAATATCAATTTAAGAGGCCTAACAGGCTAACACCCTTGGGAGCTATGAAACTTCTCTCTCTTTGCTGTGAATTTTAAGAACCAACAGAACTACTTTCTAGGTTTGTAACAATCTCCTGAGGGATTTTTTTTTAAGTAACAATTTCCTGAGGTTAATCGGTCACCAGACTTGAATTCCTAACCTGCTGCATATACAAAAGCAAGATCCATTGGCGACCAAGGAATCAAAAGAGCATCGATACCTTCCTCAAGGCAGAGGCAGTGGAAGGACGGAAAAAAGAAAGCAAAAACAAGTACACGAGGATCACCCTGCATCAAAAGACTGCTTACACTGCCTGATATTCAACTTTTTTCTCACTCATTTTTTTTCGCTCATGCAGGTGACCTGAAAGCGAATATGAGTCTTTTCTCTCTCATGGATGAAAGCAATTGCCTTAAAGCCTCTATTTCACTGTTAAGAAACGAACAACGAAGGGTGAGGAGCGAACATCAAAGGCAATAGTGATGGAGATCTTGTCACATTTTGTAAAGTCCTTTATTTATTCATCGAAGATATTTTCTTTCTTGGACGTCATGGAGCAGTTGGGAAACGGCTTTACCAACTATTTTGCATATTTTTGCCAACGAAAGTTGGCGCTGTTAGAACCAGATTTTCTTGTAGTGACGGACATGTAGTACTGTTGAAGTTCTTTACAATTCGTATTTTACTACCTCTAGGATATATAGGATGTTCTGCAGAAATAAATGTCCATTTGGATGACTTGAACCGGCGGGCCTGATACTCATACTGGCTATTCGATCAGACTGATTCAGGCTGATTATATTGAAAAGGGATACGTATTTTGCATGTACTCTGGATTAGGTTCTCAGAATCTTTAATTTGTTAATTCAGACGATTTCCACTTTTGTTGTTTGTCTTTTTTCTTTTTCCTCCCTTTTGGCCTTCGGGTCCAAAGGAAATACATGCCGTCGAAAAAAGAGCATGCTGTTGGCTTGCACATCACAATTAGTTCCCTAGTTGTTCTTGTTTTTCAACTTTCTTCATGCTAAATTGCTAAAAAGAGCACTTGTAGTCACTTGGAGTTATCAAACCCAAATTATAAACATAATTTTATTTAATAAAACCCCACTAGAAAACAATTTATTTGCAACCTTCTGGATTGAAATATGAAACTCAAATACAGCACCACATCATTATTATGCACCACTATATCTCAGATGAGTGATCCATACGATGAGATGACCTGATTCTGGAGATTCTACAAGATTCCTATGGATAAACTTCTACAAGTCCCAAGGGCGCACTTCTTCTTCTTCTTCTTTATTTTAATTCTTATTTCCTTTATTGAGGGTGTAGATCATCAATTTCTAGCCGATGATCATCCTCTTTTTGCCATAGAAATGGTCACGTTGATAAACTGAGTGTTCTCTTTAGAAATGTGGTCAGAAAGAATTTCCCTGTACCTACGGAAGACCTCCTCAATGATTGCATCTCCAAAGTGACTAACAAGCAAAGGTTCAGCCACAGCTCTCATGCACAGTGCCACATTATATCCAGCATCGCAGAACGCATCAGCTGAGTTGAGCTCGCTATTAGAAGCACTCCAGTTGACTTCAGAAACCTCCAGGCGAACAATGGAGAAAGATCCTTCTTTCAGAACTTCCAATCTCAGTTCTGATGGGGATGGCGTGTAATGAGGAATATTGAAGGAATCCATTTTCTCTTCTTCTATGAGTCCCTATATTAATCATAATATATACAACTTAATTGTATTTCAGCATAAGATCAGGTTTTACGGCAAATTCGAGAAAACAGCTTATTCCTTAATCCTACTTCCTAACAGGTTTTTTTTCCCCTATTCAATAGTGATTGAGTTCCTAATATGCACATCATATCACCACACATGATAGAGAAACTAGTAGTGAATGTTACCTCAGAGACCATATCATTGAGTGCCGTAGCCAGAAGTTCCCAAATGTAACAACACTCTTTGCTGGATGGGTCTTCGCTTCTTCGCCCCAGAAATGTTAAAACCATTCGCCCTCCTGCCACCAGCTCCTCTGCACGACACCTCAGAAACGTTGAAAAATCCCTTTGAAATTGCGCGTAGTAAGCCCCTATAACAGTCTGTGGGCTTGTGCTTGCCATGTAAATGTTCCCTTTGTTGCTCTCCAGCAGTTCAGGAACCTGATGAACAGCATATAATAATATCAATAGTTTAACTACTACTTGGCCATTTGTCACCACATAGATCCCCCAAATAGTAGCTCAACTTTTTCGGGGAAAAATTACGTCTTAGAGACTTAAGGCAATTAGTCAGTTGATTTGTCATGGGAACTGACACTTAGTTGCAAAAAATGAATTAGATCGTGTAGGAAAATATTGAATTGATTCTGTAATGAACCACAATTGTACACTATTGGACTGTGCAGTGCAGACCAGAGATTAAGTAATTACCTGAGATAGCCAGTGGAGGCTGTAAGAAGAATGGACAAAATGCAGACTCTTACTCTGAAAAAGCCTGCCATAGAATGAACCCGGAACTCCCGAGAAGAAACAGGGACCAGCGCCAGTCCCCAGTTCATAACCCATTTTCTTCCAGAAGCTTGGCAGTGACTTGAAAACGGTGTTGAAATCGTTCCCTGGAAGGTCATTCAAGAACACTTGGTATTCGGGTGATTGATGGCCTAGTTCCTCGCGAAGCTTGTCCGCTACCTTGATGAGTTCGGAAACAACGAACAAAGTGTTTGGTCCTGAAGAACAACCCAAGTCAGCTATGACGAGGCTCCTTGGCGAGGTGCGGCAGTAGAGGTCAGTGATAGCCTCCTCTCTGATGGGCTTGGTCATAGATATTACTTTTTGCTGCCCAAATGCGAAAGGTGAATAAAGAGAAAGAATAAGAAATATGGTATGTCTATATAACACATGTAAGACTCGTACCATTCGATTGTACTATTGATACTTTATAAAGATAACATAAAATATTGTAGAAGCTACATAATACTTTTATATCTTTTAATTTTAAATACTCTTTAATATGGATAAAGAATTATAAATTTTTAAATATAAAATCACAATTATGAAAAGCATATACCTAGTTCCAACTCACACATTTTGGGTCTTGTGGTTTCTGGCCACTTTTAGCAAATTAAAATCAAGCCAACAAAAATCTTGTGCCTCAAATTATTACAAATAAAATGGAACACATCAAAAACATTTTTGACCCATTTTTGCATGGTATCATGCATGGCCTGACCGGAACAATCAATTAAGTTGAAGTGTCATCTGATCTCTAGCTATCACCTGCATGAAGTTTGCAAACTTTGGTGGGAGGAGGGGGTTAATGCTGAGTTTACCTGAACCCGGGAGTTGTTTGCGTAACTCGTTTCTCCAATTCCTCCATTCATGTGGAGCACTTGAACAACTTCCATCGCTCTATCGATCTCTCTTTTGTGAAGCGCTGGGTGGTTTTGTGAGTTTCAGCTGATCGTGTTGAACAAGGGGCAATGCCTGCACCTATTTATAGACCTTTATCTCAAGAACTACATACAGCCTACAGGTCCCACTTGTTAGTTTTTAATTTAATTTCCTGGAGAGGCCTGATCGATTAAGGTTAGAATGCATCTATTGATGAGAATCGATTGACGTGCTCTGCAATTGCTGACAAGAGGTAACTAGGTGCATGCGAGGAAAAACTGAAAGAGCGCCCGCCATGAGGTAATAATTCACGGAATAAAAAAAAAAGACGGACAAGAAAACGCGTAAAGCATCATCCATGTGTTACATACTTAAAAAAAAAAAATCATCCATGTGTTACATATATACTTACGTAAGTTTCCCAAAAATTCTTAAGATGGGGACGACGTGGGACCAAATTAGCCATGTGCATGGCTGCATGGGACAATGATTCTATATATATATCCTTTCCAATTGATGGATATATGAATCCTTTCCAATTAAAAGTACGTCTTTTATTTTAGTGATCAAGAAGATCGAATTCAAATTCAAATTGCTCGTGATCTGATAGTGGAACGGAGGTGGAAATGTCTGAAATTTAGTAGTGTCTGATCTAAGCAAATTTAACTAGAGACATCCGAAAGAAAATCTTGTGTAAAGAGTGAGAGAGGCGCTAGCTGGAACTGAAGACGCATATATTTAGATGCTAGCTAATATATTTGGACTACGTTTCTGTCGCAGGGACTTGGATTTTGTTCTTGCAAAGTAATTCAGTCGCGAGCTTATTTGGATGGTTCCGAATTTTCAATATAATATTCCGCGATCCACAGACCCAATTATATATAAAACGAACATATGAAATTTCAAAAAATTATATATAAACATTAATACTTTTTACACATTTTCTAACAATTTTTCACACAAATTCTAATACATTTTGTTAAAAATTATAACAAATATTTTCTCTATACTTTTTCACATAACTCCAATACATTTTTATTAAACAATTACATCAATTCATATATCTCTACAACTTTTTATAAATTCTAACAAAAATTAAATATCTTTAAAAAATTTCACTAATTTGTATACAAAAATTTATAAAATTCCAATCTTAATAAATATTTACAATTCTATTAAAATTTTAAAAATCTCTACAAATACGTGATCTACTATAAACTGAAGAAAAAAAAAGTATGCGGGGATTAGCTCAAGAAAAGTATGTGGCCACTGCTGATCGTTTGACCGACCATATAGTGCCCTTCTTCCGAGCTCAACCACAAACAAAAAAAAGGGAAAATTATGCATGTCAGATCATTAATTTACGTGTGCTGGCAAATGTCGTTTGCCACGTTGCATCAGTCACATACGAACCAGCTGACGTAATATCTGATCTGTCATTGAGCCAGTGTTTATCGCGCAGGCAAACGTAGACGGCCAATTATGTTGTTTCCCACACGTAACGCTATATGAACCACTCGTACGTCTTTGTTATTTAGCTAGTGTTTAACACGTGATCAAGGCCTTTCTAGTTTTAAACGGGGAAAGTAAAGAGTAGTGTGGTTTCAACGGGGAGCTGAATAAGAGGACAAAGTGTTTGTAGATAGACTAGATAGAGATCAGAGACTTGGGCAGTGGGGCTCCAGGATTCACTTTCAAGGCACTACCAGAAATATAGGTTTAGGTGACAAAATTTAGGGTGTCAAACCAAATTTTGTCACTTAAAATTTATTTTCTCTGACAAAATATTAATTTTGTCACCCAAAACAATCCAGGAACGTCAAAACTGTTCGGACCGGTCAAAACAACGTTCGGACGTATATCTGGTGTGACGACATACACGCGTCGCGAATGAGTGACGATAAAATTCGTCACAAAAAAAATAAACCCGTCCGGACTCCCAAATACACCGTCCAAACTCTATGTTGGGTGACAAATTACAAATCTTCGTAACTGAGTGACCATTAAAATCGTCACAATTTTTCGCCACCATCCGGACAACACAAAAAGGTCGTTCGGATGATTAATTCAGATTCTTCTACCCGACGTCCGGACCAATAAAACTTGTCCGTACGGTTAAAGTTCTAGATCCATTTCGAATCCATCGACATATTTAATGGCGTTAAATTTGATTGGGTCACGTATAAAAATAAAGCAGAAACACGTCTGGACGACACAAATAATGTGGGACTACATAACAAATAAGCGTTCGAGCCTTTTATGTATGGTTCGGACGGACTTTGTATGTCCGAACGAACATAAAAACTGTTCGGACACTATACAAGGTTTCAAATTCTAAATCGTCGTAACTGAGTGACTATTAGAATCGTCACAATTTTTACAATTCGTCCGGACGCGTTTTATACAAAGTCCGAATGTACATTACCTAACGAATCATAATCGTGAGGATATAGTGACAAATTAAAAATCTTCATGAACACAAATCACAGTCCGAATGTTACAAACCGCGTTCCGACGGAAAAAAAAAACAGAGTCCGGACGGTAATAAAAAAGTCCGCACAGTTATGAGCGATTCTTCCGCAAATCGTGTTATTCCACGTTGCAAAACTTCAGACCTGTGACATCAATACCATCCGGACGCTATTGTTATGTGCGAACGTCCGAAAATTTAAACGATGCAGTTTGAACTTCGTGCGAACGGTTTATGCTTATGTTCAGACGGTTTTGCTAGGTTGGCGATAGAACACTCTAGGAGAAGTATCACAAATGTCGGGGGACAAACAAAATGACCAGCTTGGGAAAACGCATTTTTAGCGGAGTTAAAGGAGAGTATTCGGGCGATAGTGGAGTCGACACATTCATTGTGTGAATGGGGCTCTAACGGAAGAGCTGAATATTCTGCAGATGAAACTGTTCTCTTTGAAAGAAGTTTCAGTTGTCCCAGTCTGTCCATACTATTCCGATACAGCTCCAGACACTCATCAGACATGTGGAGGGTCATTTGACGCATGTTCATGATGCCCTCAGATAAGTCAGTCTTACAACCCAGCCATGTCATGGTCAGTCATATCAGTCGTCGGTTGACGATTTTGGAGTAGAAGGGCGCGGATATGGACGTTGGGTGGAGGAAGAAGATTTTTGTACTTAATGAGGTCCTGAAGGGCGTGACAACAAGTGTATAGCTTTTTCCCTTGAATGAGCGGGTTGTGCTGATAGAGGAGCACCTTCGCCAAGTGTGTCATGTTCTGAAACTCACCGATGGTGATGATGATGATGATAAAAAGTAGTCTAGCTGCTTTGTGGACATCTATTAGTTTTGTTTTATTTGGACATTTATTTATTATGTTTTGAGGACATTTTACTTTTATATTATGTTTTGTGGACATGTATTGATATTTATTTGATGTTATTTTATTCATATTATGTTTTGACGACATTTGATATATTTATGTTAGGGGAAAATATACTTTCTACCCTCAAACTACCATAGGTTTGACACTTTGCACCCCAAACTACCATCTTTAAGACATTGCACCCTCAAACTACCAATATTAGACACTTTGCACCCTAAACTACCAATTTTGACACTTTGCACCCTCTATTTGACAATAATACCCTTGATAAATTAATAAATTTACAATAATATCTTTACTATATACAAAATGTTTCAAGTGCATTATTGTCATTTTAGTCTCAAATTTTGAAAAAGGGTGCAAAGTGTCAAAAATTGGTAGTTAAAGGGTGTAATGTATAAAAATTGATAGTTTAGGGTGCAAAGTGTCAAACCTATGGTAGTTTGTGGGTGAAAAGTGTATTTTCCCCTTTCTGTTATTTGTATTTATTGAAACTTAATATAATATTTTAATTAATGTTACATTTCTAATTTCGGTATACTCATTCAAATCAATATTTTTTTTTAGAATTTAACACACTTAAGGTTATTTATATTATTAACTAACTTTGACTATTTAAAACTTGCTAATAAATTACATTGTATAAGTTTTTTTTAAAATGAAAACAGAAAAAAACGTCAATAACCGTTCGGACGTTAGGATTGCCGTCCGGACGGTTTCTTTTGTTTTAGTATGGAAAACATGAATTTTTCAATTTTGAGGGTCTAAAATGATAGCCATTGAGTTTGGGTCTAAAATGATGTGTTTTTTTTTTCAATTTTTAGGGTCTAAAATGATAACCATTGAGTTTGGGGTTGGTTGTGATGTGTTTATATTGAATTGTTTCTGATTTGGGTTGAGTTTGACATGAATTTGTGGTGAAAATAGAGTTTGTGCGGCGAAGAACTGTATTGTTCGACAATCGCAATCCGAACGGCATATAGCCCATCCGGACCCATTTATTTGGATCAGAAGTTTTCGAAAAAACTTCCGAACGGTGATATGTATTGTTCGGACGTTATGTTACGTCCGAAAGTTTCTATGTATTATCATGAATATTCATTTAGTAACCCTAGCCCCCGTTTAAGAATTACACAACGTTTAAATTCATTGTTCTTCATTTGTAGTGACGTCCGGAATCAAACATGTTCGAGGTAGTACGCGTGAGATTGCCTTACTCATGCATGTTCTGTAAGAAAAAAATTCAGAATCTGATGAAATTAGTCCGTTGCTTTATAAAAAGACACATACTAATAAGGTTGTCATGTGGACTTCTGCAGATGATGAATGAGCAGCAATGAAAGAAAGACGAAGAGTTGTTGCAGATGATGACGGAGCAGCAACGCATAAAATACGAAAAGCACCAAAAGATGATTTAGGAGCAGCAAAGGACCTTAGTGTAACAACAAGAACGGAGGATGCAACTAACGACGGAGCATATGCGTGAGCAGATGATGGAGGAGATCAAACAGCTGCAATCTCGTTCGACACCCAAACGAAAAATTGTGTAGATTTATATTGTATTTTTACTACCTTGTCAAGTTATCGATTATGTATTTTATTTACTTTTTTTCTAACAATTGCATATTTGTAGACATTTTATTATATTATGAGCATCGAATATCTTTCTATTTATATTACTTTTAATTTTTTTAAAATTTTTAATAAAATTAATTTAAATACGAAGCAAATCGTTCGAACGGTAACAAAGGTGGTCCGAACAGTTATTTGGCCTCGATAACATGAGCACGCATAACTACCCGTCCGAACTCTTCGCGTTTAATTACTCCGTCCGAACGATTATAAAGGCGTGCACTGGTCGGAACGTGTTCGTCTCACGAAGAGTCCGAACCGTATACGTAGTAGTTCGAACGAGTTCTGAGGATGACAAATAGATATTTCGTCATAAATGAAAAAACGGTGTCGACGTCTTTACGACAGCGTCCGGACGCTATGTAATCCTGTTCGGACCATTATATATAATAGTGCGCATAGATTGTACATGACGAAATTCATTTCGTCACCTTGGACGAACCGTTCGCATGAGCGGTTCGAACGTGTAGTGAGTACGTTCTCACAACTCATGTGAATGAATGGACTGTACTATGGATGCCGATTTTCAATTTCGTCGCTATGAGACAAAATCGTTCGAACGGTATTGTAAACCGTCCGAACGGGTTTGAGCGACAAAACGTAAAAATCGTCACCTAAAACTTTGCATGACGAGCTTTAGGTGACAAACCGGTTTTGTCACCCAAAACAATAGGTGACGAAATTTGTACTTTGGGTGACAAATTTTTTTGTCACCTAAAGTGTTTTTTCTTGTAATGAGGTGCTGGGAGAGGGAGGACGGCACGCGGGGGGTGGAAGCAAAATAGACAGGGGCGAAGGGTATCGGCCTATACCTTTCACCCCCCCCCAAAAAAAAATTACATGACGTTCTGGGCTCCAGGGGCAGAGGGAGGGGGGCGAAGGGTATCGGCCGATACCCTTCACCCCAAAAAAAAAAATTTACATGACATTGTGGGCCGATACCCTTCGCCCCCCAAAAAAAAATTACATGACGTTCTGGGCTCCTGGGGCAGAGGGAGAGGGGTGAAGGGTATCGGTCGATACCCTTCCCCCAAAAAAAAAATTTACATGACATTGTGGGCTCCAAACATTAACATATTCAGAGACCCTAGATGGGGGAGAGGGCAAGAGACACCAGGAGAGGATCCATCGGTTACAGGAAAGTACGCAGTGGCATATGTAAGAGGGGTTGAAGGTGACTCCTTTGAAGGTGGGAAGCTCAAGGGACATCTTCAAGCTTCGGCCTGTTGCAAGCATTTTACGGCTTACGATTTGGATAATTGGAAGGGTGTGAACCGGTTCCTCTTCCATGCTCGTGTAAGCCTATTCAACTTTCAAGGATTAGTTCAAGTCCATTTGGGTCTATTAATTTGATAATTTGTTCGAATGTTTTCTTATTTGGAAATGGTCAGTAAATTGTTGCTGTCTCTTGTGATTTGTTCTGCTTCTTTTTGGAAATCGTTCAAAGATTCCTCCTAGTTTCTAGTGCAAAATAATTGTCGTTATTAAATATAAAACTAATAAATTCTGTCGTGGACGGCCTTTATTGGATTCCGCGGTTGTGTTTGGAACAATAATGAGATTTTAAGGGGTTTCAGCCTTTTTAGCAGAATTTTAATGAACGAGATATATCTTTCCATTAATGTTAAAACATCTCCAAGAACTTGTTCTTTGGGCACAGATTAGAAGTTCTTAAGTAGGTATCTCTAAGAAACTCCTCTTAGAGAAAGAAAAAAAAAACACAATGCTTAGGACTTGCTGTTGGACTCTGTTTTGCTTCTGCTTGTGGCAGAAGACATCTTCTCATGTTATCTGAGGTTGGAGGAAGAATGGGTTTCTTTACAACAAAAGGTGTTGCTCTTGCACTTTGTTTTGACTTGTGCGTCTGCATGGAGCAAAAACACAACTTTGATGTTAAGGAAAGAAGTATCTACCATATCTTAGAATAGTCGTTTATATTTATAATAGAAAAATTGGATTATTTAGGCTAGCTAGCTATTTTTTATTCTTCAAATTATTTCGCATCAGCTTGAATCACAGATTGATACATTGCTGATGTTACTTGACATATATTATCAACTGGATCATTGGCATATATCATTTTTTATTGATTAATTTTGTTTTGTATGGTACGTGTATTTTAATATTTTAATGTTTTTAATTCTTAATTTTCGATATTTTAACTTCAAAACATTTTTTTGCATTACGTAAGGAAAAAAAATTTGTCATTTCGTCTTAGGAGTTCGACTCCCTTCAAACTGGATCCTGATTCCTCCACTGAAAATAGACGCAATTAATCCAACAGAAGTAATCAGCATCAGAGACGAGAGATGAATACAAACATTATTTTCGAGATTTTGTACAGCTCTCCCTGCAAATTAACATCTCGATGATCTGCAGTACAAACGAAATGTACACACAAACCCGGCCCGGCCCTGGATCTCAACTAACGGATCACTTCTATCTGATATATGGTTGCAAGTGTATGCATAATAAGAAATAACGTTTTTTAGCCAAAACAAGTTCGATTTTCTCTACCAACTTTCATAGACACCTGTAAAATTAATGTGTATCATTATTTTAATTTTTTCTATTTTACTTAAATGTTTGGATATGTGGAAATTTTTTTATTGAATTAGTATAAATTTTATTAAAAAAATATAAAGAGATGAGATGATAGTGTTTTTTCAAGTGAAACGGTGTTGACCTCTGTGAAGAAGTGTCCGTACAAAAAAAAGGAATATTAATTGTGGGATTGTAGTGCGGAAGTGAGCAATTTTATTATTTATCAATATGGACTGCACTTTCTTTTGTTCAAGTTTTTAAAGAAAATTATGAGGTTCAATAATGTAAGCGTGACATCTTTTGAATGAATGATTTAATTTTCGTGTTGACACTTGCATTCGATCCAATGATCACGTTGTTTGGCACCCGATCCAATGATTATGTTGCATGGACCAGTGTCATGATGCCATCTCAATGCTCTATCTCTCTGGTTTACCCTTCATACGTTTTGATTTTTTTTAAGTAACTATACAAATATCATACTGAATTGTAGCGATTTTTTAAAAAATTCATTGGATATTAAAACATTTCAAAATATTAGCTGAGTTTGTTATTTTAGTATAAAAATTCACTAGACTCAACTTCGTTGCACATGTTTAATGAAAAATTCATCTCAGTCAATCACAATGTGACACATGTTATTAAATAAATAAAAATAAAATATTTTTTAAAAATATAAAATAAATCTATAATTATTTTTTTTTAAAAGAAGGATCGGGACCCCTAATCCTTTCACAGTGGAGCCACCTTTGGCTGTCGGGGGAGGAGGATCTCCCCCCTCCATCCTGGGCGGCGGTTTGGGTGGAGGGGGTCCTCCCCCTGGCTCGGGCGGTCGGGGGTCCTCTCCTAGACCACCGCCGAGGGTGGATCCCCCCTCCCTTTGGGCGCCCAAAGGTGGAGGGGGAGTTCTCCTCCCCTGGCGGCCAGAGGAGGGGAGGATCCTCCCCCCACTGTGAGGATCAGGGTACCGATCCTTCCTCTTTTTTTTTTAAAAAAAAAATTACGTTTTAAAAAAAAAAAATTAATTTTATATTTATCTTTATTTAAAAAATATATTTTTTATTTTTCCTTTATTTAATGACACATGTCACATTGTGATTGACCGAGATGAATTTTCCGTTAAACATGCGTTGGGTCCAATGAGTTGATACGAAAATGACAAACTCAGTGAGCTGTTTGGAAGTTTTAAAAATCCAGTGAATTTTAAAAAAAGGCCTAAAACTCAGTGTGTTATTTGTATAATTCTTTTATATATATATATAATGTTTAGACAGCGATATTATTCTTTGTTAATTCCAGGCCAAGTAGAAGATCCTGAGGGTGGGTTTGTGTGGTAAAATTTTTGGTATTGGGTTTAGTGTTGGTATTGGGTTTAGTGAAAAAGTGAAGAGAGAGGTAATAGTTTATAGTTTTTGTAATTTTTTATATTTTTTTATGGAAGAGAGAGAGATTATATTGGAATATTTTATTAGGAGAGAGATAAAATTTTGGGGAAAATTTTACATCCAAACGCAGCCTGAGTGTAGATTAGATACATATTTAAAAATTTAAATCACGACTTAAGAAGTTAATTAGTAAATCGATCAGTCTCTTCAAGATATACTGTAATATTAAACTAAATTCGTAAATATTGAACCACGTCTGTCTAAACATAAGGGTAGAGGCAAGTATAGAATAAGTGCAAAATTTTCTTCTGCACCAAACGGTGTCATTTTAAATGGGTGCCGACGCCGTTTCAGTTCAAAAAAATATATGGTATAAATGCTTACAAAAAAAAAAAATGTCTCCAATATTTTGGGTATCAGTTCAACATTTATATTCTTTAAACATTTTACAAATCTTTATAAATTTTAATATTCTTAAATTTTTTTTTTCAACATTTATATTCTTTAAACATTTTACAAATCTTTATAAATTTTAATATTCATTTTTTTTTAAAAAAAATTTAAGAATATTTTCCGAAATATGAATGGGTCTGTTTGAGGGTGAAAATTTTGGGTATTGGGGTTTGAGAAATATTATAAAGTAAAGAAATGTTATGAAAGTCGGTGAAAAAGTGAAGAGAGAAGATTTTTAATAAATATTATAATAATAAAAAATTATTTAGTAAATTTTTTATTAATAAACCTAAAATTTGAGGCTCAGACATGCCAATTATCAAACAAACATCCTAAATCCGTTATTTAGATCGGATGTATGTTAACGAGACAGCTTTGCGAGAATAGTAACTTGAAGTTTCCTTTCACCAACTCCGAAATCTGGTTCTCCAACTTTCCCAGCCAAAATGACGATCGTCGATAAAACGCTCCGAGTTTTCTGTATCGGAACCGCCGATACGAAGCTCGAGGAGCTCCAGTTCCTGGCCGAGTCGGTCCAATCCAATCTCAACAAATTCTCCAAGAGTTCTTCTCTGAAGGTATACATCCTTCACTAATCTCGGTGCACACGCGCGCACATTGTGAAGTGGTTCTGGGAGTGTTTTCTGGCTACTCTGTAATTGATTCAGAGATAAATAGCTTTGACATTTTCACAAAAAAAAAAGCTTTGACATTTATTATGAATTTAGCTTTGTTTAATTTATTGAGTGATCTGATTCCGCAAGTCTTTTTTTTTGTTCCTTTTTTCTCTTTACTTAATGGTGTATCTAAGAATCTATACCTTGGAGTTCAACCTGAATTCTCCTCGGTAAATAAATCTCCCGAGTGTAAAGCATACTAATGTTATAACATTAATTTAAAAGCACAAAACTTCATATACCTATCAAGTTTAATGTGAACAGATGGTAATTAGATTGCTATTACGTTCCATGTGCTTTCATTTCTAGGTACAAGATTTACTTATGCTGGTCTTTATGTGAGTTGAAATTTTTTTGGAAGATATGAGTTCAAGTGTACTGGAGTGCGGTATTTTAGTCGTAAGTGTAAGTGGTTAAAGTTTCATCAACCCAACATTCTATATGTGTGATCTTCAAATTTGAGTACATTTTCTAGTTTGTGGTATTTATGACATCGTAGTTCAAGTCAAGCCGTAGCTTATCTAGTTGAAATGACAGGTACAAGTGGCGGTTGTAGATGTTTCATGTGGTCAGAAGGAGACTCAGAGTTTGGAGGGTTTTATGTTTGTGTCAAGAAAGGATGTTCTATCTTGCTATTTTGAAGCCCCAACAGTGCTTTCAGATGACAGAGGTGAAGCTCTTGCTATAATGAGTAAAGCTCTTGAACATTACCTTACAAAAGCTCATGACGATCATGTTCTTGCTGGAGCCATTGGTGTTGGAGGCAGTGGAGGCACATCTCTTATATCATCTGCCATAAGACTACTTGCAGTTGGAATGCCAAAGGTCATTGTGTCAACAATAGCTAGTGGTCAAACTGAACCCTATATTGGGACTTCGGACTTGATATTGTTTCCTTCTATAGTAGATATATGTGGGATTAACAGTGTAAGTAGGGCCGTGTTATCAAATGCTGGAGCTGCATTTGCTGGAATGGTTATTGGAAGGCTCGAGGGAGCCTCAGATATTTCTAGCGCTGTTGAAAAACATACAGTTGGTATGACCATGTTTGGGGTTACAACTCCATGTGTAAATGCTGTAAAGGAAAGATTGCATAGAGAAGGTTATGAAACCTTAGTTTTTCATGCCACTGGTGTAGGTGGCAGGGCTTTGGAGTCTCTGGTTAGAGAGGATTTTATACAGGTATCTTTGTATCTCCAATCCATTTGCATTGGAAACAACTCTTGAAATCTACCAAGATAGATGCTCTATTAAAAGAAACTTGAGCTTTTCTCTGTCTTTTGAAATTGGAAGTTGAGTATAGACAGACCTGAACCTTCTTCCATGTTTAGTAGGAGGAAAACACTAACCAAAAAGTTTTATGGATTGATGTTCAGTATTAAATTCTATGTTGAGTTGATGAATGTTAGAATAGGATTCAAGTGTACATGACCCAAAACTGTCTTACAGTAACAAGTTCAAAATCAATCGCTTAAGCTAGTGAAATGTAGTTGTGTTATTTGTATCTATTTTCTTCAGTTGGTGTAGGGTACTTAACTGCTAATGATAAATTTGCAAATTTACCTTTACATCTCCTCGGGTTATAGTGGCTTACAACCAACAAGAAATCCTTTAGCTCTAAGCTCTCCATATCGTAGACTGTCAGTACTGGATACTTTTGGATTCTTTATCCTTTCTTTGTTCATCTGTCCCAGTGTTTGCTGTGGGTCAAATTGGCACAGACAGATCATTTCGTTCCGTACCATTTGTTTAACTATATTTGGTTCTTTTACGCTAATGGCTTCTCCCTTGCACAGCTCAATCTTTTTTCTTCAAATTTTGCTTAGGGGGTCCTGGACATCACAACCACAGAAGTTGCAGATTATGTAGTTGGAGGCGTGATGGCTTGTGATAGTTCCCGCTTTGATGCCATCATAGAGAAGAGGATTCCTTTAGTCCTCAGTGTGGGAGCCTTAGACATGGTTAACTTTGGAGCCAAAGATACCATCCCGTCTAATTTTCAGGAGAGAAAGATTTATGAACATAATAAGCAGGTGATACATGCATCTAAATGCTTGCTTTTCTCTTTGATCCTTGTTGTGTTGTTGTTCTGCCCAATCGAATATCATTTGTTATGCAATAGTAATTTTCTAATAGAAAACATATCTGCCATATTCAGATTTCACTCATGCGAACTACTGTAGATGAGAACAAAAGGTTTGCTGACTTTATTGCAAATAAACTAAACAAGTCATCATCAAAAGTCTGTGTTTGCCTGCCACAAAAGGGCATCTCTGCTTTGGATGCACCTGGGAAACCATTTCATGATCCTGAGGCCACTGCGACTCTTATCAATGAACTACAAAGACTTGTTCAGACAAATGAAGATCGGCAGGTGTCATTATTGTTCCGTGACTATTTTGTGTGGCACGTTCCAAGCTTCTCTCTGACTTGGGTTTTATGGGTATATCCATGCATTTACCTTAAAGTTGTGCATCTTTTGTAGGTGAAGGTGTATCCTTGTCATGTCAATGACTCTGAGTTCGCAAATGCATTGGTTGACTCATTCCTAGAAATTAGTAGAGACAAAACTAACGATACCAGTTCTCTGCAAGTTGCTATTTCTGGTCCCAATCAAGACCACCTTTCCATTATGAGTTCGTCGTTGCCTCGGGAAATTCCCTACAATGCAAACTATTTCCCAGATGCAAGACCAGGTAGTATTTTCACCACTTGAAATCATATGCTATCTAAGAAGAGCAGCATAAGTAGCCAAAGGCGTTGTGTTGTCATTGAAAATGCTCTTTTTTTTTTACTGTGAAGATACTTTTGGAAATCATCATGCATGTTCTAATCCCATCAACTGTGTGGCTTTCCCTCAATTTATGCAATGTCATCTTATGTTGACTCTACAGTGGAATGGTTTCTATGAATGTAATCTAAATTAAGATTTAGATTGTATCATGACAAGAGCAGTCAACAGCTAACCTTTATGTTTACCTTGATTACAAAATAGGTACCTGAGCAATTATTAAAACAAAATCAGCAATCTTATATCGTGAGGTCCAACTGTTTATTTTTTGCTTCTAGGCAGGCTTACCACATTGCTTGCTTTGCTTTATGTCTAAATAAGGAGACTTATCTCATTCAATCGTGTTTCTAGGTGCTAAGTCTATCTGGACGCTAGATAGGATGATATGCAGGGTTCAAGTGTCCTATTGTCACTAATAGGATTATGGATTTGTAACAGTGCAGGGAAACTTTTTCTTTAGTGTTCTTCAATGTTTTCTTCTGGTTCCTTTTCTTTTCTTCTCCGTTGATCCCCGCATCATTGGTTGTTTTTGGCTTTATTTAAACACCCAGAGGTCTATCAGGCACAAAGTAGTCAGGAGCAATGTTGTTCTATGTCAATGTGGGTTGAGAGCTAACCCACTTATTTCTGTAACAGAGACTTTAGAAAGAACTCAGGCAATATTGCAGCAACTGAAAGATCAAATAAGGAAAGGAATTCCGATAATAGGAGGTGGTGCAGGAACAGGCATATCTGCAAAGTTTGAGGAGGCTGGTGGTATTGATCTGATAGTGGTGTATAACTCAGGCCGATTTCGCATGGCTGGACGAGGTTCCTTAGCTGGCTTACTGCCCTTTGGAGATGCAAATGCCATAGTACTTGACATGGCCAATGAAGTGTTGCCAGTAAGTTCCAATTGCTTGCTTGTAATACAACGTATTTAAAAAGGAAATCTTATTCAGAGAAGCTTGTTATTAAATTCATGTTGTTTTATACTACTGTTAGCCTGTTTTCAAACACCGTGTTCGAAACTTTGATTGGAGAAATCATTGAGGGACCCACTATTTGGTCTGTTAATGCGTGAAAAGAACAGAGAGTGGAGGGTCACTGTGTACTTTTTAGTTCTTTTTCCTCTTTAAGTTTTCTGATTCTTTTAATGTTTCAAAAAAAAGAAGATGAGGATAAATCAATGCCAAAAAGTCCAGTCAATTGTATCTAAGACCAGAAAGGTAGTGTGTTTTAGTGATGGATCTGTGCCTTTCATTCCACTATTCTGATCGAGAAAGAATCTCTTCCGAACGACCAAGTCATAATGAGATTAAAAAACGATGCTTCCTTGGCCGTGTGGAACATGGATTAGCATTATGCCATTCCTACAAGCGATCCCCCATCCAGGATTGGAAGAAGTGCCATATGAGGACTTCGAGATCAAATATAATATGTTTCTTTCCATTCCTCGTGAGCCACTTATTTCTCCGAAACAAGAGATCAAAGTGATTTTCCTCCTTTTTCCCAATAAGTCGACGGCGTTACACCATTGGGATACTTCGAATAAACTAGAGTGCATATAGGATACACCGGTGCTAAAACCTTTTTTCAAGATATCTTCCAAACTGTTGGGGTCGCTGCTCCGGATGTTGTTCCCCCGGTGTGAAACCAGTTGGTTCCGTAGTTTTAGAATTCTGCTGATCCCAAGTACTCCATCTCCATCATTACATATGGAAATATAGAAAGTAAAGAGGAAAAGGCATGACCAGAAGAATTGTGTGAAATAAGTGAATTTATCCAGTTGAGGCATTTATATCACTTGAGATTTTCCGAGTGGTTTTCCAGGATTGATTGGTGTGGCTTTTGAGGCACTTTGTTTAAGCTTTTACTGATTCATATGTTGTGCTGCCCACTGTGACTCAATTTCATACCATGTGCTGGCACTATAGGAAATTTAGCAGTACATTCTAAACCAGAATTACCTCCTAGCTGGCAACTCTGGTAAATCTGGAAGTGATATTACTCATAGTCCAGCGGTCGAAACCTACCCATAGGCAACAAGAAGACCTCCCTCCATATTTTGATTGGTGCTGACACTGCCTATTAAGGTAAAAAGAGAATTCAAGCATTTTCTGTGAGGAAAATGATATTGATGGATGCTGAGATCACAGAAAGCGGTGCGGAAATAATTCCAGCCTTACTCCAAACTTTCGTTTTTCAACTAGTTTTACTTCCATCATCTGGTTCAACTTGTGTTAGAAACTATTCAATTTTCTTTTTCTTCCTAATGCATGATTTCTGCCTGACGGTTTGGATTTCTTTAAGGGGAGTAGTGTTCACTGTGGTTTTGCTAGTCACGAAAGAGCCTTATTACAAGTTGAAATGCTATAGCTTCCTTTTTCTTTTCTTTTTCCTTCCCTTTTTGACAAAAAGGGTGAGCAAAGAAACCAGTGGGAGCCAGGGAGGGAATGAAAGGTAGAAATGAGAAGAAAATGGACCTCATTGTTTGCTGAACTGGAATGAGTAGGAACATTGTGGCCCTCTTGTCGAACAACATGTGATTTCTCTGAGAAGTTGGTTGATACTGTTAAAAAAATCTTTTGTACTTCTGTTTCAATTGTGTTGGATGCCACTTATTCATTCTAATATATTATTGTTGTATGACATACTATGTACTTTGTGGGGGCGAATATGACTTGAAATGAACGTGGAAAGACCAGACCAGTTACGTTAACTCAATTTCCTCCTCTTTTCCAACATTTCTAACTGATGTAGTGCTTACGAGCATGTATAGGTGGTGAACAAGGTGCCGGTTCTTGCTGGAGTATGTGGTACTGATCCTTTTCGCAGAATGGATTACTTCCTAAAGCAGGTGGAGTCAATTGGATTCTGCGGTGTGCAAAATTTTCCAACTGTTGGGCTCTTTGATGGTAATTTCAGACAAAATCTGGAAGAAACAGGAATGGGATATGGGTATGTATGCCCTTGTAGAACCATGACGTTCCTACCTTTTTACAAATCATGATTTATGCCTCTTGTTCCTCTTTGTTGTTGTCATCCCTTAATAATTAGGCTAGAAGTGGAGATGATTAAAAAAGCACACAGAATGGGTCTCTTGACAACCCCATATGCTTTCAACCAACATGAAGCTGCGGAGATGGCAAAAGCTGGGGCTGACATCATAGTGGCCCATATGGGACTCACTACATCCGGTTCTATAGGAGCAAAAACAGCTTTATCGCTGGAGGAAAGTGTAGTTCGCATCCAGGCTATAGCTGATGTTGCACATCAAATAAATCCGAATATTATAGTGCTCTGTCATGGAGGTAACCACTAGCATGATTTTGCTTCTTGTTAAAAAGTTCTTGGTGGTCTAGAAATTGTGATTTAGCTTCATTACGCTCTGGCATGGAATGTTTTGGACCAGATGGATTTTGTTTTTTCATATGTTAGCATACAGCGTATCATGTGTGTCACTCTCGATGTGAATCATCTCTCATCTCTGTCATGGACTTGTATTTGGAGCTACATATTCAAGATTGAAAGTTTTTAAGGTTTTAGTCACAAAACCTGTACTCGTGTCTTTCTTTCTTGTTTTGCCTTTCGTCCACGCTAACCATTTCTTATCAGCTATTAATCTAATTTTACACCAAAATAAATATATTTGAACTGTCAAATCTCTTGTCGTGCTTGGGTTCATCTTTTACTCTCTTTTTTACTCTAGTTCTTGTATAGTGATCACTTTCAACACTCAAAACGCATTTTGGTGGCTGTTTTTCATTTTCTAGTCCTTTAATCAGTAGATTTAGAAAACATAATCTGGAACGTTTTGCAGGTCCTGTTGCTGGTCCTAGTGAAGCTGAATTCATTCTGAAGAGAACCAAAGGAGTCCATGGATTTTATGGTGCCTCAAGCATGGAGAGATTACCAGTTGAACAAGCTCTAAAAAGTACAGTCCAACAGTACAAATCGATTTCCTTTGAATAGACCTGAATGTACCTGTTTTTCATTATTCCTGTTCTTTATATGTGTTTATAGTCACCTTCTAAACACTTTCTAGTTCTTGTTTAACTCTCACATCTGCTTTATCTGTCTGGTTTGGATGCATCAAACTCCTGTGTGCTCTGAGATTGATGTGAGTGCTAGTGCAGTTTTATTTTTCTTCTCTTGAGGAAGGTTTTCATGAGCTCATGATGAGCTTTTTTTAGTAGTTTAGGGTTAGTATCTTATTTAGTTCTTAGTAATTAGATTATATCAGGCATAAAGGCTTTGAAATAGGCCCTATATAATTTCTTTGAGACGCCCCATCGGCATTGACCAGACGTTGGCCAACAAAAGCTCCTTGCATACTACAAGTGGCATAGAAAGATGGAACAGTAGTGTATAAGTCTTTCGGCATGGAAAATGCAGCTGCGCATTTCAGTAAAAAAAAACACATGTAAGGAAATGGGCATAGCTGAAAGGTCTCTTACTGGAAGCTATGACGTCGATGCCAACACGTACTGGCTCAAAGTTGAATCGACATAGAAAAGCTTCATCCTCGAGAAGAAAACAGCCCGGATCACCAGCGCTCAAGACGTTGCCGAGAAGTCAAGCAGCCATCCTTCAAAGAGTGTCTAGTAGCTCATTCTAAACTTATCTTTTAAACTTTTTAAAAATTATATTATTTAGTCCTCAAAATTGAATTTATATATATATATTAAAAGGAAAAATCTTTTTTAGTCCCTAAATTTTACATCGTATTCATAATAGGTACTTGATTTTTTAAACTAATTAAAAATTATTTTAGTCCTTGGGTTTTAGATTATTCATATTAGGTAGTGAGTTTTCAAACTCAAAATTTTAGTCCTTCAATTTTCTCCTCTAGAAAAAATAAAATATTTTATTATTCCATTATCCAGTCCACTAACGGCTGAAATTCTACCTTAACCAGAGGCCTTGTATAGAGAGATCCGACTCCTCTGCAATACCAAGGGTGCAAGAGAGGAGAGAGAGTGACACAGAGGGTGGGTCCCACACTGGCCGAACCCGAACAATATTTTCGAGCAGTGTGGGTCCTACCATGGGACCCACCTTCTTGTGTCTCTCTCTCTCCTATTGGACTCCCTGCAATACCTTAGGTATTGCAGAGGATCCTGGTCCTGTACAGAGTGAGTTGAGGGACTGGAATCGGGCAGGTAGAAATAACGTTGTTTTGTGGGTCACACAGTTGATGAGTGTACGATGTGCCATCAAAAGTGGCTTGCGGATTAATGACACACGTCTGCATCACATAGGTAGCTGACGTGGGCTTTTGTGTGAGGTGTATTTTCTATTGTCAGTGGAGTGGATGGTGAGATAACAAAAAGATTTTATTTTTTAAGAGAAAAAAAATAGAGGACTAAAATTTTTAGTTTGAAAACCCTCGAATCTAATTCCAAAGGTGTAAAAAAGACTACAAATTTTAGTTTAGAAACACAGTTACCTATGTAAAAGAGTGAAACCCAGTGACTATGTGTGGCTTGGCTCACACCTTCTTTCCTAAAAATCTTCTCGAGATTATACTAGTCCTAGTCAACTGATATGTTTTTTTGGAAGATTCCATCCACATATGGACCTGTAAGATTGTGACCTAATGCAACTTGAGATAGTCAAGACTATGGAAACCACTGAAGAAAATCCACCTGATCAAAATGCAGAGAAACTTGCCTGAGTAGAAGCCAATGTAAATTTTTCTTATCCATGCAGTCGCGCGATTCTTTTTTCCTTTCATAGGTTGCATTCAGTTGGTTCTGATTTCTGAAGCCTTTAGAGAAGATCAGATGAGCATAGAGAAGTTCCATTCCATGCATGTGTCTGGCACTCCAGTAGGCGCACCAATGGCTGCAGTCTTGTTGAGCTACTCTACTTTACAGTGACTTATGCAGCAGGAATGAGAGATGACTTATTCTACTTAATTTCTTGGATCTCTTTCATTGTTCGCTGTGAACATCTGAATATGTACACACTACATGCAACAAATTGAATGGTTAATTTAACTGAGGCATATATATAATTTAGCTCCTATCTTCTCCCCTTCGTCCCCAGAAATGGCTTAACTTAATGCTTTTGCTGCTAATATCAAACTTGTAGGCTTGCAAAGTCGGGGAGAATGCTCCAAACGGGTGCCTTACTGGAAGATTTGAACATGAACTTTACAGCTTCAGCACACTGCTAACGGATGCTGTCGTGATTATCTTCTTTGTGACATGAGCAATTAATTGGGCATTATTTGAAACTTGTTTATTTATTTTATTTCTAGAAAACATTTATATTGGGTGTTGTATGTGGGATAATATTTGATCTCTCATTTTTTAAAGATTTAAATATAATGTCCAATTTATCTTTATAATCTTAAATTTCTTGCACGACTACAAAAAAAAAGGTCTATAAGCACCAAAAAAATTAGCAACCAACTAAATATATATGATCGTTACTTTTGCTTCTTTTGTGACCACATGGTCAACCAAAATGAGATTTGGTCTAGGGATTTATTACGGACGAGCTTGAAGATGATTTTGTGACAGATTGTTTTGGTTAATCAGAAGAAATCCGGAAGAATTCTTACACAAATGATAAGATTTGATATGATATTATGATGATATTAAAAATTCAATTTTAATATGAGATATATATTATCAAAATCTTAAATTAAAATTGAATATATATCTATTAACGATATTTTGGGGATCTTTATTACGACCTTTTATTGCTATTATTAAGAGTTTTTATTTTATAGATACCCTTTTTAAGTTCTACCATTATTACAGGACTTTTTAATTTTGATCATCTTTAGAACCTTTTAATTATTATATCATTATTAAAGAGCCTCTATTTTATAAGAGATTGTTAATACTATAGGTTTATTATTTTATTATTTAAATACCTTTTAATGATGGTATTTAATTGCACGCTTTTAATTATCCAATATCTAGCCGGCCCCCGCCTGATCACTATTTAATTGACCAGCTTTTGGTCCAACATGTGATTCTTGCTACAGCATCCTTATATCAGTGGGGAAAGCCCGTGCAGCTCATTAAAAAAAATTGAAATTGTGAGGTGCAGATTCTACTCCCCGCTAAAAGATATATATCTTAATTATTTGTTTATTTCAAATTAATACTTTATGATATTTTTTTCAAAGTCCCTATACTCCTGTTTGTTGATTTTTCTGACCCATCAACCGGACAAATTACTATAAAATTAAAATTTTGCAGAGTTGTTGGTCATGAATCATGATCTTGGTCTATATTTTTATATCAAGACGTAAGACCACCTTCTGTGGTCTATATCATCTGATAGCAGTATACTTTGTGCATCGTGCTTGTGCATATAATCCCAAGTGAGCTCGACCAAGGCGAAGCTTTCAAAGGCTATACAGTCAACCACTTAAGCAACAACTCAGGGAGGAAGAAACGAGGCAGTTTCTCATTTCTCATTCTCTGGAGTCTTGCTTTAGATTTAACCAACCCCAAACTATAGGCTCCAAAACTTGGTCTAATAATTCCGCCCATTTCTCTGCATTTGACCCGGAAAAACAGTCTCTCCCGTAAAACAAGCACAGAATCATCATCTCCACACGAGCTAGGCATAGAAACATGGCGAGCTCTTCATCTGCGGAAAGCAAGCTAGCCACGGCAAAGACCTTTCTCTCAACAGCAGCCTCCGTCGCCGCCACTATGATGCTCGCTAGGTCAATAGCGCAAGACTTCTTGCCCCATGAAGTCCAAGACGTCCTCTTCTCTGGCATCCGGGGTTTCTTCAGCCGCTTCTCGTCACAGCTCACAATGGTCATCGACGAGTTCGACGGCCTCGTCAACAACCAAATCTACGAGGCCGCTGAGATTTACTTGGGCAGCAAAATTACGCCCAACACGCGCAGACTCAAGGTCAGCAAGTCCGAGAAAGAACACAAGTTTACTGTCACCATGGAAAGAAACGAAGAAATTGCCGACGTCTTTGACGGAGTTAAGTTCAATTGGATTTTGTACTGTCGTCAAGTTGAGTCCAAGAGCTTCCACAACCCTCGCGACCTCAACTCCACGTTGCGTTCCGAGGTCCGGTCCTTCCAACTTACTTTCCACAAGAAGCACAAGGACATGGTGTTGAAGTCTTATTTGCCCTACATTGTGAAGGAAGCCAAGTCCACGAAGCAGGAGCTCAGGACTTTGAAGATCTTCACCGTTAACCCCGACGTCATGTACGTAAATTTAGAGGACGTGTGGACATCCACGAACCTTGATCACCCCGCGACGTTTGACACGCTGGCTATGGACTCGGAGATCAAGGACTTCATACTCAAAGATCTTGAAAGGTTCGTGAAGAGGAAGGAGTATTACAGGAAGGTTGGAAAGGCTTGGAAGAGAGGGTACTTGCTGTATGGTCCACCGGGTACTGGGAAATCGAGTTTAATTGCTGCAATGGCGAATTATCTGAATTTTGACATCTATGATTTGGAGCTTACGGAGATTCAGAGCAACTCGGAGCTGAGGAGAGTTCTCATTGCAATGGCGAACCGTTCGATTCTTGTGGTGGAGGATATTGATTGTACCATTGAGTTCCATGATCGAGCAGCAGAGTCGTTGGGACCATCTCCCCGCAACCACCAACAGAAGCAGGTTTGATTTTTCTAATCTGCTTGATTTGTTTGCTTTTAGCCTTTTTTTTATTTTTCAATTTGTCTTGTTCGTCGAGTCTAGCATATGTTTTTTGTCTTAATCTAAAAGCCTCTAAAAAGTTGGGGACTAAAGATAAAGTGAGTTAATTCTAAATCAACGGTGAAAGATTACAGGAGTAGCAGCCCAAAAATCAAATAGAAAGGAACAAAAGTGACATTATTATTAAAGTTGCTCCTCACTTAGACAACTTTTAGCTTCTACGGTTCCGTTTGACACTTAAAATTTTACGTCTCTTAAAATTTTAATAGAATAAAAAATTACAATATAATATCTCTCTCCTTATCAAATCATTACTTTTCAATCAACCACAATACCTAAAATTTTAGATCTCAAACACAACTTAAATTCCCTTAAGAGCTTGGAATCCTTTTATCGACGGCATTGTCCTGTTCTTTCTTGCGTTTTCTTCCCTTTTGGATGGGTTTAGGGGAGTCTAATTAGGTGATCCTACTGGAAATTAACTGTGATTTCTCGGTCGAATTGGTAGCAATTCCATTTGTATGAGTTTTGGTTGCTAGTGTGCTGTGGCCTCTCTGATCTTCAATGGTCCTACCCGGAATGCCAATTATATATATATATATATATATATATTCCTTCATGTAATGGCCAACAAGGAAAAATACACTCAGCATACATCCTAGTTCACCCATCGTTTCACCTTTCAAACTTAGGTCATCTCTTTTGCATGGGATTTTTTGCCACATTAGAAATAATGTTAGAGCAGTTGTGAAACATCAGGCACATGCCAAAGATTAGCTTGGTCCCGCTAAGCACTTAGCTAGCTAGCTAGCTAGCTAGGCCAACAGGGCAGTCAGTTTCTTTGGGTTTTTTTTTTAAAAAAATTCTGTAGCATGTGTTTGGATAATTAAAAAATATATATTATTTGTTGGAGGCAGCGTAGATTGAATTGAAATAAGTGAAAAAGTTATTAAAATTTATAAAAAATAATTTGGAATTTGTGAAAAATTGTTAGAGTTAAAAAGTATATAGAGATCGGTGAAAAATAATTATAAAAAAAATTAAAAAAGTGCCCCATGCTGTCCATTAAAAAGATATATTTTTAAGGTAAACTACAATTTCTGCTTTTGTTGTCGTTTGTATTGTTTTTAACTAAAATTTTTTTTATTGAAGATTATATTTTTAAATTGGAAAAACTATGTTTGCATTAAAGAACATTTTGTAAGAAACATAGGTTAGACAATTATCTTTTGATAAGATACGGGGGGGAAAAAGGAGTACTAATTGGTGAGGCAGCATAGACATTAGACAGGGACAATGACCTCCGATCTTTTGCGTGACAGAATCTTGCATAAATTGAAAAAGGCTTCTTGTAAAAAATGGTAACCGCGCTTTATGCGCGTGGGAAAGTGATCCTCCTTCAAGTAGTCACGTCCACAGGTTCAGTTGGTCGGATCTCTTCTGGGTATCTACGAACATATATGAGTCGTCATAAATGGAAAACTTGACCGATTGTACAGAGGCTTGATCTAGGCACAGCCACAGGAACTCTTGTCTGCATGGTGTTCGGTAGTGGGTACCCCGTTGCCTGATGATCAGGGTGGTACCTGCATTTCAAAATTTTGGTTTAAAAAAATAAGTTTGACGTTTTCTCGGATTGAGCCCTAAGGTAATTTTGGCTAAATTATTCTGTCAGTCTATAGAGTTGAACGTTTTCTTATACTGATCCTTAAGATAAGTTTTGTCCTACGAGTGTCCATGTGGTTTTTAACATTTTTTATATTAGTATTGTCATTTGATAGGTAACGAAATTTGCATACATGGTTGACAGAGATCACGTCAAAACCAATAAATACTTGACACGTGTCACAAAATACAACATCATAAAAAAATGTTATAAACGTGGGTCTCACATCCAACATGTCATTCCACGTTGGATTAAATAAACCACGTCAGTTGTCAGTTAGTTCGACCCTTTCAACCTCCAAAGCAACGAAAAACAGCTGAGAGAGATAAATCCCCAAATCACTCTCAAAAAGCCTTATGTATCAACGAGAACCCTAACTCATCTTCCCAAAATCTCTTCCAATTAATTCCTCACATCAAGAACCTTAAGTCCTCTTCCCACATTCTCTCGCGATGACCAGGAGAGCAACATCCTCTTCCTCTGTGAACGACGGTTACCATGATGGAGTGGCATCGGCGGAGCTGGAGGTGGACGACGACTCGTGACTGTGCTTCTGTGGGCTAAAGGCACGGATCAAGACAAGCAAGATGAAAGGGAACCCCAGAGACTGGTGGAGTAATTTAGCCAAAAAAATAATTATAAAATAATTTTCATTCTTTTACTCAAATTTTTATTTTTAATATAATAACCATTTCACTCACATCAATTTTGTCAAGACACTGCTAACCTTTTCATGTAAACTAAAATTCTCACAATATCAAAGGAAATTATAAGGGTCCTACTCAAAGCGCTTATTAGGATAGTTTGGTGTCAATTTTGTTTGCTAAAGATAGTGTTTTATTCTAAAATTTTGATACGATAAAATAATATCTTTTTTTATTAAATTATTTATAACAAATATTAAAAATTTATTCAATTTATTTTTATTAATTTAAATAATCTCTTTCTAATTCTTGTCTAATCATCTATTTTTATTTTAATAAATATAAAAAAATATTTAATTTTTTAGGCTGCAATTTTTTTTAACAAACTCTCACTCTCGTACGCTAAAATTAAACCAAATTTTTTTTATCAAAATTTCGATGAGAGAGAGGTCTTTCACTTTTTCACCATGGACCTTGGATGCTATCATGCTAGCGCCTGCACTGCAGTATACGAGACATTTGCATTACGATGCATTGAACACCAATAGCTTCTTCCCTCGTGAATTGGAATGGCTGTTGCCTGTTGTACTATAAAATCTTCAGGGTTTTCATAGATCAGGCTTATTTGTCCTTTTCCCCGCTTGAACTTATCAGTTTCTGTTCTGCTGCTACAGGTGACGTTGTCCGGACTGCTAAATTTCATTGATGGGCTATGGTCGAGTTGTGGCGACGAGCGGATCATCGTGTTCACCACCAACCACAAAGACAAGCTCGATCCGGCGTTATTGCGGCCTGGGCGCATGGACGTCCACGTTCACATGTCCTACTGCACCCCATGCGGATTTAGGGTTCTTGCTGAGAATTATCTCGGGATAAAGGATAATCATGAACGGGTGTTTAAGGAGATTATGGAGTCCATCGAAGCTATCCCAATTACCCCGGCTGAAGTAGCTGAGCAACTCATCAAGAACGATGACCCAGACATTGTGCTCAAAGGATTGATCCAGTTCCTCCAGGTGAAAAAGAAAGAACACGAGGAAGCTGATGAGGCCAAAAAGAGAAGTACTACTGAAACAGGAGGAGCAGATAAGGAGAGCCAAATTGCACAAAAGGTTGAGAGTGTGACAGATGCCAAAGTAGAGAACGACCAAAAGAGTAGCAATTAGATTATTCCGAGGGATAATAACTCAGAATAATCAACTCTTGTTCGTAGTATTACAAGGACGATACCATTTAGCAAAAATCCATATGCGGCCGCTAAGGAACTGCTATTTTTGTTGCGGTTGCTTTAATTTTTAGATTGAATTTGACCCATATATAATATATATGTGTGTGTGTGTGTTAGAGTTGTCATAGTTCTAATTAATTTTAACTATGACAACTCTATATAATAGGTGTTAGAAATATAAATAAATTATTAAGCTCTTTGTAACAGTTTTTTAAGTTTTTCCAAATTCCAACCAGTTATGTTTTCATATGAAAAAAATATAAATTTCCACGTGGTCATATAGAGTCAAGGTCTTATATTTGAAATTTGATTATGCATTTAATCTCATTTTAATTAAACATTCCAAGACCAACTATATATTGTGAAAGAGTCAATCCATATATTAGGGTAGAATGTTAGAAATATAAAATAAATAATTAAATAAATATATTTCTAATAACGTAAGCTTCTAGTACGTACAGTGTTGATTTCATATTATAGGTAGGATCTCATATTTGGTGACAATCATTAATCCTTCTACAAATTAAAACTTCCCAGAACTGTTATATGGAAAGAATGAAATTTCCACAGGAGTAAGAGAGAGAGGAGGAGGGACAACTTAGTCCTGCATGAGCCTATAAAACGACAAAGTATCAACCTTCCACCACTAACGAACAGGACTATGATTATAAAATCAAAACGACAAAAGACAGTGTTCTATCAACACCTTCGGTGTTGGGACCTCTTCCCATCGGGGCCGAAAGCCAGTAAAGCCATGGCCCCTCTATTTCGCTATAATTGAGTTTGTTTGTGCCTTCATATGGGAAGGCTACTGACAGAGCTGCTACCCAATAAACTCGAGAGAGAGAGAAAAAAAAGTAGCGTGCCGGCCCATAATTGACGAAGATCCACGTATGTAAAGATAACTTTTTTCTTTTCTTTTCTTTTCTTTTCTGCGTAGGAACTTATGAAACATGAGAATATGAAAAAATAAACATTATCCCAAGAAAAATATAGATATTTTCATGAAAAGTCCACTTTTCTACCCCGTTCTCTCTCTCTCTACCTTATACATCAAGAAAATCCGCCTTAGTTGCACCATTTGTCTAAATCAATCCAAATCTTTGTCTTCTAATTCCTCTCTCTCTCTCTCTTTCTTGCACAGGCATTGCTTGCGTACAAGATCTTTTTTTAAGCACATGTCAGATTTTGTTGTTTGCAAAAACTTGAGTCTCATGGCTTAGCAAGAATATATAATAGGCAGGTTATCCACATCGGTCATGTTTAAGTGGTACGAGCCAACTTGTGCCTACGTGTATAGGTGCACATATCACAGGTTCAATTTTGTATCGAGTTAATATCGTAATTTACTTAAGTGAAAATCTCAATGGTGTGGATGAGTATACATTAATTCTCTAGAGTTTACTTGTGTAATAGGTGGGTTCACTCCGGTAGCATGAATCATAAAATTTCTTCTCGTTACCTAAAAAAATAATATAGGGGTAAATTCATAGTTAGCTCCCTATGTTCGGGCAAAAATCATAGTTAGCCCCATATTTTTCAATCCAACAATTTGGTAGCCATAACTTTCAAAATCTATCAAACTTAGCCCCCCGTCTAAATCAGGTGTTAAGTCCGACGAAAATTCATGCAAAATGACCGAAATGCCCCTCCAAAGCTAAAATTTAAAATAAAATAAAATATAAATTTAAGAAATAAATTAAAATAAATATATTATTGAAATAGAGTTTCAATATAGTTTTATTTAAAAAATATTAATTTTTGAAAAAATATCATTTTTATTTTTAATGAATTTTTTTAAGTAATTTTATTTTGGAGGGGCATTTTGGTCATTTTTCATGTTTTTCCGTCTGATTTAACGTCTAATTTAGACGGGGGGGCGAAGATTGATAGGTTTTGAAAGTTATGGGTACCAAAATGTTGGATTGAAAAATATGGGTCTAACTATGATTTTTGCCCAAACATATGGGGCTAACTATGATTTTTGCCCAAACATAAGGGGAAACTCAAAGGGTGTAACACCTTGAGACAAACGCTAAATGGAAAGATTTTCGTATAAAATAAGGCTTTTTCACTTTGACTAATCATTTATTTAGGTCTCAATATTTCAAAATTATTTTTTACAATATCAACAAAAATGTTCATAAACAGACTATCAGTCCTTAAAACGACTTCCAAAAAATAATCTCCAAAAGTCCTTTTGCAAATAAAGTTTTCAAAACACAAATCTATCTGAAGCTCTTCAAATTCCTCTAATTGCCTTCTACCAACTCTAAAAAAATATGAGAATAAGTAATGAGCTAAGACTAGCTCGTAAGTAACAAGTTCATGGGGTTGGAGAAATAACAATTTTTATCACAATAACTGAAATCAATAAAAATACCATGAGTCATACTAAATTAAAAATACAACTTGTAACAAAAATATCCAAAGCCCTAGACATAGAAAAATACCAACAGTCACAAAGATCTCATTAATAACATAGAGCTCAACGTACCACAAGGAGTACAAATGCCACAAATATGTCATCTCACAAGCGCAAAGATAGTTTTAAAAGTTATAAATATCTAAATTGAGTTTCATAAAACTCGATCATCTTCAATCCTTAAAACTTCTGAAATAATTGCCGAACATTGAAATTTATGTTGTATTTGAGTGTTAAAATTTTTGAGATTAAAATTTTAGAGTATTGAATTTGGTGAAAAATTAAAGAGAGATGATTTTTAATATTTATTGTAATGAAAAATAATGATGTGACGAGAAGAAAAAAATTATATTGTAATTTTTTATTATCAAAATGTAAAATTTTACACTTCAAACGCGCCCTTATAACACAACCTCAATCCAAACCTAAGATCCTATTCCTATCCAAATCTTAAAAATAAAATTAAGCCCTTATTTGTTCCTCCTTTAACACAGTTTTCTTATCTCTCCTCTTAAATTCAAAATATTCCATCATCATTTTTTTTTTTTGAGTTAGGTAGTTACGAGGGGACTTGTTCTAAGAGAACTGAAATGCATTGGTGACGATTCTTTCTGAAAGAACCGGATGAATAAATCTTTCAAAGATTTGAAGACGGAAGCAAGTTGGCCGCAAGCCTGCAACCCCGTACTCAAAAGTCTAATTAAGCACTCAAGTCTCTCGAGGGACTCCAAGTCCGATACGCAAGGTTGTGGAAAAGGTTAGAATCAGCAAAGCCGACAAACTGTTGCGCTGCATTTATCGCTCGTGGCACTGACACGTACCCTCCTTTTCTTGGGAAAAAAGCACCCTTGGCTGGCCTCCCCTCCAGACAAAGGGAAGAGGAACCACAAAGAGAACAAATAAAATAAGGTGATGTTCGTTTTGAGAAAAAATTGTAGGATTTTAGAGAAGTTGTGAATTTTTATGTTGAATAATGTTTTATTGGTGTTTGTGTAAAGTGGAGAGAGAAATGATTTGATGTAATTGTTTAATAAAAAAGTATTGGAGTTATGTGAAAAAGTATAGAGAGAAAATTTATATTGAATAAAAAATTAAAAAGTTGTTGGAGATTGTGTAAAATGTATTGGTTTTTGTGTTTGAATTCTGAATATGTTCGGTGGTAGAATTGTGAATATACTTAGAATCCTGAAAAAATGGTGAAAACGAACATACCCCAGATAGACCTGCGTGTTACAAGTCTTCTCCAATGGGCCAGCAGAAAACATTATTGTTAAGCTCACAAAACTTGCAAGATAAGAAAAGAAAGGTACACATCACTACATCAGGATATCCTTCTTAAAGACAATACAAATTGTCTTGGATTTACTGTAGTAGGAATCCATCCTCAGTCACACTTGTGGACCGGTGCTTTGATCAGCCATGATGTAAATCTTTTGCTCAATAATTTTTTTTTTTGGGGTTGGGAGGGTGTTGAAAGAAAAGAAACCAAAGTATGAAAGGCTTCGTTATATCTGCGAACTAAAATTTTGATCACTTAAAATTTTATTTTTTATTTTTTAATCAATTTTTATATATTTTTTCACCAACTTTTTCAATCTCTTTATAATTTTTAATCAATTTCAATACCTAAAATTTTAGAGTGCGTTCGAAGTATAAAATTTTACACTTATTAAAATTTTAACATAATAAAAAATTACAATATAATCTCTCTCCATCACATTATTACTTTTCACTATAATAAATATTAAAAATTATTTATCTTCATTTTTTTACCAAATTCAATACCCTAAAATTTTAATCTTCTCACAATTTTAACAACACAAACTTAAACACGGACATTTTTTGTTTGAGCCCAAATAATTTGAACCCAAAAATTTAAGTTTAATAATAAAAAAATCATCACACAATTTTTTATTATTATAATATTTATTAAAAATCTTTTATCTTCACTTTTTCACCGACTCCCATAATTTATCTTTACTTTATAATATTTACAAAACCCCAATACTCAGAATTTTCGCCCTCCGAAACAACCGAAAAGAGTTATAACACAGGCGCCCAGCAACGGTCGAAGCACCCAAAGCGTTCTGAGCGCAGCTTAAATTCAGCTCAGCGAGAGGAACCTTCAGACAGAACCCCCACATGGTACAGAGCATAAAGTCCACAATCATGTTTCCCTCCAAAGGAATGCCTTCCCCGTCGTCATTATTCTCAGCCTATGCCTCCATGGCCGCCTCAATGATGCTTATTCGCTCAATGGCCAACGAAGTCATTCCTCAACCAATTCGTGGGTATCTCGTCTCGACCCTGAACTACTATTTCAAGCGTAAATCCGCTAACCTCACGCTGGTTATCGAAGAGAACTACAGTATGTCCAGGAACCAAGTCTATGACGCCGCCGAGATTTACCTCTGCACAAAGATTAGCCCCAACACTGAAAGGCTCAAGATCAGCAAAAGCCCGAAAGAGAATAATCTTACAATTCGGCTCGAAAAGGGGGAGAAGCTAAGCGACGCTTACGAAGGTGTTGAGGTTAAGTGGAGATTTGTTTGTGCCGAGGCGGAGAAAAACAACCCCAACGATCCTTTTCCAAGATCCGAAAAGCGCTTCTTTGAGCTAAGTTTCCAGAAGAAGCACAAGGAGAAGATCTTGAACTCATACATACCCTTCATCCTTGACAAAGCCAAGGACATCAAAGATGAAGAGAGGGTGTTGAAGATGTACACGCTGAGCAGTTCGTCCCCTTATAATGGAATCAAGTGGGAGTCCATCAATCTTGAACACCCGGCTACGTTCGAGACACTAGCCATGGACCCGGAGCGGAAAAACGATGTTATAGAGGATCTAAATAGGTTTGTGAAGAGGAAGGAGTTTTACAAGAGAGTAGGAAGGGCGTGGAAACGTGGGTACTTGTTGTATGGACCTCCAGGGACCGGCAAGTCGAGCTTGATTGCAGCCATGGCGAATCACTTGAGGTTTGACGTCTATGATTTGCAGCTTGCAAATATAGTGCGTGATTCGGACCTCAGAAAATTGCTGCTGGCTACTGCCAATAGATCAATTCTCGTGATTGAAGATATTGATTGCAGTGTCGAGCTACCAGATCGTCGGCATGGAGACGGACGTAAGCAACATGAGCAACAGGTCAGTAATGGCTACCATGACTACTTGCCAAGGAAAATGGCCTCCGACTGGGTACATTATTGTGGGTCATGCCGCTTTCCATTCCGATTTGAGAACTGGTTTCTGATAGTTTTTTTTTAAAAAAAAATAAAATAAAATTGTCCTCAGCATCTTTATGCGAGTTACACTTTTGGCACATGGCCCTTTCGATTTGCCTCTCTTGCATTTGGTGAATCTTAAATTGATTACATTAGTACTCTTTCATTGGCTACTAAGCTTAAGATTATTGAAAAAATTCAGCTCACTGTCAAAAGCCCCACCCCAACTGGTATCCCTCAGGATGCCAACTCACAGCCTAAGCATCATCTGTCAGATTCTGTCACCATCAAGCCACGCAAGAACCCCATTTCTTTCTTATGACCATGACCACCACCTCCGAATACAAAATCCAATTTTTGTTAGGCTTTAGTGTCTTTTGAAGGGTAGTGGGTGCCCAAAGAACGATCTTAATTCGAGGAAAGTTTTTCACTTTTTCTGTGTTCTTTTTCTGGGCCTGTGGAGTAATAATACTATCGAAACCCATCTTGTTTCCGGTTTATTCTCCATCTAGCTAACTGTGTCGTTCCCGGCGATTAGAAGAGGCCCAGTTTTGGTTTACCCTCATAGACCCAATCGGCCACTTTTTGTTTCAGTCCATAAATAGAGGCACAGTGCTTAAACTTCCGGTTCTTCTGCTGCTGTCCTTTTATTGTCTTTTTTTTTTGCCCTTATCTAACATCCGACGAACACATTTAGTAAAGTCAAATTTTTGGTTTTAAGTTGGTGCAGTTGACACTTTCTGGACTATTAAACTTCATAGACGGCTTATGGTCTACTTGTGGAGATGAGAGGATCATCGTATTCACCACCAACCACAAGGAAAGGTTAGACCCTGCTCTGCTGCGTCCTGGACGCATGGACATGCACATTCACATGTCCTATTGCACGTTTCATGGCTTCAAGCAGTTGGCCACAACTTACTTGGGAATCCGTGGCCATCACCATCTCTTTGTAGAGATTCAAGGTTTACTGGACGACACACAGGTGACTCCAGCACAAGTTGCAGAGGAGTTTATGAAAAGCGAGCCTGCTGATATTGCGTTGCAAGAACTCATTAAGCTCCTTAAGCGGAAGAAAATAGAAGACGATGAAGCTGATACCGCGGCGCTGCCTGAGAAACATCTGGGAGTTCGAGGGGCGAAAAGGCAGAAATTGGAGACCAAGCACAGAAAATCAGCGAGGAACACTAGAGCGAATATGATCAACAGAAGGAAAACAAAAGGCTTGTAATGCATGACTAATCTATTCAGAGACTGTATGTCACTCTAGCTAGTAAAATAATCAGTGATTTTGGATTTGATTTTTAATATATTTGCCTCTCTCAACTCTCGACAAAAGTTTCCTACCTATAAGATATACATACAAACCAAGAAATTGAGTGCAAGGAAAGATCATGCCCAAAATCTTTCGTCAATTGAACAGAATAAGACTAGAAAATGAAGGGAGTGACATAAACATTATTACCCATCAATTGAGAGGAATATGCTATATCCAATTCAAATTTCCCTTTGACAGGCTCCAAACAGAGCAGCAAATTATTTTCCAAATTTTCTTCTATTATGAACAAGTTCCTGGGTCTTGTCTGAGCTCCAATAATTTGGGCAAAAAAATTTAGGTTTAATAATAAAAAATTCATCACATAATTTTTTATTATTATAATATTTATTAAAAATCTTCTCTCTCTTCACTTTTCACCAACTCCATAACATATATTTACTTTATAATATTTTCCAAACCTCAATACCCAAAATTTTCACCCTCAAACATCCCCAGTATGTCTACGTATAAAGGCATAGAAGATATTAAAACGAAATATTTATATCTGGTTCGGATGAATTCAAGATTATATGTAATTTTTTATTTGAATTGTGTAGTTTAATTCGAAAAGAGATAGATGTAACATATAGATTTCATTGTTGAATTTATGTACAAAATTTTATATGAATAACATTAAATAATATAAGATCCACGTATTTTGTCCAGTAACAATTGCCACGCATTCTAATTTGGGAACTGAATTTTTTTTTTGTCTTTTTTTTGGTAGAGTGACGTTTGATCATGCGTTGTAGTTTAGCATGACCATTGCACATCTCTAGATATTTATATGCTTTACAATATGAGTCACGATAATTTTTGCAGTAATCAATGAATCATATCGTAAGTATTACGAGTATCTTCCCATGTGATGTAGTTTGAAGAACTAATTAATTGCTATAAATTAAAATTTTCAAAATTAAAAGAATTACATATTTTTTCCTAAGTTTTGTAAATTAAATTAAATTTTATTTGTTATTATTTTTAAATACAATGATAACTAATAAAAAATATTAATAAATGAAAAATCTAAATAAAGGGGTCCAAACTTAACTACTCAAACATTTCCTTGTTTTAAAATTTGAAACCCGAACCCCCTGAACCCGCTTCCATACAAGGTATAAAGCTTTGTGAGTTCAGCTTTAATGATCATTTATCTCAGCGAGGGGAACCTCGAAACAGACCACCACATAGTACATAGCACAAAGTCCCCAATCTACATCAGGGAGGGCTGTCACTTCATTTAATGAGCCCTCCCTTCCGTCGGCTCGGTTTGGCTCATCTCACATGCGGCTTTTTGGCTCTGGATCTGTAGTGGTTGAACCACTATATTTTAGATCCGACCACAACTGCAACCACTACTCCCCGACTATTCTAACATGCGTGTTTTTTGCTCCAGATCTGTAGTGGTCGGACCATTATATTTTATATCCGACCACTACGCCCCGAACACGCGTTTTAACCCTTTTCCACATACACTCAGCACGCTAAAAAAGGCAAACTCATTTGGCTTCGGTCCTTCCCTTCTCATCCAAGATAGGTACTCAAAGGCTTCTACCCCATAACCTCCTTGAGAATACGCTGCAATTATAGTACTCAAGGAAACAATATCTCTTATGCTCATCCCATGAAACATCAATGAAGCTGAGGGCAACAGCTCGCATTTTGAATACATGGTCATGGCCGTGTAATTGTTCACCCCATTCAATTCTCGCAAGATTTGCGACACCGGAGATAACAGCTACAAAAGTGTACTCATTTGGACTCACATTTGACTCCTTCATTTTCATAAATGCTTTAATTGCATGCTCCTCCTGACCCATCTGTACATATGTTGTTATAATTGTTGTCCATGAAACCACATCCGGTGTCCTCATCTTCTCAAACAAGCATGCGCCGAAGTCTAACTTTCCGCATTTGTTGTATATGGTAGCAAGAGTGTTAGCCACAAACGAGCTCTCATTGAACCCCTTTTTCATTGTTTTTGCATGAATTTCCCTCTCATACTTTACAGCACCAGAACCTGCACATGCCTTCAATGCAATAGCAAATGAATACGACTCATATTCCGCCTTTGACCTCTGCATTTCAGAAAAGTAAACCACTCCCTCCTTATTATAACCAACTTGAACAAGCCCGGTTATAATGGCAGTCCATGTTACTACATTCCCAAGCCTAATACACTTCAAGTTATTCTAAAAGGGTTAAAACGCGTGTTCGGGGCGTAGTGGTCGGATATAAAATATAGTGGTCCGACCACTACAGATCTGGAGCAAAAAACACGCGTGTTAGAATAGTCGGGGAGTAGTGGTCGCAATTGTGGTCGGATCTAAAATATAGTGGTCCGACCACTACAGATCCGGAGCCAAAAGGCCGCGTGTGGGACGAGCCAAACCGAGCCGACGGAAGGGAGGACTCATTAAATGAGGTGGCAGCCCTCCCTGCCGTCGATTGGGTCTGGACCAGTACGGTCTGGACTGAATCCAGACCCAGTAGGGAGGGCATGGAAACGTGGAATACTTGTTGTATGGACCTCCAGGGACTGGCAAGTCGAGCATGATTGCAAATATAGTGTGTGATTCGGACCTACGAAAATTGCTGCTGGCTACTGCCAATAGATCAATACTCGTGATTGAAGATATTGATTGCAGTGTCGAGCTACCAGATCGTCGGCATGGAGACGGACGTAAGCAACATGAGACACAGGTCAGTAATGGCTACTATGACTACTTGTCATTTTCCGACTGGGTACATCCCGTACATTATTGTGGGGCATGCCGCTTTCCATTACGATTTTAGAATTGGTTTCTGATAGGTTTTTTTTTCTAATTGTCGGCATCATCTTTATGCGAGTTACATTTTTTGCACATGGCCTTCTTTCCCATGGCTTCCTAGGTAATTAGGTTTCTTTGGATTTGCTTCTTTTGCATTTGGTGAATCTTAAATTGATTAAATTAGTACTCTTTCATTGGCTATTAAGCTTAAGATTAGTGGAAAAATTCAGCTCACTATCAATAGCCCCACCCCAACTAGAATCCCTCAGGATGCCAACTCACAGCCTAAACATCATCTGTCAGACTCTGTCAACATCAAGCCACGCAAGAACCCCCATTTCTTTTCTTTCTTATGACCATGACCACGTCCTCCGAATACAAAATCCATTTTGTGTTAGGCTTGAGTGTCTTTTGAAGGGTAGTGGGTGCCACTGAACGGTCCTCATTCGAGGAAAGTTTTTCACTTTTCCTGTGTTCTTTTTCTGGGCCTGTGAGTAACAGTACTATCGAGTTTATTCTCCATCTTGCTAACTGCGTTCTCGGCGATGAGAAGAGGTTTGGTTTACACCCATAACTAGGCCACTTTTTTTTTCGGTCCATAAATAGGGCACAGGGCTTAAACTTCTGGTTCTTCTGCTTCTGTCCTAATTTTATTGTACTGAAGTCAAATTTTTGGTTTTAAGTTGGTGCAGTTGACACTTTCTAGACTATTAAACTTCATAGATGGCTTATGGTCTAGTTGCGGAGATGAAAGGATCATCGTATTCACCACCAACCACAAGGAAAAGTTAGACCCTGCTCTGCTGCGTCCTGGACGCATGGACATGCACATTCAAATGTCCTATTGCACGTTTCATGGCTTCAAGCAGTTGGTCACAACTTACTTGGGAATCCGTGGTCATCACCATCTCTTTGGAGAGATTCAAGGCTTACTGGACGACACACAGGTGACTCCAGCACAAGTTGCAGAGGAGTTGATGAAAACAGAGCTTGCTGATATTGCATTGCAAGAACTTATCAAGCTCCTTAAGCGGAAGAAAATAGAAGAGGATGAAGCTGATACTGCGGCGCCTGAGAAAAATCTGGGAGTTCGAGGGGCGAAAAGGCAGAAATTGGCGACCAAGCCCAGAAAATCAGCGAGGAACACTATGTTGAGTAGTGTGTAGTCCCACATTGCTTAGGTGTGGGCATGTGAGAATTTTGGCTTATAAATAAGCCCCATGTAATGTTTTGAAATATAAGTGAGTTAACACAATTAATCTAATTGGGTATTTCCCTAATGGATGTCTCACTTATTAAGTATAAAATTTTTTATTTCTAACATGGTATCAGAACAAAGTTTTCGGTTTTAGTCCGGTTACCTCCTGGCGCCCATCTAGCTTAGTACCGATTTTCTTCCGGCTTAGTACCGGCAACTTTCCCGGCTCAGTACCGGCAACTCCTGGCTCAGTACCGACAACTTTCCCGGCTCAGTACTTGCAATCTCCCGGCTCAGTATCGGGCAACCTCCCGGTTCAGTATCAGGGCAACCATCCGGCTCAGTATCGAAGACTTCACGGCTTAGTACCGGCAATCTTTGTTATTATTTTTTCTTTCCTGTAATTATTTTTTGTAACTCCAAACTCAAGGTTTGTCGGTTTGTCCACCTTGAGTTTGCGGGGAGTGTTGAAATGTGGTAGTCCCACATTGCTTAGCAATGTGGGGTGTAGGAAGATTTTGACTTATAAATAAGCCCCTTTGTAATCTTTTAATTTCATAAATGAGATGTAATAAATTCAATTGAGTTTTTCTACAATTGAGTGTCTCATTTATCTCAAGTATAAATTTTTTTATTTCTAACATGGTATCAGAGGAAGATTTTCGGCTTTAGTCCGGTTACCTCCTGGCGACCATCCGGCTTAGTACTGGCTTTCTCCCGGCTTAGTACCGGCAACTTTCCCGGCTCAGTACTTGCAACTTTTCCGGCTCAGTACCGGCAACCTCCCGGCTCAGTATCGGGGCAACCATCCGGCTTAGTACCGACAATTTTTGTTATTATTTTTTTTCCTGTAATTTTTTTTTCTGTAATTATTTTTGTAACTCCAAACTCAAAGTTTGTTGGTTTGTCCACCTTGAGTTTGCGGGGGAGTGTTGAGAAGTGTGTTGTCCCACATTGCTTAGGCAATGTGGGCATGTGAGAATTTTGGTTTATAAATAAGCCCCCCATATAATGTTTTAAAATTTTTTATCAAAGGTAATCAACAGAAGGAAAACAAAAGGCTTGTAAATCGTGACTAATCTATTGACAGACTGTATGTCACTCTAGCTACTAAAATAATCAACGATTTTGGGTTTGAGTTTGAATATTTGCCCCTTCAAGTCTCGACAAAAGTTTCCTAGCTATAATTATACATTCAAACCAAGAAATTAAGTGTAACGAACGATCCCGCGGCGCCCAAAATCATTTGTCAATTGGACAGAATAAGACCAGAAATTAAAATGGAGTGACTGAAACATTATTAGCAAGGCACTTAAGATATAATAATTAAAACGAAACACAGGTAAACTCTATCGTGGTGTCCATAGTGTTCGAAACTATGCAGAGTCAACATTAAATAGTGCACGATTCACCTATTGTGTCTTTCTTTCTAAATTTTACCGTATAATTGGTGTAGGAACTTGCAAAGTATACTAATAGGTTTAGATGAGGTTGGAAGTATTAACTTTATTCTCATTTTTGGCTGATCAGTGACGTTTGGTCATGCTTATTTAGAGTGTTGTAGTTAGCATAACCATTGCACTTTTTCATATACGTTCATTGTGTAACTACGTGACTAGTACTGCCACCTATTGGGGATATGATAATAATAATCTCTAGATATATATTATATGCTTTACAATATGAGTAGTGATATCTTTTGCATGAGGAATCATATATAAGTACTACGAGTATCTTCCCGTATAGTAGTTTACATATATGAATCATATAATTCGTTTGTAGATTCACTCATGCATAGGATATTTTCAATCACTGTATTATATGTGGCCAAGTGTCAAAATACAAAGTATTATTAGAATTATTATATAATATAGATTATCAATACGGCAGACATACTGGAAGCAAAAGATGGTTTTTTATATGTAAAACAATTGACGCCCTCCGATATTCGAGGATGTAATGAAGAAAATGACATAATTGTGGATGCAAATGAAGTACCTCAACTGGATGAAGATGGCTGAGTGGATGAAGATGAAGTGTCTGAAGACCAACGGGAACCTAGGTCTTATCAATCAAGAAAATGTTGCCTACCAAGATGATGATGAGGACCAAGAGTAAAGAACCAATAGTACCCGATAAATTAAACTCTTCACACACTCTCTCTCCTCCACCTCCACCTCCTCTTTTCCTCTTCTTCTATCTATGACTTTCTCTCTCTTTTTTCTTGTCCTATCTGTCACTTTATCACTCATCCTTCTTCTTCTTCTCTTCTTTCTTTTCTTTCTCTCCCTCTCCCTCTTCTTCTATTTTTTCAATAAGTCATGGAATCAGGACCACTCTACTGGCAATGGCATCTACTTTCCCTTCTCTTTTTGTGGTTGTTGTCGTATTGCACTAGATTAATTACTTTACGGCTACACTAATTAATCATGACTATATTTCAAGCTTTAATCTTTCTTCCATTTACTTGAGTGCATGCATGTGTATGTATCTGAGAACAAGTAGAGACATATATATCAGTACTATGACATATCTATAAACAGCTTTTCTTTTTCTTTTTCTTTTTTGCTAAATACCACATTTATTCAAAAACTAGGAAGATGAAGGCATATCACAAAACCAAATATGACAGAAGGAAAACTAAAACCGGAAACAACCCAAGTAGCCGCTCACTTAGCTAGCCAACTTGTGGGCCATCACATTGCACCTACAAGGAACCAGGCGAACTTCCACTCTGTGAACTCCTCCAAACTAGTTCTAATGCAAGCAACCAAGGTTGAAATCGCCCACAGAAGAGGCTGACCTTGAGAAATAATATCATTGCACAGCACCAGCGAATCAGTGATCTCAAAGACAACTCGAGGCCAACCATACCTCTTAGCAAGCACCAATGCTTCAGCTAAAGCAGGAGCCTCACCAACAAGGGGGTCCATAGCACCTAAGTGTGTCGTGTATACCATACAGAGTGAACAACTATTTCCTTTCAAACGGTACCGTTATCTTTTTTTTTTTCTTATAGCCCTCCAAGCTCCAAAATCAAAGTCTTGATAACTCTACTCCCAATTAAGCACGCAAAGCTTACGAGCAGAGTGCATGCAGATGGAATCCAATGTTGAAAGAGCGACACTTGTTTTTTTTTTTTAAAAAAAATCTTTTTCCAATGCCCAAACTAAATACTATATATAGATATATAATAGTGTCTACAAGTATATTGAATATTCAGGGAAACTGGATAGAGAATGTTGACAAAAACATATATAGTGGTTGCGAATTGTATTTTTATGTGATCTTAAAATTGTTGTCACTGGATACCAAATTTCTTGTAGTGTTTTTAATTTTAAATATATAATTTCTCTACATATATGTGTTATTAACCTCGGAATAATCTCTAGATTTTAACTGAATCATATCGTATAAAATGAGTCAGCTTAAAACCAATCATATATAAACTGTGAAGATTTTAACTGACCATTCTCAGCCATGAAGGTCAGGCCCAGTTTTGGTTTACCTTCATAGACCCAATTAGTCACTATTTGTTTCGGTCCATAAATAGAGGCCCAGGTCTTAAACTTCTGGTTCTTCCGTTGCTCTCTTTTTTAGGTCAATCTATGAGTAATATTCCAATGACTTACGGGAAAAACAGTCGCTGGAATATGCATGGTCTCTCTTTTGGGACATCATTTTTTTTAATTCAAAAAATTGTTCTAACGGATTTTGCACGTTTTCTAGAAGACGATATCATGGGTGGAGTATGTCCATCGTGTTTGCTCCTGGTCACGATATGTTTACATAGTGTTGTAAATTAGCATGACAAATTCTCCCATACTTTCAGTGTGAGCTCATTGGTAGACCAAAATCACAGGACTAGTGCTACTTTATAGCTACTGGGACTATACTACTAATTCATCTTTAGATTCATATGTTTTACTTAGATAAGGGATATAGGCGGGGAGCAATATGGAAAACGAACCGCAGCCAACCCAAAGTATTCCATTTTTTCTTGAAAATACATCCCAAAGTATTTCATTTGTCAAAAAGCTATTTCTCACTGATGTTCGTCAGTCTTTGCATATCGCGAATGAACTGAGGCCGTTTCTTAGAGGAATTCCATTATTCGCTGAGAATAGAGAAAATAAGGCTGTCATGCTCCGCAGCGCAGGTGGTAATTTTCCAGCAACGTTGTGCATAGTTGGTCAAGCTAGAATTAACAGAAAAGGCTGGCAAAAAATTGTGCATGCTAATGGTTTTCTAGTGGGGCACACCATTAAATGCTCAGCAAGCTATAATCCCCACGCAACGGAGGTCGAAAAGTTGACATTCGTTTTTGAGAGGGTAAAAATTTCTCTAATTATTATAACTTATACGTACTTATATATTACAGTTTACTCCTTTTTCATAACTTTTAAAATCTTTTTATTTAGGTTATTGATCAAGATGCTGAGGTTGAAGCTTCTAAAGATAAGGAAGAAGATGAGGAAGACGATGAGGATGAAGTGGGTAAAGACCAACCGGAATCAAGTTTGAAACTCAATCTCGATCTCAATCTCAACATCAACGTTAATTAGTATTAGAAAAAAAAAATTCTCTCTCTCTCAATCACAAACTCAATCTCTCTATTTTTTGGGTAGAGATGTTCTTCATCCTTTTCTCTACCTCTTCCACTTTTCCTCTTCTCCTACCTATTACTTTCTCTCTTCTTCTCTCAATAAGCCATGGAATCGGGACCACTTTATTGGCATATATTTACCTTTCTTTTCTTTTTTGTGGTTGTCCTTTTCTTTGGTTGTAGTTGCTGCTACTATAATTAATCGTAATAGCTATTTCAATCTATCTTTAACTAGTATTTTAATCTCTCTTCAGTTTAGTTAAGTGCATCATGTGTGTTTAAGAAGTGAAAGATACAAGATATCTGTACCACATATCTAATAAGCACCTCTTTTCTTTCAATCTTTCTTTTACTAGAGTTTATTCAAGTGCATGTGTGTATTCGAAGAGTTTATCTCCCTCGAGAGACTTATCAAATAGGGAAAATTTCACTCACATGACTCCAAACATGTATCACACTTTTGACAGTTAGAATTCTTTTTAAGAAAGCCAATTGTTAAAAGGCTTAAATGTAATGGTTCCTGTAGTATTACTTTGTTGTAAATATGTCCATGTGGTAAAAAAAAGATTGATTTATACCTTTTAGTTGCAAGTTTAATCAAATATATACCCCTCTATCATGTCTCCGTCTAATAATTTAACGGCATGTGATGACGTGGCTTACAGGTAGACACGTGGACCAATATATTTTGAACACATGTCTTTTACCACATATACTGTCACATCATATTAAAAATAATAATAATAATAATAATTTGAAACATGAAATTAACAAAAAAAAACATAAAAATCAAACTGTTTGAAACACGTCAGATTAATAAAATAAAAAAACAAAAACAAAAAAATCAAAACATCAAAACGTAAAACTTAGAAACTTAGAAATGGTAAGCTAAACGACACTTGTCAAAAGTCTCTCATTTTCCCCATTCTCCCTCTTCGAAAATTTTCCCCCAATCTCTCACATTCAATACCAAGAACCCTAAATTTCCCAACGGATCATATTCTTCTGCTCGACCCAAGTTCGTGATTGTAGCCTATTTGGATCATATGCTTCAGCTCGACCCAAGCGAATAACAGTTGATTCAGAGGAGATACAATTCGATTAGGAAGAAGGATCTGGTCTGGTCACTGTTTCTTTGAGGGTTCTTGAGGAAGAACTTTTTGTCTGAAGTATAACCTTTGAGCTATGAAATTGGAAGCTATGCACTGCAGGAATATTAGGTGATTCAAGTTTTGTCCTTAGAGATAGTGCGTATCCCAGAAAAGGGATTAATTAGGTTTTTAGGAAGATATGGGACCTTGCTGTTGTTGATTTATCTTCTGTGTGTAACGTATGGCTGCCAAAGTCTACCAGTGGGCTTAGGGCTACGAGTGAATTTGGGGAAAAAATTCGAAGAGGGAGAATGGGTAAGAACGGGAAAATGGGAGACTTTCGGGAACGTTACCGTTTCTAAGTTTTTAAGTTTTACGTTTTGATATTTTTTATTTTTATTTTGTTTTTTATTTCATTAATCTTACGTGTTTCAAACCGCTTGAATTTTTTATTTTTATTTTTATTTCCTTAACTTGACTTGTTTCATTTTTTTTAATATGACGTGGCAGTACAGGTTGCAAGAGACACATGTATAAGAAAGATTGGTCTACGTGCCTACCTGTAAGTCACGTCATCACACACCGTTAAATTATTAGACGGATAGGGGATGAAGGGGTATATATTTGATTAAACTTGCATGCTAGAGATATAAATCAAACTTTTGTTTACCACATGGACGTATTTGCAACAAAGTAATACAACAAGAGAATGTAGCGTATTTAAGCCTTGTTAAAATTTGATAGTTTAGGGCTGGATGTGTATTTGAAGTAAAAGACAGGAGATATTCAAACGACTTATCTGATAAACGGTTCTTTTGTTTCAATCTTTCTTTAACTAGATTTTATTTAAAATACATATGTGTATCTAAAAGTTTATTCCAGTTGAAAGAAAAAAAGTCACTTTCCACTCCTAAATTATTAGAGTAATCTTAAACATGGTCTTAACTATCATCTTTGACGCATTGAGCTCTAAAATTTCAAAATCAATCAATTTATGCCCTAAGATAAATTTTGACGGTCAAAACTTTACCACATTGCTCATTTATAATACATATATCATAATTTTAACAATTGAATTTTTTTAGGAGCTTAAATTGATGAAATTTGATTCTTTGAAACTCAAGGTATATCCAAGGTGGTAATAGCTAGAGACTCTTGTTTGAAATTGTTCTAATAGTTTGGAAGTACAAAATGATTTTTCTCTTGTTTGATGACAAACAACCGAAAAATACTTTCAATTGGCTGGAAAAGCCTTGCTATTAGCCCAAAAAATAAATAAATAAAAATCTTTGCTTTCAGTCCCAAAATATGCACAAAAGCCGGTGAACGGACTGAACGTGGGATTGGAACTAACCGGGGGGGGGGGGGGGGGGGGAGAACTAATTCTTCATCATGCACTCGTCCAGATTGATCACTTCCAGCGCAACCAGTGAGCTGTGGTTAGATTGCTGATTATCTTTTTGCCAAATTAAACAAACAATTAATATCATAACTTCTATCCCAAAAAAAAATTACTTTTTAGAATGGTTGTGTCCGTCCCTATACATTACCGTTTAAACTCATGTTACTTACCGTTAGAAAATAATTTTAATGCAAATAAAAAAATTAAGCATCAAAATTATCTCATTTTTTAATTCGAAAAAGCTTTTAAATATTGTGTCAACGGAAATCTCTCGCTTGCCATTTTATGGCCAATTCGAATTTCAAATTGACGTTACAGCTTGTTTACGTTACAATCGATCTACGTTACAGCTTGATTTTCTCTCCGTATACAGCTTTGGTTTCCTTGTATAGCAGTGTAATTCGTTAGAATATGTCTATATAATGAGAAGTCTCGATAGAGACGAGTACAGTTTTTCTCGGCAAAGCTTTGTAAATTGTCATGGTATCGGAGCCACAAGTATAAAGCTCTTGACTGCGTGCTGCTTGTCTGTTGTCCTTGTGGCTCTCGCGATTTCCCGGTGTTCCATCGCTATCGCATATCGCATTTCTCGCATTCGGTTTTTTTTTCCGATCTCGTCTCTTGCTATCATCGGTGGTGGTATTTTCTATTTCCACTTTCGTTGGTGATATCTAGCATTTCATGTTGGTGCTAAGTTGACTTTGGTCTTCCTCGTGTTGTTCTGGGTACTACTATTGGTACTATTTTATTAATTTCCTGCCATTATTGTGGGTGATATCTTCTATTACGTTCGGTGCCATCATTTTGGGTGCTAATTTTTTCTGGTTGTGGGTGTTCCTCTCGGTGCTATCTTTGTCCGCGTGTGGGTGCTGCTGTATTTCGGCATTTTCTTGAGTGGGTGATATTTTATTATCTGTTCTCATACTATTGGCGTGGATAGTACTTTGTGTGATTTGTTTTTTTGGCGTGGGTGATATTTTTCGACTCTGCAACATGTCAGACAAGTCGGATACTTTCTTTGTTCGCTTTCATGGCAAGAATTACTCAGCCTGCTGATTTCAATTTCGAGTCTTTGTCACGGGCAAGCATCTATGGGGTCATGTTGATGGCAGTAGTCCTTCTCCGAACAAAGACAAAGAAAAGGAGCAATACGCTAAGTGGATCATCAAGGATGCTCAAGTTATGTCATGGATTCTTGGGTCGGTTGAGCCCCATATTATTTTAAATCTTCGACTCTCCAAAACTGCTGCTGAAATGTGAAATTATTTGAAGAAGCTCTATAGTCACACAAATACTGCTCGCCGGTTTCAATTAGAACTTGAGTTATCCACTCTTACACAAGACAACCTATCCATCTCTGATTTTTATTCCATTTTTTTGAATCTTTGGACTGAGTATACTGATATCATTTATGCTACTATCCCTCCTGACGGTCTTGCTGCAGTTCAATCTGTCCATGAAACAAGTATGCGAGATCAATTTCTTATGAAACTCAGATCGGAGTTTGAAGTCACACGATCCAATCTCATGAACCGAGAGACTGTGCCCCCTTTGGATGTATGTCTGAATGATCTCTTTCGTGAGAAGCAACGTCTTCTTACTCACACTGCCATGGAACAGCGTCCATCTAGTCCTGTGCTTGTTCCCATAGCTTATGCTGCACAAGGGGAGAATCGCGGAAGGGACATGAGTACTGTCCAATGCTTCAGCTGGAAGGGATTTGGCCATTATGCTACTAATTGCTCCAAAAAGTTCTGCCACTACTGCAAAAAACCTGGCCACATCATCAAAGAATGCTCTATTCAACCTCCAAAGAAGTCCAAAAAAGCCTACAATGTCTCAGTTGCCTCCTCAAGTGCCACTAGCTCTGCAACTATCGCTTCTCCTTCACCACTTGTTCCAAGTCCTATTCCCTCCATCACTCCTCAAATGATACAACAAATGATCATTTATGCATTCTCGGCATTATGGGTATCAGGTAAACAATTTCCAGTATCACAACCTTGGTATTTTGATTCCGGAGCTTCCCACCATATGACCAATAGTGTTGTTTCTCTTTCAAATGTCAAAAAGTATACAGGAAATCTCGAGATACATACTGCTGATGGCAGTCCTTTGTCCATCACTACTGTTGGTGATGTTTCTCCTTCATTAACAAATGTTTTTGTTTCTCCTGCTCTTTCTACTAACCTTGTTTCTGTGGGTCAGTTGGTTGACAATGGTTTTCATGTTCAATTTTCTCAATTTGGTTGTGTTATGCAGGATCAAGTATCCGGGAGGATGATCGCGAAGGGGCCTAAAGTGGGGCGGTTTTTTCCACTACATTTACCCTTATCTCATTTACCTTCGCCTGTTATTTCTTGTCATTTTGTTCAAGTTGATCCCCGAATGTGGCATAGGCGTCTAGGACATCCAAATCCTAATGTATTGCATACTTTGTTACATTTTGGCTTACTTGGGAATAAAACATCTTTTTCTCATAGTTCTATCCATTTTGATTGCACTTTGTGTAAACTTGGGAAAAGCAAAACTCTCCCTATTACCATTCACACTTCTCATGAAGTTCGTCCATTTGAATTAATATATAGTGATGTGTGAGGTATGTCACTTGTAATTTCTCATGCTCACTACAAATATTTCGTAACATTTATTGACGATTATAGTCGATTTACTTGGATATACTTTCTCCACTCTAAGAGCGATGCTTTTTCTATGTTTAAGATTTTTTGCGATCATATTGAAACTCAATTTTCTGCTAAAATAAAAGTTATGTGTTCTGACAATGGAGGAGAATACATGTCTAATATTTTTCAGGAATTCCTTCAAACTAAAGGGATCATTTCTCAGCAATCTTGTCCATCCACACCACAACAAAATGGTGTGGCTGGAGAAAGAATCACCACCTCCTTGATGTTGTCTGCACCCTTCTTCTTGAGTCCTCCGTACCACCTCGTTTCTGGTGTGAAGTCATGTCCACAGCTGTCCACCTCATCAACCGCTTACCTTCTCCATCCTTGGGTCATGTATCTCCTTTCCTTCGTTTATTTGGTCATGCTCCACAGTATTCTAATCTTCGCACCTTTGGTTGTGTGTGTTTTGTTCATCTTTCAGATCACGAACGCACAAAAATCACAGATCAGTCAGTCAAATGTGTTTTCCTCGGCTATTCTGTCTATCAGAAGGGTTTTATATGTTATGACCCTCAGCTTCGTAAAACTCGTATATCTTGGAATGTGATTTTTTTGGAAAATCAATATTTTTTTATCACTCATTGTGATCTTATTTCTTCATCACGATCTGTCATGCCTATATTTTCTGACTCTCCTGCAGATTCCCCCAGTACAAAAGCCTCTCATAGTGTATCAAAGATGTGCCCCACCTGCCCTGGATCCTCCTAAAGCTCCCCCTGAGCCTCATCTCGATCATTGCTTGGTTGCTGGTCCCTTTTCAACTTCCACCGTTGCTCCTGCACCTCTCAGAAAAAGTACTCGCGTTCGTCGACCCCCCATTTGGTTTGGTCCTTCCTCTCCTTTCTCCTTGACTGCCACTTTGTCTTCCATTCCTATTCCTTCGTCTTATAAACAAGCCATGGAACAAGAGTGTTGGCAAAAATCAATGGACGCAGAGCTCCAAGCACTTGAAGAAAATAACGCTTGGGACATTGTGCCTTGCCCTCCATCTGTGAACCCAATTGGCAGTAAATGGGTATTTTCTATCAAGCTTCGATCGGACGGATCGTTAGACCGCTACAAGGCCCGACTGGTGGCTCTTGGAAATAAACAAGAATATGGTTTGGACTACGACGAGACCTTCGCACCTGTAGCCAAGATGACTATTGTACGCATCATTCTTGCGCCTGCCTCCTCCCAATCTTGGCCCTTACATCAAATGGATGTCAAGAACGTTTTCTTACTAGGAGATCTCAAGGAAGAAGTATACATGAAACTTCCTTCTGGTATGCCTATTTCATCTCCCAATAACGTGTGCAAATTAAAGTGTTCTTTGTATGGTTTAAAGCAAGCACCAAGGGCATGGTTTGAGAAATTTCGGAGCACTCTACTTGGCTTCTCTTTCACCCAAAGTCAGTATGATCTGTCTTTATTTCTTCAAAAGACTGTTAATGGTATCGTCCTTCTTCTTGTCTACGTGGATGACATTATCATTACTCGTTCTGATCTTGATGTCATCTCTAAGCTTTAACAGATGTTACATACTACTTTCCATATGAAAGACCTCGGTCATCTCACCTATTTTTTGGGCTTGGAGGTACATCGTCCACCTCATGGTATTTTCTTGACTCAAAGCAAATATATTCAAGATCTTGTCACTATGGCTCGCTTGACTGAGACAACTGCTGTGGACACTCCTATGGAAATAAATATCAAATATCGAAGTGATGCAGGAGACCTTCTTGATGATCTCACTCACTATCGCAAGTTGGTTGGTAGTCTTATCTACCTCACCATCACACGACCCGACATCTCTTATGATGTTCATACTTTCAGAAAGTTCATGCAATCTCCTCGGCATCTTCACCTAGTCGTTGTTCGTCGCATAATTTGGTATCTTCTTGGCTCTTCTCAACGTGGTTTATTTTTTCCTGCTAATGCTTCGCTTCAGCTACAAGCATATTGTGATGACGACTGGGTTGATTGCCCTGATACCCGAAAATCAACTACTGGATGGTGCATGTTTCTCGGTGACTCTCTTACCTCTTGGAAATGCAAAAAGCAGGAACGTGTCTCTAAGTCCTCCACTGAGGCTGAATACCGTGCTATGTCTGCTGCCTACTCTGAAATCATTTGGCTCCGTGGTCTCCTCACCGAACTTGGTTTCCCATAGACCCAACCCACTACTCTTCATGGCGACAACACGAGTGTCATCCAAATTGTCGCCAATCCTGTATTTCATGAGCGAGCCAAACACATTGAGGTCGACTGCCATTCCATTCGCGAAGCTTTTGATCGTAAGGTTATCACCCTCCCACACATTTCCACCGCTCTCTAAGTTGCAGATATCTTCACCAAGTCCATGACACGTCAGCGCCATCACTTCCTTGTTAACAAATTGCTGCTTGCCGACTTACCAGCAACAATTTGAGGGGGGATGTCAACAGAAATCTCTCGTTGGTCATTTTATGGCCAATTCGAATTTCAAATTCGAATTGACGTTACAGCTTGTTTACGTTACAACCAATCTAAGTTTCAACTTGATTTTCTCTCTGTGTACAGCTTTTGTTTCCTTGTATAGCAGTGTAATTCGTATAGCATTAGAATATGTCTATATAATGAGAAGTCTCGATAGAGACGAGTACAGTTTTTCTCGGCAAAGCTTTCTAAATTGTCATATTGTTCGAAATACGCAAATCTCCAAATATGATATCACAAAATATCATGAGTGGAGTATGTTCCTTAGTGATCACGACATGTTTACGTAGTGTTGTAAATTAGTATGAGAACTTCTATTTTTTTCATACTTTCACTATGTACTCATGATCATACTAATCTCTAGATCATATATTGTTTTCCTACCACTACAAAAAAATTAGTCTTTAGCAGCGATGTTTTTAACGGTGGTCACTAAAAACGCTGCTAAAGATAGAGCTGCACAAGCACACCGGAAAAATCCGGTGACACCGGCACCGGCACCGGGTTCCCGGTACCCGGCTTCACCGGTGCCGGTGCCAGTTTGGGGTTTTTTACAAAACCCGGTGGTTTTCCCAGTTCCCGGGTTACCCGGCACCGGGAACCGGGTTTTAATTTTTTAAAAAAAAAAACAAAACGACCCGTTTTCTCCCCTAGCATCCCTACAGAGAGTTCTCGCTCGAGCGCTGCTCGACAGGCGCTCGAGCGCTTCACACCATTTTCTTACAGAGCCAAAGCGCTCGAGTGTCGCTCGACAGGCGCTCGAGCGCTTTCTTAAAAATTTAAAAAAAAAACGCCAAATTTTCTTTCTTTTCCCCCGACCCAGTTCAGACCCATTTCACTCCACGCCTCAATTTTCTTTCTTTTCTCTCCACTCTCCAGCACCAGCGGCTAGATCCAGCTCTCTATTCTCCCTCTCTATCTTTACTCTCTAGATCCAGTTCTCCTGTGCTCAAGTCACAACTCACAAGGTACTAGTTCTCTATTTTGCTAAATTTTCATTTTGGGGGTTAGGGTTCGGTTGTATTTTTATGTTTTTGGCATGTGATTCAAATGTATGATGTATGATGTATCTCTATTTTGTATCTCTATGCTGTCACAAAGAGGAAGATAGAGAGAGGGAAGGAGGGAGAGAGGGACTGACTTGACTGAGGGAGGGAGGAAGGGAGAGAGAGAGAGGAACATACGGGGTTCATTGGCCTGCATTTACTCCCTTTTACAGAGTAGTGTTGATTTGGCCTGCAATATTGTCTCTTCATGAGGAGTTTGTGGTGGTTCATTTCTCTTGTGGTTGCAGTATGTAGTGATTTTAAGAGGAAAAATGCATATGCTTTGTGAGATTTGATTAAGGAGGTAGGTGAAAAGAAGAATGATGCATTGAACATGTGTTTGAAAATCCATATACAGATATACTTAGACTCTCAACATGTTTGATTAAGAGCCTTTGACATACGAGTGCAACATGTTTTTTGGTAACATGTGTTTGCACTTTGCATAAGGAAGTTTCTGGTTGAACCAACATTAAGCTATGTCAGTTTTACCACAAACACCTGGATATCGATTCAAAATTTTAATTATATGTGTGTGACTGGACACTACATCGATACTAATTGGGTCTTGCAGAAGAGAGTTTTGTCTTTTAGGAGGGCGCAAGATCATAAGGGGTCTAGTATTGCTAAGGAAATAGAAGACTGTATGAATGATTGGGGGATACAAAAAATCCTTACAATAACAGTTGACAATGCCTCCTCTAATGACACTGCCATTGACCATTTAAAGAGGAGGCAATTGCAAAAAGAAACTCTGGATGGAGGGAGGATTGTTTGTGGCCATGAATTCCTACACTTGAGATGTTGTGCACATATTTTGAATTTGATTGTGTCTGAGGGGTTGAAAGAGGTTGATAAGTCAATTGCTAAGGTTCGGAATATGGTCAAATATGTTAAGTCATCACCCCAAAGGTTAGACAAGTTTAAAGAATGTGTGCATATTAAAGAGGTTACATTTACTCAATTTTTGACTCTTGATGTTACCACTCGTTGGAACTCAACTTATTTGATGTTGGATGTGGCTTTGAAGTATCGAGAGGCATTTGAGTGAATGTTAGATGAGGATTAGGCGCGGCCACGGACGAGGATTGGGAGCACATTCGCCACTTTGTAAAGTTCTTGAAGTTATTTTACGAAGTAACATTAAGAATGTCGGGATCAAGTGTGTCTACAGCTAATGTATACTTGGAGGAGTTGGCTAAGATACATAGCCATTTGGACAAGTATTGTTCTAGTAATGATACTTTGCTTAAAGAGATGGCATCTCGCATGAAAACGAAGTATGACAAGTATTGGGGTGATTTGATGATAGTGAATAGACTTTTATTTGTTGCAGCTTTGCTTGATCCAAGAAACAAGATGATTGTACTGAATTATTGGTTTAAGAAAGTATTGGGAGAAGCAGAAGGCGAAGGTATGTCATTGATTGTGAAGACTATTTTAGAACGGTTGTTTACTGAATATAAGTATGACAATGGCAACCATGGCAGCGTCAGGGAGGTGGGTGACAGTGAGAGTGTGACTTTGGGGGATAATGAGGATTGGGATGAGTTTGATCTTGTAAGGGCTGCTAGCCAAATGTCAGACTCCAAATCTGAGGTTGAGAGATATTTATCAGAGTCAGTTGAATCAAAGACTCCTTCATTTAAAATTTTGCTTTGGTGGAACCTTAACTCTCATAAGTATCCTATCCTTGCCCGTATAGCTCGGGACGTGTTGGCAATTCTCATTACCACTGTACCTTCTGAGTCAGTATTTAGCACTGGAGGTCGGGTATTGGATCCCTTTCGGAGTTCATTGGCCCCAAAAACTGCAGAAGGTCTCATTTGTGCTCAAAATTGGATGAGATGCGACCCTATTGTGGATGAGGAGGACATGACTTCTGATATGACAGAAGATCCACAAACTTATACAATTGACTCGGGTAATTTTATTTTTGCTTTTGGTAGTTTATTAGTTTCAATAATATTTTTATTTTTATAAATTATAACTTGGTGTATTTAAATATGTTGTGTAGAGTTACCCATCTTGGCGACGCAAATTGAGGAGTAGGGGTTTTGAAGGAGTTACCCATCTTTGATTCTTTATGATAATCTTACAGTTACGTCTCTAATTCTCTATTACTTTGGACTTTAAATTCTCATCTTATCTTTTAAGATGGTCTTTAATTTTATTGTATTTGGAATTTGGATTTCATTAACTTTAGTTACGTCTCTAATTCTCTATTAGATTTTATTGATATGTGATTAATGTACCAAAAGGAAAAAAGAAAAAAAAAAACATTTGGGCCAAGTGCGTAAAATAAAAAATGCTAAAAAAAATGGCTCAATATTAATGTAGGATAACCGGAAACCGCCACCGCTAAACCGCCACCTACACCGGCCGGTTTTTGCCCTTAACGGTGTAGGTATAGGTGGCAATTTTTTCAAAACCGGCCTACCCGGTGTAGGTGCCGGTTTTGGCCAAAACCGGCACCTACACCGGGGTTGTGCAGCCCTAGCTAAAGACACTATTTGACAGTATTTGTGAAAAAATGCTGCTATAAATCATCTATAGCGCAATTTTTTTAGCGGCGGTCGCTAACAAGTGTTAAGTAGAGATCAATGATAATAGGCATCCTGAGAATAGATGAGATATATGAATTTGGAAAACATACCGCAACCAACCCAAATTATTTTATTTGTGAAAAAGTTAACAGCCAGTGATTTTCGTAGCTGTTTTCTTCTGATCGAGAATACTGAATCTAGGGTGTTTCTTTTAGGTATACCATTATTCAGTACTGACACTTCTATTTCAGTGGTTGTCATGCTGCGCAGCTCAGGTGGTAATTTCTCAGAACTTTCAACCCAAATAAGAATCCACTTAGAATTAACCAATAAAGCCGGCAAAGAATTGTGCGTGCTAATGATTTTCCAATGGGAGAGGCCATAAAATGCTCATCAAGCTATAATCCCCAAGGAGATTAGTTTGATGCTTGGGAAATCTCAATCAATGACTGAGATCTTATGAGTAATATTTCCTTAAAACTGATTTGTTGGTGCCAATTTATCTTGGGACTAGTGCCAATGGAATTAGTCTAATTTTGAAGTCACACGTCCCTCATTCTCTGCATTATGCTCTTACAGGTCCATACCTATTAGTGCGGGAACACATATTTCTCATAATGTAAGGGACTTCATTGCAGTGAGTTGCCTCATAAACTAATTAAATCATTTCCTGTCATTTTGACAGAAAGCATGTCCGAGTACTTTTTTCTGTTCCTTCTGCTTGATCAATAAAATAATTGATAATATGAATCTTGCAAGAGACTACAAAGCTGATCGATTTGAAGCATTCAACATCTCCTAAAAATGGATATCAGCATGCGTGAGATGGCCACGCGGTGGCCGTTCTTCGTCTTCATTACTGCAAACTGTTAGCTTTCATTTTCTCTGATGCTACTTATAAAAAAAAATTCTCTGATGCCAGTTTCTGTTCCCAACTAATGCAATTGTCGTTTCTCTTTTCTTGTAGCTCACTTTAGTTTGTTAATCTTGGAGTTTTGTTTTAATGCTTAATGTTAATTAATTGAGTATGTTGCTTGTCTGGGGAGTCCACTTTGTAGTTGTTTGGAGCAGAGCTAGGTGTCTTGTTGAAATTTTGGGTATGATTTGTTTGTGATTGTGTGATATGTGTATGGATGCTGGGTACTGCTAGTTTATACTCTTGGTTTCTGGTATGGTTAGCTGAACAAGTTACTTCCATGTTTATAATTTTTTTACGGTTGATTCTTGGTTTTGTTCTCTGGCTTGTTTATTAATTACTGGATTTAAGATCTAAATGCAAACAAATTTGACTATCTTTCCATTTGTCAGCGACGGACGGTGCTGGAGCTGTGGCAAAACGGACCGTCGAAATTCGACGCGCGCAAGGCACCTTCCAAGGTAGGATCCTTTTCTTGATCTATCCATGGAACAAAAGAGTTAAAACTTTCAAGACAGAGGGATAACGTCCCAGTCTCCTCGCTAAATGGTGCAGTTTAATGTTCGAACTACAATGAACTTTAATGAGACAACGATTTTTGAGCTGAATCGTCTGTCCCAGATGAAAAGGCCTGACAAATTACTGATATCGCCCCCATCGCCACTGGGTCGGTACAAATTTACTCAAATACTGTATAGATAACAGTTCATGTTAGATGAAGCATTTGTTTCCCTTTCCAATGCCCTTCAGAATTACCATGGTGTTGTCCATTTTTTTTCTTTTTCGTTTTAGGGTAATTGAAAATTTAGTCACTAGGTCTATAGCACACTGACAATTTAGTCATTAGGTTTCATTTTTTGACAATATGGTCATTGAGAATACATAGTTGTGACGATCTGGTCTTTATGTCAAATCTCTGTTATTTTTTAACGGAATAGGATGTGGTCGACCGCTACAAGTTACTTTGCCGCAACGGTAAAACCAAACCGGTTGACCGCTATTCTGGCTAAAAATTTAACGGAGGTTTGACGGAAAAACCAGATCGTCACAACTATTTATTCTCAGTGACCATATTGTCAAAAAATGAAATATAATGACTAAATCGTTAGTGTGGTATAAACCTAGTGATTAAATTGTCAATTTCCCTTCTTTTTAATCAAACTACCAAACTCTTTATTTTAGATGAAGCATTTGTTTTCTCTTTCCAATGCCCTTCAGAATCACTATGGTGATGTCCATTTTTTTTTAATTAAACTACCACAAACTTTATTAGCTGAAAGCAAAGAAAACAACTTGAGATCAGTCTCATAGATACAAAATAAATCAGGAAAAAGCTCAGAAACAACGGGAGGGCCACTGGCCTCCGGCGCTAAACTTTGGAGGCAGGACAACGAGCCAAGTGGTTGTCCATTTTGTTTCAAATGGTCTTCCTGGTTGCGCCAGTATGCACAGACTCACGGGTCATTTCCAGTCCATTTCGGCCCTCTATGGAAACAGTGGGCAGCTACAAGTTTCTCCCTCGCCCAACTACAGTCTTTCTCACCCAGGTTTCACGTAGATGAAGAATTCTAACCCGTATAGAAGCTTATCCGTTTGCCGTTCGAGAAAACCCAGGACCTAAACGTGTCTCTATTTGTTTAAATGTTATTGTAGTTGATATCCAAGAAACAGAGGAAGAGACTGAACAAATCAAAAGTCGCACGTCAGTGTCTCAAGAGATGGGCCAAGGAAGGCTTCGGTCACCATAGCAGGAAGGCACGCACGGGAAGGCACCCCGGAGTTGAGAGGTAGTTTCCGTTCTGGAATCTGGAGGAATGGGTTAACCGTGTGGGCCTGTTTTTATAAACGTTGATAGTTGACATTTCAGAGTTGACGAGCACTTTAAGATCATTTGACCATAATGTCCTTAAGATAAATCCGAAACTGAAAGAGGCATTCTTATCATTTTATTGTTTGAAGGATGGTTATGTAAATTCACGTTTGAATGCGGCATTTTCCCTCTTCCATCCTTTATGGTTCAGCTCACAAGTTTAATTTGCTTCTTCCATTTCAACCAAATCGAGAGTACTTGAAGAGAAAGAGGAAATCTTTTGAGCAATTCGTCATATCTTCTCCTTCAAGATTCAATTGTAAGTGTGATTTGCTAAATTTAGACTTGTTGCTAGACAGGTAATTACTATTATGATTGATCCTGATTAAAAATTCCCAACTACTGCAGGCCAAAGTCACTTGATCCTCAGGTTGTAGAAGAATTGGAACTCTGGAAACAACCCAATTGTAAGTCTTCTGAATGAGTTCATTCGGTTAAAGTAGTTAATGAAAAGACATCCGAGTCTTTAGCTTTTATTCTACTCGATTGCGTTTTAGATCTGTGAGCTGACTTCCAGTTTGCAAAGTAAATATTTTCTGACCCTTGCAATCGTTTGTCTAGTTTTGTTTTTTTTTAATGTTGGCTCTCAGTGTCAGGGAATCGGGTTTTAGCAAGTCCACCGAAGGGAATCCTATCAGACCTTGATATTGGGATTCTGGGAATGTGTTAAGAACGGAGTTTCCTTTTGCACATCAATTGAAATGAGGGAAAAAAAAGGCCTCAGAGGGTGTTTAAGGGAAACAACTTCATGATGTACCTGGGTGTTCACGAAATACCAGCAGCTAAAAAAAAACAAGAGAGGGAAGTTGCAACAGAACAAATAAGCTAATAACTAAATATGAAAACGCAGGAATAGAAAAAACATCATGTAAAAGCAGACAGGAAGTGCTCAAGTTTCTATGTAGTTCTCTAGCTTGGGAAGGCTATTCATATGCTCAAATTTTTTTGTCTCATTATCTCCACCATGATTACCATAAGAAAATGAATGAACATAATGTTCTTCCACACACCTCTCTGTGAAAGAGTTTCATATATATGCAAGTGTTTCAGTACAGTGTTGATATGGTTACAGAATTCAAATCCAAATACGATTACAAGATTACAAAGACTTCTATCCTTATCTCACTTGCTGCTGATCTTTATCTTTGTCATTCAAATGCTGGTGTAGAGGTTTGTTGTTACTGCAGAATCATTAGATGTCTCAATAATTACAATTCTTAGCCAAATGTGGGATATGAGCTGCTCAACCTAGCTTCAGTACAATAGCTAGGAGACTCTTAGTCTTAAAGATTGCTCTAAACCACTACAATCCCACATCCATGCTTTTATGTATCAGTGAATAGCGTGTAAATCTTGAACACACTTCCTATGCTTTCAGAATATATGTGATTGTGTGCGCTTTGATTCTTGTTTGCAAAGATTCTATACAACGCAAAAAGGTCGTGAAATCTAGTACATCAGTTGTTGAAAATCTATTTTTCAATAGACAGCCAAGCTGTAAACATATGCTCTGGAATAGCTCTATGATGCCATATGTGCTTCAATTCAACTCTAGGCAATGAGTGTGACAATCTTGATATTTTCCCATAGTAGAAGGAACCATCAGTTTCAATCTTCCTGGATAAACTGATAGCTGCCAATCTGGACCCTTTATTCTTTCTTTCCTGAAATTGAATTTGTAAGACATTTTTCTTATTACTTTTTCTCCTGAATTTTTGCAAGGCAAAGATATGGCTGATGCTGTGGTAACCGTTTTTCTGGAGAAATTGCTAAGGGCTCTTTCAGAAGGGGGACAAAACATTTTGAGCGAATTTGGAGAATTCAGAGATCAGTTCGAAAGATTACAGAGTGAGCTACTGTTAATGCAAAGCTTCTTGAAAGATACTTCCAGGCTCAAGAGTAAGAAAGAGACTCTTCGCACGGTCATAGTCAATTTGCGAGAACTGATTTTTGAAGCTGAAGACATACTGGCAGATTGCCAACTTCAGTCCGGGGACAATGACCTCTTTTCCACTGGTTGGCGAATGTGCTTACATCCCACAAAGATTCCTTGGCAGTATCAGGCAGTAAAGCGCCTAAAAGAAATCAACGAAAAAATTGTGAAAATCAAACAACAGATTGCAACTTATCTCGAGGTCCCACTTCTAAACCTACCTGAGCCTGTATACGGATGCAATGACCTATCGCAGAACTGGAGCTCTCCCGTGTATGATCATACTCAAGTGGTAGGTCTGGAAGGTGACTCAAGGAAGATAAAAGATTGGCTATTTAAAGCAGATGATGGAATACTGGCAATTGGAGTTGTTGGTATGGGTGGTCTGGGAAAGACCACCATTGCTCAGAAAATTTACAATGACAGAGAGGTAGAGGGACGGTTTGAACGAAGAATGTGGGTTTCTGTTTCTCGAACTTTTCAAGAAGAACAAATTATGAGAAGCATGTTAAGGAACTTGGGAGATGCAAGTGTGGGAGATGATCGAGCCGAATTGTTGCGGAAAATAAACCAATATCTCATGGGGAAGAGGTATTTGCTTGTCTTGGATGATGTGTGGGGCGATAAAGACTTGGACTGGTGGCACAGGATTTCCAATGGATTACCCAAAGGAAATGGAAGCAGTGTCATTATTACTTCAAGAAATGAGATAGTGGTACGGAGGATGGGAGTGAGGGAAGAAAGAATCCATAAGCCTAAGTTCCTCAGTGGGGCAGATAGTTGGTTGCTGTTTCGGAAGATTGCATTTGCAGCAAGTGGTGGTGAGTGCCCTGAGCTAGAGGATATTGCAAAAGAGATTGTAGAGAAGTGCAAGGGTCTTCCATTAGCAATTAAGGTAGTCGGAGGAATGATGCTATATAAATCACCCCGATATCATGAATGGAAGCGAATTTTGGACCACTTTCGTGATGAGTTAAAAGAAAATGACAGTTCTGAGAGGGGCTTGATGGCTTCACTTGAATTGAGCTATGATGAGCTCCCCTCTTACCTGAAGTCATGCTTCCTTTGTTTCTCACTTTTTCCAGAGGACTGTGTCATAAGCAAAGAGCAGATGGTCTATTGGTGGATTGGAGAGGGTTTTGTTCCATTGAGAAATGGTAGACCAACGACTGAAGCTGGGGAAGATTGTTTCTCAGGGTTGACAAATCGATGTTTGATAGAGGTTGTTGATAAGAAATACAATGGGACGATTTATACTTGTGCAATCCATGATATGGTTCGTGATTTGGTGCTAAAAATTGCAAAAGATGATGCATTCTATAGCCAAGATGGTAAAAGTTGCCGCCATCTGGGGATCAAAAGCGATTTAGATCCCAAACACCTTATGGCTAATCAAAAGTTGCGGGCGTTGTTGTCAACTGTCAAGACAGCTGAAGTGAACAAGATTGCATCAAGCACTGCCAAAGCATTTTGCAAGCCCCAATACTTGCGGGTGATGGATGTTTCCAGGTCAATTTTTGAAACATCTCTTTCAGATACTTTAAAACAGATTTGCTTCCTTCAGCACTTAGCTTACCTTAGCTTGAGCAACACTCATCCATTGGTTCAATTGCCACCTTCGCTCGAGAAGCTTATCAACCTTCAGATTTTGGATGTAAGCTATTGTCAAAATCTAAAAACTCTTCCATCTTACATTGTGAATTTCAAGAGGCTCAAGGTCTTAGATGTGAGCCATTGCGGTTCACTTGAATGCTTGCCAAAAGGCCTGGGAAGGCTTTCAAACCTTGAAGTATTATTGGGGTTTAGACCTGCTAGATCAAGCCAGTTGGAGGGTTGCCGCATTGGTGAATTAAGAAATTTGACTAAACTCAGGATGCTGTCATTACAAATAACTCGAGCTGATGAGATTGAAGATAATGAGGTCAATGCTTTAGTAAATCTCCAAGAACTGCAATATTTGTCAATGAGTTGTTTTGATTGTGATGGTAGTGACCTCATTACCAAGGTCGATAAACTCTTTCCTCCAAGGCAACTCCAGGAGCTGTGTCTCGAATTTTATCCAGGGAAGATAAGTCCAATGTGGCTCAACCCCATATCACTTCCTCTATTAAAGTTTCTTTCAATCTCCTCTGGTAATATTGCAGAGTTCCATCAGAGCTTTTGGGGGCCTTTCAATGCTGTCTGGAAGATCGAGGCCTTGATGTTGGATTCTCTCTCGGATTTGGGAATGGAGTGGTCAGTAGTGCAGCGAGCTATGCCATCCCTAGGAATTGTGAATGTGAGTTGGTGTCCAGAGTTGGAGTCTTTCCCAGTTGAAGATTTTGGGTTTAGAGGTGGTGTATGGAAGAAGGAAGAGCGGACAACCTAAATTCGATGCGTCACTATTGGTTATGGGAGTTTTAATATTCATGTTTCTTGTTTCACATATAATCATGGAAAGCATCCACACATATCGCAGCTGATGCCATTGTTTAAAGACTTTTTTGTTCTTTATCTTGTAACTCATATATCATAACAGCGTCCCCATATGTTCTTTCTTGTAAAGAATACAGCAAAGTCAAGTTTACGATAAATTAGTTTCCTCTTTCCTGTTACAGATAAATTAGGTCATGAAGATGTGTCACTGCTCTTAGGTTGGCTCTTTACTCTTCTAGATAAAAATCATGCTACTGGGTCTCTTTTCTTTTCTTATCGAAGCTCTACAACTGCTCTTACAGAAAAAAGCATATTGATAGATGTCAATTATGTTGATTTTTTGGTCTGTGATAGTGACATTCAAGGTGTGATTAGAGGCTTTTTTTCCAATGGCCAGAGATGCAAGTCACTGGATCTGTATGTTCTTGAGCATTGTAGGAAATTACGATGATGAGTAAGAAATCAATGACTGTTTGTTTGTGTTTTTCAAAACTTTTTTTTTGGCAACGATTCAGAAAAAAAAAATTAGATATGTTTTTTTTGGATGTTTGTGGGAATGGTGGATGCTTGACCTGCTTCAAACTTGTCTCCTTTTTTCTAGAGCCTTGTAGGTAGGAGTAAATAGCAGACATATCGGAAGTAGAATTTAACATTCTGACATCCGGTTCGCTAACTCGCGGATGACCAAAATAGATTTTCACTTTTGCTTATGATTCTTGCCGAACTTAGCAAAAGCGGATGTTCGTTTTTCCGATAATATTTTGGACTATATTTGTTTTTACTCTTTTAATAAAAATAAAGATGTTATTCATTTATTACAATTCGCAAATACGAAAGTTTTGTACATTCATCACAATTCAAGAATAGAAGTTGTTGGAAAGGAATTCTTGTTTAGATACGAAAGTCTCACATGCCTTTGAATAGATTTATCTACTTTTTTGGAGGAAAATTTCGAAATTATAAAAGTTTTGTTGAAAAGAAAAGAACTCCGTGAAAATTGATACGTGTCTTATTAAAGCAATGTACTCGAAAAAAAAAAAAAACCCGAGAAACAAGAGGAGAAGATAAAGGGGTGGGTCTGCTGCAGCAAAGCTCCCCCCAAGATAAAGAAAACAACTGTCAAGTAAAGAAGATGGCAAAATACTGTCGTAGGGGAAGGTTGGGCCTGGTCCTTCACGTCCTCGTTGCATTGGTTAAGAATTTTCGGCCCATAGGCCCTTCCTAGACAGACTGATTCAACGGCTATGTTTGTATGAGGTATCAAGACGTTTTAACTTCTCCTTCATTTTTGTATCAATTTCAATATCTTTTCACCAATCTTAATAATTTTTTATAAATTACAACAATTTTTAACACATTTTTTATTCATCCAAAGAGAATCTACACTACTTTAAAAAAAACACAAATACAAAAACGTGTTTTGAGATCTAAACCAAACATAGCCTTAGTTTTTCATTTGGGCGGTCACTTTCGAGAGGGACCACCCACCCCCTTTTTCTCAGGAACCCCTCCTAAGCACATTTCTCTCTGCGCTTGCGCTCGTTCTCTTTTCGTCTAGAGAGAGAGACTCCTCCCTGTTTCTAGACTCTCATCCCTCTCTTCTGAACTCCGGCTCCTCCCCCTCCTCCCTTCCCTTTGTTGCGGTGGCCGGAGTTTCTCCGGTTTAGTTTTTAGATCTCGGTTTGATGTTAGATCCCGGCTTGACCGGTGGTTTTTTGTGCACACGGCTTCCTTGGTGGTGGACTGCTCTTTCCGGCGACCAGATCCGGCCCCAAGTAGTTGCATCTGGACGGCGCGTGAGCCTTCACGCGCCTGTCCTCTTGTGCTTCTCTCCCGGCGGGTTTGACCGTTTTTTGGAGGATCCGTTCTGCCCCACCGTGATTAGCTCCCCCTGGCTGTCCTTGTCGTCCCTGTCCGGCCTCTCCTTGTCGGCGCGTGTGCCGCTGCTGTGTTCGGCTGTTTTGGTTCCTGGCCCCTCTGGTTCCCGCCCTTGTGGAGCTATCTCTCCTCTTCCTCATGGTGCAGCCAGTCTTTGCATGAAGTCTCTCTTGTTCGAGTCGGTTCGGCGCTCAGATCGTCATTCCTCTAGCGGAAGCCGTCACCGCTTTGGCCGGTGGTTGTGTTGGGTTCCGGTCTCTGTGACCGATTTGTTTGTGTCTCTTGTGTTGGCCTTTGTGGCCTGTTTGTCTTGGTTGTTTCTGTTGATTGTGTGTGTTGGCCTTTGTTGGTCTTGGTTGTTATGGTACCGGCTGTGTTGTCCGGTTTGGCTACCGGACCTTTGGTTCCGGTTTCTTGTAGGGTCTTCTGGTCCGTTTAGGTTTTCTGCTAGTCTTCACGTCGGTTTTGTGTTTTGTACTTGCTGTACTATTCTCGGTTTTTAATATATTGTCTTAGAAAAAAAAAAGCACATTTCTCTCTGTTCACTGTTTTACGAACTCGGAACTCCCCAGGTGAGTCTTCCAGTTCCGGATCTATTTGCATCCAAGATAGTTCACAGCTGTTTCTCGAAGTTCCATTTGAAATTGAAATAATGTAGTCTACTCTCCGTTTTAGTTTCAATCTTACCGATAGAGGGAGAGATGGATCCGGATTCAGTGAAGTCGACACTCTCTAACTTAGCATTTGGAAATGCGATGGCAGCCGCTGCCCGTAATTATCAGAAGGTTTTTCTCTTGAATTTTGTTCTTAATCTCTTGTGTGGTATATAATTTTGTTCTGTCATCGCTAAATTGCTGTGGAGTTTTTTTTTTCCCACCATATCCATCTTTTGTTGTTTCAATGAGGGGGTCTTTTGAATTTTTTCGGTTTACAAAACTGAATTATCGTAATTAGAGCGATCTCAGAAGTTTATAACCATTTGATGTTGCGTGAAAGCGTAAAATACCCTTTTAGGTTTCACGCAACTACCACCTCTGGCGAAGTTTAAGGCGTCCTATTCAACTGATGCAAGCGTTTAAGATTTTAACATGTTAGCAACGATCTGAGATCATTATTAGTGTTCTACTTCATGCGAATTAAGCCTGTTCTTTCCCGCCTAGAATATACCGTGGATTGGGAACTGTGCAATTTTCCAAAGTTTTGTAACTCTCTTTTGGCTGCAGCGGGCGGTGTCCTAGTTAGTTTAGAGGATGGTAAACTGTGGGGTTGATAGGTTATAGTAGAATACTTTCCTCGGGAGTAAGAAAGAATACATGCATGTTTCAATTTACTAGCCACCTTGTGTGCTGATTGTTACCTTCGTCTCATGTGTTCTTATATGATCTTACAGGAATTGCTAGCTCATGAAGGGGGCACAATCATCGAGTTCATTCAACCAGGAGGTCGACATATTAATGCAATTTGTTGCTATTTATAAGGTGTACTTGAACTGGGTGGTATTAGGATCCAGAGCTGGAAAAATTGCATGCAGATAGGATTGCGGCTCTCAAGGTTGGAGTTTTGATATATTTCTAAATCTTCTTGGAGTAAGCTTTCTGTAATTTTAGAGTATTCATGAGAGGATTTATTTGAATAGAAAGAAGCTGAGAAACGAGAAGCATTAAAAAGACAAGGGCATGGAGAATACAGGGAGATTACTGAGGGGGATTTCTTGGGCGAAGTTACTGGTAGTGAAAAAGTGATTTGTCATTTCTATCATCAGGAGTTTTACTGCTGCAAGTAAAGCATTATATTCTAATATCTATCCTCTCTCTTTCTTTCCCGAAGATAGTCACACACCCATGTGGACGTACTTGGTGCCTTGTATTGCATAGATTATGTTTTCATGTCAAATGGATCTATGTAGGATAATTGATAAGCATTTGAAGTCCCTTGCACCAAGGCATACAGATACAAAGTTCATCAAGCTGAATGCAGAGGTCAGTCTACCTCAGTTTTTTTGTTTATGACTAGAGCATTTCAGGTGTTGGCTCAAGTTGAGCTTATTTAATTGTTCAACATTGGAATTTTGGGATTCTATCTTTGTAAAAGTTTGACTGGACAAATCAAGACTCGGACTTTGATACATCACTGAAAATGAAATGCAGAATGCGCCCTTCTTCATTGCAAAACTAGGTGTCAAGACTTTGCCTTGTGTCATATTGTTCAGGTGAGGGCATATCTCTTTTCTATTGCATAATTTTTAAGTACTAGAGTGCCACATCAGTACTGTTCAATTTGGTATTTTAAAAGGCATGAGAATTCAAAAGAAGTTAGAATTGTACAAATTGGGCTCTCATGAGATCTGGACTTCTTTATAGCCATTGTGAAGAACAGTTGTTGGTATTGTCCTAGAGGTGAGCTCAGACAAGCATATCTCAATGATTAACCAAAGGTTCATTGACCTTCTGATTCTGTTTGCATTTTGCATCAAGATAGTAATACCACTATGTTCGTTTCCAGAAAAGGAGTTGCAGTAGATAGGCTGGTTGGGTTTCAAGATCTGGGAGGAAAGGATGATTTCTCCACAAAGACTCTTGAGGTCCTACTCATAAAGAAAGGTAATTCTTTTGTCCTAGGTCTGGGTGGTTGCATTTCTTAGCTTGTAACAAGAGTCTCTGAACTACTGTTGTTTTACAGGTATTATTAGTGAAAAGAAAGCAGACGAAGTTGATGAAGATGATGGATATGATGGGAATAGGCGGAGGGCAGTGAGATCCTCTTTGAATCCTGATTCGGATCCTGACTGAAAAATGGAAGAATTGCAGCTTTTCTACTTGGAGTCACATTTTTTGGCCATTTGGAGGAGAGTGGGTTTAAATGCATGTTTGTGTTGTCTAAGCCACTTCTAATATGTATGTGGATTTCTCCTTGCACCTTTCTGTTGCACAATGTTTTTTTTTTCTAAGCCTTTTGCACGATGTTTACAAGTAGGAACTTCAGGAATTTGTTGAATGCTAATGCTAAATTGGACGCCAAGCATTCACCAAACAATTATCATCTGATGCTTGGGGAATGTGAGTTTGGTTGTTGTACCAAACCATCTGTTTTGATTGCTTCTGGCGGCCTGCTAGGCAGCAAGCCACTGTACGGCCACCATGTGCGAGTTCATCGCGCTGAAGTTAAAAGAGCAAACATTTGTAATATAGATATCTATAGGAGGAAAGAAATGGCAGTTGTTATAATTATAATTTTTATTTATTTTAAAAAAACTTAGCCTAGATATCCGAACATATTTTTAAATTCTATAAAACTTCAAGCAGTAATTTTTTTAATTTCTCATAAATAAACAAACTAAAAGGAATGAATAAATCCAAATTTTACTGCACCTAGGGGCATACATACCTTAAGCATCAAATATGATTCTATGAATGCATATGTTACGAAATTCGGTGGAAAAAAGCTTTCAATTCATGATTTTAAACTTTTAATTAATTATTTATTTATTTATTAATAGGCATGTCTATTTCACACTCTTCCTTTTCCAGCTGTTGTTTGGGCGGAGAAAACACTAAACCCATTTCAGGTACTCTTTTCGACTGAACCAGAGAGCTCTCCCCAGATTTCGGAAAACAAGAGGTCGAGTAGTGAACGATTTTGCCTGGGAACCACGCCAGAAACGTCAAGGGCGGTGTTACCAGACACCGTTAAGATTTGAACGGAGCGGCCTAACATTTCTCCCCAGTTCGTCTCCTTGTCTCGGTCCATAGCTCTGAGACTTGGTCAAGATCGAAGTCTCTCTCTCTCCTCTTAAGGTTACTTCGTTTCTGTCACCACGCGTGCTCCGAGTGTACCTCCGCCATTTCCGATGGAACGCTAATTCCCTGAGAATTATGCGGTCTTTTATACTTGCCTAGTTGCTTTCTCTGCCTCACGCCCCAGAACCCCTCGGTTGTCTAGAGGTAATCTCTCTCTCTCTCTCTCTCTTCCCTATGCCACCGACCACATTCTCTTTGTTTTGGTCCCACTGGTCCCACGTAATCATGATTTTTCATTTACTTAATGCTCAATTTATCTTCATTAGTTTGGTTTATCTTGATGTTGGTGTTAGGACTCTAGATTCTTATGTGAAAATAAAACTTTTTGTTTTGTGCTGTCTCTTGTGGGCGAAGAAACGGAGAGCTTCATTTTGTGTGCACGTATTGGTTTCTGGATTGCCCTTCTATTGTTCGAAAAATGCAATGGTAAAATATTGATGGGACCGTGCAACGTGCAGGCATTCGGCAGAGGGCTTCGGTTATGGCATTGGTGATATGAGTGCTTGATAATTCTGCCCTCTGCTGCATCACACAGTCGAAACCGATACACCATGTCTGGACCACTGTCTTCGATACCAGGTATCCCAAAGTCAAAGCTTCTCATATTTTTTTTCTTTGTTTATAAGTTTCTTAGCGATGCAGATTTTTAAATTTTTGATGTGGTTCCAGATTCATTGACCCCAAGAATTAGGGTTGGACTGTGATGCACGTGGTTGCTTTTAAGAAAATCAAATATCAAGTATAGCTATACTTTTTTCAGAGATTCTATTTTACCTGTGTGCGTGTACCAGCAACATTGCCACTAGGTGGAAAGTAATTGGAATATTAGAAGTCTAGTATTAAGGATTGAACTGTAATGGGAAATGATTCGTACCTGATATTCATTTGTGTTCTTTTTTTCAGAAGGTGGTTAACAGTCGAAAGCTTTATATTGCATGCTGATTGAAGAATATTTATATATTTATATTGGCTGGATGTGTCCCTAATTGAAATACCAATGTTAGCAAAAACACTTCAATTTTATGTACTTTGTACATCATATATGATGGTGAGATGTAATGATTTTCAGCCCTTGAAAGATCTGATGTTGAGAACTTTGATGATGAAAAGAAGACAAGAATTGGGTCTTTGAAGCAGAAGGCGATCCATGCCTCCTCCAAGTTCAGGAATACCTTGACAAAAAAGGGTAGGAGAAGTAGTAAAGTCATGTCTGTTGAAATTGAGGATGTGCATGATGCAGAGGAGTTGCAGGTTGTGGATGCTTTCTATCAAGCACTAATATTGGAGGAGCTTCTGCCTGCAAAGCACAATGATTATCATATGATGCTCAGGTTACGTACTTTTCTTGTTCCATCTGCTTTGTTGATGAATGTATAGATCTAGTGCTACTATTTCCTTGATATGCTCAAAAGAAAGAAAAGGAAAACTGATATTTTTCTTTTAACAAGAACACACATTGTCCCGATAATGCACAACATGTTCAGATATCTATACTTCTGTCAGATTAGAAAAAGATTCTTATGTCTACTCCTTTAGTGCCACATTTGAAGAACTGCGTTGAGGTTAATGGAAACCATTGCTACTGGAGTAAAAACATATTAGTTATAGTGCGATTTGGCATGCATTGAACAGTTTAGGGAGATTAACTCTGTGGAAAAGATATGAACATGATTGCTCTTCTTCTTTTCCAGTAAACTGTATGGTTGTCTTTTTATTGTCGAGTCATTTGAAAACTTTGATACCACAGATTCTTGAAGGCCAGGAAATTTGACGTTGTGAAAACAAAGCAAATGTGGTCTGACATGCTCCAGTGGAGGAAGGAATTTGGTGCTGACACTATCATTGAGGTATTTCTTTCAGAAATGGTTGGCTGAGGCTATAGATACATCAGATTTTTTGCCTATATTTGCATTCATTTTGACTCTGATTTCTTTTCTCAAAGGATTTTGAATTTGAGGAAATCAATGAAGTCCTGGAACACTACCCTCAAGGGCATCATGGAGTAGATAAGGATGGACGACCTGTGTACATCGAGATATTAGGAAAAGTAAACCCTACAAAACTGATGCAAGTCACAAATATGGAGCGATATGTGAAATACCACATAAGGGAGTTTGAGAGGACATTTGCTGTAAAGTTTCCTGCTTGTTCAATTGCAGCAAAGAAGCAAATTGATCAAAGTACAACCATCCTGGATGTGCAAGGAGTGGTATGTGAGAACACGAGCTGTAATAGTTGCAACAAGTAAAATGAAAGACCAATCTTTTAGAGCAAAAACGATAAAAGTGAAGAAAGAGTAAGAGATCTTTTCACATAACCTATACTGATGCTGAGTCAATGCTGCAGGGACTGAAACATTTCAACAAAGCTGCCAGGGAGCTTGTTTATCGCATTCAGAAGATTGATAATGACAATTACCCTGAGGTAACTTGTGTCTCATTCTTTTGCCTATAAACCTTCTATTCACATAGGATGACAGGATTTTTCATGCCATGCTTATTGTCATCTTCCCTGCAGTCATTAAAACAGATGTTCATTATCAATGCTGGTTCTGGGTTTAGAATGTTGTGGAACACTGTAAAGTCTTTCCTAGATCCTAAGACAACTGCAAAAATTCATGTAAGGGCACACCTTATGCTCCACCAGTTTTGATGTATGCAATATATTAACTGCTGACATGTATTATTCACCAGGTTCTTGGCAACAACTACCAAAGCAAGTTGCTTGAAATAATTGATGATAGGTAAGGTTCTCAGAAGTATTTATTCTGGAGTTTTACCTCATCTTTATTTCTTATCTAACTCTATAATCATCCTTCTTTTGTTTTTTGAATTCTTTTCTATATTGAACATACATTGTTTGTCTTCTTCTACCAGTGAGTTGCCAGAATTTCTGGGAGGCACATGTACCTGTGCTGATCAAGGAGGCTGCATGCGTTCTGATAAGGGCCCATGGAAGGATCCAGACATATTAAATGTGTTTTTCAAAACTCTCTTTTTGCAGTTTTTTTGTCACTTACAATGCGATTGATTATCTAGGAAGTAACATTATTGTTGAATATATGGAGATGCAGATGGTTCAGAATGGTGCTCATAAATGTACGAAAAAACCTGGGATTAAGAGCGCAGAGGAGAAGACAATATCTGAGGATGAGATAGTGTTCCCTAAGGTCTGACCTGATCATTGAACACAACTACTGTTCCACTTTTTTTCCTCGTTTCATCTCTCTAATTAATGTTGGGTACGACATTAGCTCTAATCTTCTGGATTCTATTGTCTTTCCATGCTTCTGCTCAATGCTAAACTGCCTGACATTCTTTACATACCACTTTTCAGGGATGTGACTCTTCTAGTGTGGAGGCAGCTCCAAGGGTAGATGACATTCAATCTCTCTCTTTTGGACTCCCAAGGGAGCATGTCAGGCGCCGACAACTGTCTCATATCTATGAAGAAGTAAGTATGGGAGATCTCATGTTTAATCTTTTCAGGAAAAAGAAAAAACAAAATTGTCCCTATGGACCACCTCAATTGGCAAGTGGGAATACTTCCTATGTTGGTATCCTAGGTTTGAATCCTCTGACTTTCTTGGTGCAAGGGACGTGATACAATTTCAAGTGTTTGGGGTTGCCTCGATGTTGGCTCTGTTCTAGGCCTTCTACACAGGATTCCTCATTACTGAGAAGGAAAAAAAGCCCACTTTGTGTTTCAGTGTTTGCTAGGCAAGGCAGCAAGATTTGCTTAGGGCATCAAAAATATAGTCTTCTACCAGTGGCATTCACTTGTTTGATGTTGCAATGAGGGTAAATGCAGAGGCAAGGGGTTTTGTAGAAGTGCAAAGCACTTGTTGGATTGCCTGGTGCCATAACGTATTGGTTCCATTAACACCAATAAACCTTATTCTAGTGGCAGTTTCTGAGATTTAATTTTTCTGTATGGATGCATAACTCTGAAAAGACTGGAACTCAATCTGTTCCTAGCACTGAACTGGACTCAAAATGCCTCTGTTCTATTAGAATTCTTTATTTGTCTTAGCAGTGATTTATTTTCTTTGTTGTCTTTTGGGGTGGGGGCACGGTTGGAGTGGCACTTCATTTCATTTCTGTTTGATGCACATTCATTCATATGCTTTTATAAAATAAAAAAAACTCTAATGGATCTTTTAAGCTCACTTGTATACTCCCCCACCTCCTCTTTTTTACCCTTTTTTTTTATCTGTTTTTCTAGCTCCTTTCCGTTCACTTTTGTCAATGCAAGTGACAGTTCAAAATTTTGATGAAAAAATGGACCCTTCAGGTTTCAACAGCACAAAATTGCCAACAGAACTACAGATGTGAAGAATCGGTCCCAATGGTTGACAAACCTGTGGATCCCACTTGGCAAAAGGTGGTAGATAATGGTAGATCTGCCCTTTCAAAAGGTCCTCTACCTAAATTTATAATTAGATGCATATATACTTATTTTTCAATTATGCACGGGCTCTTATCTATATCATGAAGGGTGATGAAGTATCTGCGTGGATCTGAAAATGATAAAGTAGTCTTCCTTCCCATTGTGTAGTTTATTCTGGAGTTGCAAGAAGGAATTTGAAGGAAGTGGCAATCGATTTACCTAGGTCTATTGTGAGACGTATGAATTACTTCAGGGATCATTCAGGAAGAGATAGAAAAATGTAGGGGTGGGGGGAGAAGCTGGACTTGGTGTGTTTAGCATGTTCCTTCATCTAACTTTTGCATGTTCTTCCATCTAACTTGAGTGTTCAAGAAGTTATGAACTGGTTCGGTATCTATTGGATGGTTTTTCAGCACCCAGCACAACATGTTAGGTAGGAATTAAATGCGGCCTGGGAAGTTAGGATTAGCATAAGCATTGTACATAGTTGCACTAATGAGTAACCAACGTTGTAGCTTTAGCAGGAAGACCACCATAGTTTCATGTAACCATTTTGTTCTGTCTTTGGCTTGACGAAGGAAAAAATTATGTTGTTGCTAATGTGATACTTGCCAAGTCTTAGACAACAGTAGTATCTTTTCCTTCCTTCAGAAATGATATATGGATCATTTACTGAGAGAGATTTCTCTATGAAATAGGAAACGGTAAATTACTATTTTATGCGTGTCTATGTTGTCCATTGGATTACTTACATTCATGATTATGGAAATTATTGCGTTGTATGCCTTCTTCGTGCAAAACTATTTCTACGTTGTATTGTATCTGTTGTTTTGTCTTCCCTTTTATAATCCAGAAAGCATGTGCTATATTCTTCCCCAAAATTCGTACACATGTTACTTCTCCAATTACACAAGCAGCAGATTGTTTTGCCATGCATGATGCTTGCAACATTCCCAAAGGGTTAAGCTCTCAAATTTTTACTGGTGTTATGACCTTTATTATGGGCATCGTCACATGGCCAGATTGACACATAACATGCCCAAAGAAGCTCACAGATGCCATCATCTACTCCAGTCCCATATACTGTGCTGATACAATGTTCATAGGCCAGGTGCCTTTGCACCAGTTTCCTGAACCTGCCATCTCTGGTGCTGAGTACATGCCTGTCTTGAAATTAATGGCTGGATTGGAGGAGAAAGTGAGTGGATTGAGCATGAAGCCTGCTGCCATGCCAGCTGAGAAGGAGGAAATGCTGAATGCGACTATAAGCCAGGTTGATTCCCTGGAGCAAGATCTTATGGCAACCAAGAAGGTACACCTATGAATTTCTTATCAGCACAAGACGGCCAAAGGGGGTAAAAAGCTAGAATCTGATGGATAATTATGTTTAATTTCTGTTGATTACTTGTGTGTTTTTAGGCTTTAGAGGAGTCGCTTGCCACACAAGAGGAGCTCAAGGCTTATATTGACAAAAAGAAAAAGAAGAAGAAAGTGGTGTGTTTCCAAAGCCATAACATCAGCTTTACAATTATTATGGTTATTATGTTGTAGGCCTTTTTTGTCCTTCGACATTATGTTTTACATGGACTTGTCTGATTTTCAAAATGGGGAAACGTAATACAGTTCAACTGGTGAAGGAAGCAATGCTGGACGTACGCCAAAAGATGCTGAGGATACCATCATTTGGGTGTTGTTCACTTCTCCAACCCCTCCCAAATGCCCATTATTCCCTTGCAAAATATGCAAATAAAGAGCTTCTGTCCGCTATTTAGTTGTTCCAATTCTTTCACAATTGTAGTCTTAAATAAACTGTGATGTCCCTCCTTCAATTGCTAAACAAATCTGAGGATCAATTTTTATTGCCCTTACATGTGCTGGTTGACAGAAGTGCCACTCAGGTTAGTGCTCAAGATCTTATTAGAATAAGATGCCAAATGATGATTAAGTGATTAGATTCATCACTCTTGTCCCCTTTATTTTTAACTTGTTTGCTATCAGTTTAAAACTGGAACCAACAACGACCTGCTATATGCAGAAAGCAAACATTCTACAAAGACTGAAAACTTTGTACTACTAAAAACATCGACTTTTTTCATATACATAGAGGTTGAGCTGTTTGTAACAAGTAGCCAAAAAAGAAGAGGAGGAAGAAGGCGGACGAGCATGAGGTCCAAGAGACTAGTCTGGTCAGTTTGTGTCGAGTATATATACTGTTCATGATTTCAGCATAATTCTTCTTAATATTACGGCCTTCAAATTGCCTCTTTTATTTACTGACCATGATCACCAAACCCCTTAATCTAAACCCCTTATATATGATATACTAGACTGGGGCAGAAGGCATAGTCCACTACTTTTCAGGTCTGGCCTCGCTCCTCTTCCTTCCTTGTTCAAGCCCTGTCGTTATGAACAATAGAAAATCATAGATTCGGAATAAATAAATAAATAAATCTCTTTGGGTTCATATATATATATATGTACTCATACATACGACAACAAGAATATCATACCGGTTGCATGGCCCTAATGGACTTGTTGTGGGATGACTTCATATATGGCATGCTCAGTGTCTGCAAGGATCAAAACCTATTTGAGTTTCAATGAGAGGAGATCGATAAGTTGGAAATTTAAAAAAAAATAAAAAAGTTCACCTGGATTTGTTCGTGAAGGAAGTGGATGTACCCAATAGCTTCTGTTAACACGGAGGCCGTATCTGTCTGCAATCTCCATCCAACCAAATGTTCAAGAAAAAACAAAAGAAAAAAAATAAGTGGCCAAAAGGATAATATAATTCCCCGGCCCTTCTTAGGCTGTGTTTGCATTGTAAAATTTTACACTTACTAAAATTTTAACACAATAAAATATTACAATATAATCTCTCTCTCATCATCAAATCATCACTTTTCATTACAAAAAATATAAAAAATTACCTCTCTACACTTTTTCACTAAACCCAATACCTAAAATTTTAACAACACTAAAATTTTACAAAACAAACCCATTAGACACAGAATAGTGGGTTCTGATAGAGATCTAACCTTGCCAAAAGGTGCCACCAACTTTTGAAGGGCTGCAATCCTGTCTCCTAGTTTCTCCTTTCGTACCTAGTTTTAAACCAATTCCAGGCAGCAAACTTTCAGAAAGTGGAGTACCAAACTTAATTAACTGGAGATTTGGCATCTTGACAAAAAATAATCACCTTCAGTTGTGGGCATGAGCATCGTGACACTGTCCGGGACTTCTTAGCTTCTGCACGACACTCTTTTGGCTCAGAAGTAGTACTGTTGGGTCTCTTTCTTCTTGGAATTTCATTCATGAAAGCTGTTGTACTCTTTTAAAATTACAGATAAAAGTTTATTATATGGACCATCAACATGGGAGTACTGCTTGAAGTCTAAACTTGAGAGAGATGAATTCTTCTAACGAGAATATATATCAATAACATGTAAAGAGAATCTAGGGACAAAAACGTAAGATTAGTGGAAAGATCAAGAAGCAATCCATATCAGATGAAATATTATTATTACCACCTCCATGATAAAAAAAAAAAAAAATTCTTCGCTAAGTGTAAGCATAGTTAATGATCGATGAAGATGATCAAAACTTTAGTGACAGATAAAGCTGAAACAAAATATATACATATATATATATATATATCTATCAGTTGGCAAGAAGATACCCACCTTGTTGGAGCTGTTTGATGGACTATCAGAAAGTTCATGCATGGGATCAGGGCTTAGAGTACTCACACTTCCTCTTCGAAAGCCTAAACTCTCATCTGAAGACTGGCTAAAATTCCCACGATTATTGGTAGAGGTCAAGAGATCCAAAGTTTGCAAGTTCAAACCTACAGAATGTGAAGATAATGGAGAAGACAAATCTGAGGGTGGAAAGCAGGGGAAAACATGGTTGAAATTATATCTACTGGATCCACCTAGACCTCCAAATCTTGCTGGGTTCCGATGATCGTTGGAGAACAAATCTACAACCGAAGGCTGTCGTCCAGTTTGACTACCGGGAGAAAAGTTGCCCAGGGAGAGATTCTCACACATATTAGGAGAACATTGCTGCTCATGTTCTGTGGATATGGAATGTGATTCTCCTGCATCAAAGGGGCTGTATATTATTTCGCTCAGTCTGGGGATAGTATCTGGCATCTCTTCTTTAAGTTTTGCAAGGAACAGTGCATTGGGCGATTGTTGGGTAGTTTTGGCATCACAAAAACTTGATTCCTGATACATGGAAGGTCTAAAAAGAGGGTTTTCAATAGGGTACTTCCGCCACAATTCCCTTGAGTTTGGGACGCTTTCAGGCAGATAGCTGTGGTAGTTACTATCATTTCTGCACAAACAGGTTAGAGAATTGACTGATTATAATCATCTAGCCCTCTATATGAGATAAACATCATGATATAATATGATATATCAACCAAAAAGCCGAAATAGACTAAGAAGTTACAATAAAAAATCACAGAGAGATATAAAGATCATCTACCCGATTCCGCCTTAAGAGCGCCTTCAATATCTACGGGACCATAAGCTGAAAGTTTCTCACAGAGATAGTGAATGCAAAGAAGCACATAGGGCGTAAAACCCTTTTAGGAAAGTTCGGCACTGTGCCGTTGCTAGTGCCACTATAACGCAGCAATGTTACTGAATGGTTCAAGTCATGTCAACAAACAGTACAGCCCGAAACCCTAAACATGATACCGGAGTTGTTGATCAGGAAAACATACTTAGGAAGAATCCAATGAATTGGATTTTGGAAATGGTATATCTTGATTTGACACATCAAATATTACAAATATGCAAAGAAAAATATCGTCGATATAATTAGTCACTTCTCAAATTTCCTTTTCTTCCTTTGCTCGCTATTTTCAGCAAACCAGTTATGTGTAATCATCATGTATTCATAGATATCATGGAATACATCAGAAAACTACACCTATGTTTCTCTCTTTCCTTTTGGTGAGAAAAAAGACCATCCTCAGACTGAACATATTATCAAGTACAACTAACGCTTAATTTTGCATGGATTCAATTTTTTGAAGGGAAGGTAAACTACTAACCCATTTACGAAGAGGGTACTTACAAAACGACGCTTGGATTCCAGTCATGTGTGGTTGAACCTTTATAGACGGACTGAGTTGCTGAAGTAAAACACTCGGCGAACTGTTCTTGGAGCTGATGCAGCTGATGAAAATTCTCAGGCTCCATATTGGACATGAAAATCCCAAGAGTATTATGTGGGATGTACTGGCCTTAGGAATCTTTCACTCAATTCGAAGTAATGGTTCAGATGATACGGACACCCACGCACTCGCTTAGCCTTCTCACTAGTTAGTTTTTCTCTTTACTCTTCTAAGCTTTAAGTTGCCTTCCAAGGAAAGGAGCACGAAGATAAAATGCCTCTCTCTCTCTCTCTCTCTCTCTCCACCTCGTTTTCCTGTCATGACAAGTGACCCTCTGCTTATTTACTGGAAACTTTATGCAGCTTAACTTCCTCTTGGAACCCTATATCTCCCGTATTATATAGGGAAATGGGTTTGGGTTTTGCGCCCTCTGCCATGAAAGTTACAAATGTGGCTTCCTTTAGGGCATAAAAGATCATGGCTTCTTAATTTGGTGAAGAGGCTCAAACATGGTGTAAAGAAAAAGATTACGGTAGCCATGGTAATTTATCCTCCACATTCTCGACGGCACCCTTACATTATGTATATGTATGAACTAATTAGCCATTAGGTTTGAGTTAAGCATGCCCATGGATAGCCATGTGCGTTATCTATTTCAATAGACATCATACATATTATATCGTACCTGAGGCAACTTTTGTAAGTGTACTAATTTTGTTTTTCAGGTAAGTACGTAACTGCATTGTTATTATCAGAGGAGAGTCATTAATATTCTCCACTTATATATATATATATATATATATATATATATTGCTGCATTACATTGCTGCCTTTTTACATTGAAAGTATTGCAGAAGTCTTGAAAGGAATAATAGCATTAATCCCATTTAATTGGATTTTCAATGCAAATGTCACGCGATCATGAGATGATCAGTCAAATTGATACTCAACTAATGTAATTAAGACTAGGGAAATTCATAAACAGAATATCAAACAATATAGTAATAATTGCTTTATAGCCTAAAATAAGTATTTATCTAACAAAGCCTCTTTCTATTTATCTAAATCATCCGTCTATATTTGGAGATTTGAGATTTCAGTGGGAAGAGCAGTATCCCTTGTCCAATAACCTCCAATGTTTTGCAAATTTGCAGGGACAGACTGGTCATATGGCAAGGAGACATAACTTCGCGGATTTATGTAACACCATATTGATCAAACCATGTATAAATGAATGCATGGACAAGTCTACACCGCGAACTTAGTTTCTGATCACTGGTAAATTTCTTTCCTGGTGGAAACGACGTTCGACGAGAGCCAAATATTTCCATCTTCCCTCCTTTCTTAAGAGCAGCCTTTCATAAATGGAATCTATATATATATATATATTTCATGCAACTTCTCCTATACGATCGACTTCCTTAATTTTTGCGGGTCATAGGATTGGAAGAAAGATTGTGAATTCTACCAACCACAAAATTCATTCTCTTATAATCGCGCCAAAAGATAATTAGCACACAATGAATTGAGGCCAGTCAGCGATCGATGTGTTTAATTGGGTTTAAATGATTGGGGTGGTGCTGTATTATTAGATCGGATTAATTTAAATGGACTAAGCTGTTTGTCACTTAAAGGAAGAATATTATAATCAGAACAGCCCCACAAAAAAGTTAAACTTTAGAGAGAAACGTCGACCTAGAAGAATGTGAGATCGATGGAGATCATGGGCAAGTTTGTCGCTACCTCCCAGTTGCAATCCCTCTTTAATTCCTCAGCCTTTTTTACTCATCCGGCTTGCTGATCGCCGACCTGGCTATACCTTCTTCTCTGGCAGATGTTACAAGCTAGGGTTTATACGTTCTAGGCTCTTAATATATTAGTAGACTTGCAGAAATCGTACACTCCGATCGAATTTTCTGAGTTCTCAAGCTATATGTTGTAATCACAACGAATAAGTACTGCATCCATGATCTCAGCTGACGGAAACATCCATTAGTTTTGGCTTTTATTATTTAATCGGTTCATGTTTCCGTACTTTAGGCAAGATGTTGTGGAGCAAAAGTGCTATGGCTAATAGGGATAATAAAAAATGTGCTCAAGATATATAATCTTCTACAAGAACATTACTTTGGGATCCCAAGATGCCATTTATATGCCCTTTTGTAGACGATCACCTACGACGCATGAATTTAAAATTTCAAGTACTGTCTCTAGTAGTCTGTCTAATCCGCTCTGCATACAGAGGAATAGAATGGAATCCACGTTGGATGCATTATATGCTTCGAAAGCTAGCTTTAACTAAAATGTCATACATTATTAGAATTTTTTTAGGTAGATGGAATAGAATTCTTGCCCTCTATGATCAATTATTGCTAGTAAACCAAACTCATAATTTGGGCTAGCTAGAGTTAATTAGCTGCTGGTAAATTTGATATATCCAAGTGGGGAACATTTCTTTGGTGCAGCTCCTACCAAAATTTGTAGCTGAATGCCAAACCATCCGATCACAATTAGATCTCCCAAGGATTCAGCGAAATTCCCTGCATTCCCTACTCATTTACATATGTTTAATTTTTTTTTATATCATATGCATCAATTATCATGACTAATTAAAGTTTATAGAGCTAATTTTTTCTATATCATATGCATCAATTATCATGACTAATTAAAGTTTATAGAGCTAGAAAGTGATCTATTATTAGTGTATTAAGCACTGAAAAAGGAGGGATCTAAAGTTGTGCGGCAGAAAGTAATTGGGTTTATAGGACCTGCAAATTATATGTGCTTAATTTTTTAAACCGCTATGGGCCGGCATCAATCATGCATAGCATTCACTGGACCACGATCTATAATTCTCCTTGCCATGCCTATGGATATATAAACATATACCGTTCTAATTGTTAATGTTTGTTGGCATTTTACCTAGCCAGTTTCATGAAGAAACATATCACATTGTCATGAATTAGAAGCAATATTGTTTATAGGAGTTCAACCATGGGGGCTGCAGCATAGTAAAGGGTGATTAGCGGATCGAGCCTTATGGTTGGCTTTAATTTGGCATGATCTAGCAGTAATTGACAATATTATAACTCAATCAAAACATGAATAACTTTCAACATGAGAAACTCTCTCTAAATTATACGTCAACGTTCCCTGCAGCACGAGCAACTTCTTCGAAACTGGTTAGAAACTCCTAAACGCGCGTCAAGTATCTCTATTGGTTATGTATGCGGGTCTACATGCTGCTAACCTATATATCTACTTAATTCCCTCCCGAAAGCTGAACTGATCGTATGCTCTAACGATGATCAAATTGATCATCTAATAAAAAAACATTTCTATGTTCATAAAGAAACTGCACAGCCAAAATCAAGAAGCAACTCTAGAAGGGCAAGGAACTGAAGCTCCTTATCCCCATTGTAGAGTACTAGTGCATAGCTCTCGCGAAAGCTGTCCTTACGTAGATAGGCAGTACTGTTCGAGAAAATCAATGCAGAACATGGGGAACAAAACCCACTAGCTATAGACATAAGAGAACTTTGCTTGATAGAATATGGCAATAGGGTATGATCAGAAACGGGCTATATATATATGATCCATATATAATTACAGATGATTAATTAACAATATTAGGACTACGATAGTTAAATTAATACCGAACAAAATTGACCAGGAAAAAATTGTCCTCGTATCTTTACTACAAAAAAACATATTGTATCGGCGGTCGTTAACCTGATATTTTTAGCGGTGTTTTGCAAAAAATGCTGCTAAATGGGTCTATAGCGACAGTCGTTGACCGCGCTACAGAAAAATTTTAGCGGCAGTCTTTATAGCCACTAAAGAACTCCTTTAGCGGCGTTTTTTTCTTCAAAAAGCCTTAAATGCCTAATTTTTACCAGCGTTGTTTAAAAAAAAAAAAGTCCCATAAATGCCTAATTTTTAGCAGCGTTTGTTTACACAAAAGCTGCTATTGGTGTAAGTGCAAAAAAATTATTTATTAATTATAAGTTATTTAATGTTAATAATTATTTTATATATTATTAAAAAAAATTATTTTAAAGGAATTACATAATAAAATATGAAATGAGAGGAAGTGTTGTGAAAATTGAAGTTGTTTTATGATATATTGTAAATTATACCTATTGTTGTTATGGTAATTGCATATTTATTGACTAAATATAAATAGTTTAAAAAACATCTATTATCCTACTTATAATGAGCATATATATTTTGAATAATTAGTAATATAATAATATTTAATTAGGATATTATTTAATTTCAAACAAATAGATATTGTGAGATTAACTTATGCAATTGAAGTACATAACTTAATATATGGTCTTAGAGGTTATGATTTAGTCATTAGGTATATAGGTACATACATATAAATTACTTAGGTTAATTAGCATATATCATGTATATGATAAACAAATATAACAAATAATGCAATGTTATATAGAAAACATTATACTTTTAAATTATAAGTATTATATATTATTACTACTAACTTATTTCAATTAAGATTATTATACTAGTTATGAAACATAGTATAAAATAATATGCTATGTATTTAATACTAAATATAAATATTTTTAAATACTATTATAAATTACAACTGATTTTAATTTATTAAAAAAATGTATATAACTTATTATTAAAAAACTGAAAAACAGTGAATTTAGAGTGTAATAACGAAATTAATTTTATATTATAATATAATATTGATTCATAGCTATAACTATTAGACGAAGAAAATATAAAAGACGAGAGGAAAATTTTCATTTAGCGCCAAAGTTTTTTCTCCCCGCTAAATTTTTATCAAAACCCCTAATTTTTTTCAATTCTGAATGTCGATCGTCTCCTTGCTAGCCACGCCCAACAAGGAGGATATTTAGACAAGAAGAAGGGCTACATCGACTTGAGAAAGATGAGGGTTTCCGAGGAGGATGTGTTGCAGACAAAGCGAGCTCCCCCAAGTCATGGTCGGCAGCCAGAGCAATGGCAAATCCAGCATGTTCGAGGCCCTAGTTGACCGCTACTTCCTTCCTCGAGAACTAATTGGAGGTGTGTGGTCTGAACATTTTCATTAAAAATGAGCATTTCATGAAGCCTTGATAGACTTTTCTAGTTACGAATGAAATTTCTTCAGAGGGCAAAAACAATGGGTGGAACCTAAAACCCATTGACTCGTTACCTTTTTCATTTATTTATTTTTCTCTTTAAATTGTTGAGAACTTCTATTAGATTTACTTTAGAGCGGAGACAATACGTACGAGAGTCAGAATCGTAATCAGAAAGAAAAGATCAGAGAAAAGAGATCGTTGAATATGTGGAATTTCGGATTAGTCGATTAATCGGGGAAAGAAACCTCTCCTCTTCTCGCGATGTTCAAGTTTTGGTATCGCCATCTACGCTTTTGCTTTTTAAGTTGTTTGAGCTCATTTTCCTTTTTCAGTTTCGGGTAGGTTAGGGTTTTTTTTCTATCTTGGAGAAGTTAATGCATAGACTTCGGTTAATCAAATCATTCGCTGCTCTGTCGTTTAATTTCGATTCTCCGAAACTTGAACTGTCGGGCTTATTCATCTGATGCTAATAGCATGAGCTCGCGGGTTATTTTGGTACTCAATTGTGATTATGAAGGTTTATTGATGGTGTTGTATTTCCAATGGTTTTGTAATTAGTGAGGCTAGTTGTAGTGATTGGCGTTGTATCAATTATCAAGCTGTATACTTAGCACCTTTTTTTGTTTTCGTTTACGCGAATAGCTAAAGGTCGTTGTGGTAGAAAAACCACCCAAGCTAAGGCTGCGAAGTTAGAAAATTAGAGGAACAATGATAAGAGATCAAACGATATGCACCTGGCTTACAAATTGATTATATTTCGGAAGTCCCTAATTTAAGTACTGATGCGGCATTGGCATCCATTTGTCATGATTATGGTTAGATTTTCTTATTTGATATGGTAGGGATTTGTTTTTTTTGTCCTTCTCTGATCAATTATTGTAAAAACTATATGAAAATAGGAAGTCTTTTTCTATACATTGTCAACACTGTAATGCAAGGTACGTAATCTTCTAGTAGGTATGTCTGAAAATGGGTATCCAAAATTCTGCTGAAATTTGAAAGAATCTGAGTGATGTGGTTCTAAAAGATCGGACAATTAATAGTTCGAATGTTGGGCGTTATATACAAGCTTAAGCTGAAAATCACGCAGATAATTAAGAACACGGACATCTTGATTGAAATCCTGACGATTATGCCAAACTGTTCTTCAATCGAAGTGTTGTAATAAAAGCTTTGTAATTCATTGGTGAACCTGCTGAACCTGAGGGTATCATTGACGTTTTAAAGGACAAGAGGCAGGTTCCTCTCCGTAAGTCTCCATTTATTATAAAGAAAGGTTATCGGGAATTTTTGCTTGCTTTTTGGAGTCTGGTAGCTTCCGGAGAGTACCAAGGAAAATATTTTTATCATTTGGACGCGTATTTTACCTGCTTTTGGAGCTGCAGTGGATGAGACGTTGGTTTTGAGTGACAAAAATGTACAAATTGTTGATACAACTTGCCCATGGGTGTCTTAAGGTATCTTTTGCAGTATTGACCGTTCGACTTGTCGCGAGTGCATTGTTCTGTCTAATTTGTTTGTGTTTTTCTTGCTCTGATGATATCTTTGTAAATTATTCTGAAAGTCTGGAATACCGTTGAGAAGCACAAGAAAGGAGATTACACCTCAAATCAGACAACAATGCTCAAAGGAGAAACAGAAGAGATTGGTTAGTGGCAGTCATGCTAATTCAGTTTGTATTGTTACATGCAGGACATCACTACTTGTGGTATTTGTATAAAGTTGCCACTAACCCAAGAAGAAAAATACCTCTTTCAATTTCACAGGGAAATTAGTAGAAAAGATGATGTGCAAGTATGGAGTTGGAAACGTTAATGAGCACTTCTTAAGCTTGAATACCATTTGTGATGCTACTCAAGTAATTTTTTTTCTTCTCTCTAATTAAGGTATGAATCATTCTTTTTCTTTAGCAATTGTCTAGACTTTTAATTGGTCCTTGCTTATTGTGTTGTATTTGAATATTTTAGTTGGTTCTTGTTTATTGTTATTTTATATTAGAAACTTGTTACTTTTTAGATTACTTGTAGTAATTCTAGTATGTGATGCTGATTTCATGCAACTAAATGTTGCCAATCTTATTACTAGGACTGTAAAATGTTTCTATGTTTATGAATTTTGGAATGCCTCTATGTATTCTATATCTCTCTCATTTGCATATGTTCAAGTTATTGTCATATTGTTCATTTTTTCTTGTTTCGCTTCTCCTTTTCAATGACAGAGTTACCACTTGATGAAGATGGTGTTGGTGTTGATAGTGTACTGAAGCTACTTTTGCTAATGCTAGGATTAAAGTTTTTTTTATTTTATTTTATGTTAGAAACTTGTATAGACTCTTGTGTTGTAAAATTTGTAAGACTTGGTTATTTAATTAATGATGAATTATATTAGCTTGGTTAAACTATAGATTCAACAAATAAAAAGTATATTTAGTCAACAAAATAGTCATCAAATCAAGCACATCACTCTATACCAATATAGTCTCGTTCGTGGAAGTTTTTTTGAAAAAAATTGATAATAAATTATTGGAGATTTGAAACGACCTAGCTAGGGGCGATTAAAAATAAGTTGATAGAGACATTTGTACTACCGTTGGTCTTGGTTTTGTGGATTAATTAAACAATCCACACCTAAAACCAATGACTCACTCCAACAGCTGTTGCCAATCCCAATGTATAAACCCAACAATTAGTAGGAATTAACCGGAACCGGCAATAATTGTTTGATGTCAACTAATTAAATTTTAAGTTTGACTCAATCGTATTGGTTGGTTAATTAGGGGGATTTGATGCTTAATTCTCACGCCTACCAAGCTGTACAAGTATTCTATTCCATGTCATAGTGTATGCCAGCATGGAGCATCTAGGAGTACCAAAAAGAAGAAAATAATTAATATTTTATAATTTCGTTACAGGTTGGCATAAGGGTGGCTGTAGTTTAGTGGTAAGAATTCCACGTTGTGGCCGTGGAGACCTGGGCTCGAATCCCAGCAGCCACATCAGAGTTTTTTTTTTGGGTTTAGCTCTCTCAATTTTATTCCTTTTCAGAAAGCGTGTTCTATTAGACGAAACTCTTATACGACATGGGTTTTTTGGAGCAATGGTCGTACAACCCTATTGGTATGAGATGTAAATTTCAAACTCCCAACTACCCGTAGAGGAACGAGTGCTTTTCAAAATCCTTCATATCCAATTACAACGTAAGTCTAGTCTAGCCTGGCCTAGCCTTGTCATTTTCAAACTCCTAACTACCCGTAGAGGAACGAGAAAATGAGGATTTTGACATTTCATGTTTAGCACATTTCTTATATCCGGTCATAGATACTGTTGAAGCTCCAACTCCAACCCAATTTTAAGGCACCCGAGAAACTTCCATTTTAGTATTTATATTATCAATATATTTTATAATAATAATAATTAATTATGACCACAAGAATAGTTGCGAAGTATGTTCCAATTTAAATAAAAGTATATTTTTGTCTTTTATATGTTTCTCATGTACAACGAATAGTGAGGAATAGGGATGAACAGAATCGGACCGCAGACCGGACCGGAAAATCGGACCGGATTTACGGTCCGGTCCGGTCTTAATTTTAAAAATACGGTCCGGTCCAGTCTATACATATTTGAAATGCGGTCCGGACCGCATTTCATAAAAAAAATTTAATTTTTTTTTTAATTTTTTAAAAATTAATACCGCACTGCGCAGAGCATGCACAATAGGCTCTGCACTGCGCTCTGCGAAATTTTTTTTTTAAAATATTATCCGGTCTTAAGTGGTCCAGACCGGACCGTATTTCTTAAAACCGGACAGGACCGGACCACATATAAGTGGTCCGGTCCGGTCCTTTACTATTGAAGGACCAGAAATGCGGTCCGGACCGCATTTCATAAAATTTTTTTAAATTTTTTAAAAATTAATACCGCACTGCTCAAAGCATGCGCAGTAGGCTCTGCACTGCGCTCTGCGAAATTTTTTTTAAAAAAAATATTATCCGGACCAAATAAGTGGTCCGGTCCGGTCCTTTAATATTGGAGGACCGGAATTCCGGTTTTCACCCGGAATCGATTTGGGGATAATCACATAAATAAAAACTAATTATTAAAATGCAACACTTAGGCGGAGTATATTGTAATTAAATTTTAATAAATTTTAATTTCTCTTTTATCTCCTTATTTAAATATTCGGATAATTTTCAAAAAGATATTGAGGCTAGAAGAAGAGGTCGCAAGATTTAACAAAAAGCCACCGGCCTCAACCACTGCTCTCCACGTGGTGCGCCGCTTGCTTGAGGCGGAAAAGAAGGTAGATTCAATGAATTACGGGACAAGCAAAGGCATATCCTTGTCGGCAGCATATCTTTTCGTTCCACCCGTTTTACCCACACCGTCCCAGTCCCAAGCTGCCTAACTTATCTCCCCGCGTAGAGTTTGAACGGAGGCTACCTGCCTCTGAAATTCTGAATCATAAGAATTTTGTTGCATTTAAGTTATTAAATTATCAATTTTTATTAATATTCACTTTATATATAATCTAATAGTCCATATTGTACTAAAATTTTGAGTAATGCATAATTATAAATATTTAATATTTAATGTATATATATATATATATTAGTTATTGTATTTAAATTTTTTTAAATTACGTAATATAATTCAAATAAAAAAGAAAAAAAGTAAGTTAAAATAAGTTAAATTATAAGTACTTAAAGAACAATTGATGTAAAAATAAATGATATGATTTTTAGATTAAGATTTTCTCTATTTTTTGAGATAATTTATAATGAGACCTATATATTTATTTATCTCTTTCTAAATTACAATAAGAAAATAATTTTAGAGAATTTTAATCAATAATTTTTATTCCTAACATCTGGATCAATCCACGTCTAAATTAAAATATATATTAAAAAAAGCTATAAAAATAGCTAACTCAAGAATTTTAAGACGTTTAGGAGTAAGCCGTGCCGATGGGAACCGGCAATTAGACCGCGTGGCGTTATCTGTAAAAATATGGAGGTATTGGCATGTTTGAGCTCCAATTAATTGGGTTCAAAATTTTAGGTTTACTACTAAAAAATTTACTACATAATTTTTTATTATTATAATATTTATTAAAAATTTTCTCTCTTCACTTTTTCACAGACTCCCATAACATTTCTTTACTTTATAATATTTCTCAAACCTAAATACCCAAAATTTTCACCCACGAACGTACCAATGTAATTTGTTCACTACCTGACCGTTTGTCCGAGAGAGAGAGAGTCGAGCGGAGGAAGATTAGGTTATATTTCCTGTTAAAGATCCGTAGCTGTCGTTTATGCAAATTGCAAAGCAAAGACTGGCGTGCGGTGTTGGGGTGTGATGGCTCTTGACAACACCCCCATTCCCCAGTCTCTCACCCAACCTTTCATTCATATCCATCTGTCCCTCTCTGCTGTTTCTCGGTCAGCTCTCAGGGACGACCAATCCTAATCCGTGAGACCCATCTGATCTATTTTGCTTCTGAGCTATGGTTAATTGTTCAAGGTCAGGCTTTTTCTTTCCCCGATTTTGACTGTAGGAGCGAAAATAAAAATCTGAGTTTGGACCGTTTGTGAATTGCTTCCGAGCCAGAGATTCGTGAACTGCGTGGAATTCCGAGCTTCATTGTCGGAAAATTGGCTTTCCAAGAATGATGTGAAAGCTCATGAATAATACGTGGCACGAGTGCTATAAGGATTTGGAATCTGAGAATGTTTTCTTGCTGGGAAAACTTTAAAAGCGAGAATTTTAGTGTAATTTAAAAAAAAAAAAGTCGGAGAAAAAGCAAAGCAGCAAAGAAGGCAAGCGCAAAAGATCAACATTCGGAAACCCCTGAAGTAGAATCGGCAAGTAAGGATCGATTCTAAACCTTTCCTTTAAACACACACACACACACACACAGATATACGCATATAAATATGCAGACTTGTATACAGCTATGATTGGCACTATCAGTGAGTTGCTGTTGTTTGTTGTGCTCTCTGTTGTTTAAATTACGCGTACTTGTCGTTGGTTAGATTGCTATCGATTAATATGGATTATCCTATGGTGACTTATAGGGCAATGGCGAGTCTGGTTGAACCTCCTAATGGAATTAGGCAACGAGGAAAGCATTACTACTCAATGTGGCAAACGTTATTTGAGATCGACACTAAGTACGTGCCTATCAAACCCATAGGTAGAGGAGCATATGGGGTTGTGTGCTCTTCCATCAATAGAGAAACCAATGAGAAAGTTGCAATCAAGAAGATTCACAATGTGTTCGAGAACCGCATTGACGCCCTGAGAACTCTGAGGGAGTTGAAGCTTCTTAGACATATCCGGCATGATAATGTGATCGCTTTAAAGGATGTTATGATGCCTATTCAAAGGACAAGTTTCAGGGATGTGTATTTGGTTTACGAACTTATGGACACAGATCTTCATCAGATTATTAAGTCCCCACAGCCACTTTCCAATGATCATTGCAAATACTTCTTGTTTCAGGTATTGTCACTCTCAAGTACATCCATAAATGGTGTTTTTTTTTTCTCTCTTTAATAGTCTTCCCAATTGTTTGTTACTAATTTGGTAACCAAATAAATGCATGGGTGTGAGGGATTAGTCCTTGTTTTTGCATTTGCATTCTTACTTTGCAAATCAGTACCCGTTTGTTCTAGTAAGCTATTAATAAATATTTAACCAATATTGATAGTCTCTCAAGTGAAATTTCTTTAACAGAGAAAGACTGTCTTTGATTCCAAATAAATGGGTGTATTGAAGTGCTATAAACAATCTACTTGGAATCTGAGATGTTGATATAAATATGAAGTCCATTTGTGTACTGATTTCACATTCGTCTTAAAAGTGCCAAGGAATGCTGTAAGATCGATATTGAACTTTTACAGACAATGCATGGTTTGACATGTAGCTGTCTCACATATAATCGTAGGATATTCCATAGGTGCTTTCTATTTTGTGTTGGAAATACTTGAGAATCCTGATTTCTATTCGGTAATTGGATTATGTGTGGACTCTTAGATTTCTTTGCTTTTTGTTGTCGGTTATCAGTAATAAATATGTGTACTTGCTGAGTTATCCACCTCTTCTTTAAACCCCCTTCAATTCTGACCATCATTGATGATGACTTTGATGCTCATCCCTACTGGAGTTCCTGCAATAATTATAGAAGTGTGGAACATTAATAATACAATGCTGTAGTGGTCAAGTGTTGCAAATTGCAAAGTTAATCAATACACATATCTACGATTCAACCTTGTTCATAAAGAAGCTATACTCTTTCACTGTAAAAAACCAGGGTCTCTTGTGATCACTTGTTTTGCTTCCTGGGAGAGGACAAGTACTCCTCTGCTCCAGTGCTCCTATAGTGGCATCCTCTAGTTATAGATCAAACTGACGGGGAAAAAGATTCTCCTCTGTGTAACTTACTTAATATGCTCGATGGAGTGGTCTTGCATAGCTAAGATCTAGTACACATGGAGCTATAAAAAATCTCATCTTATAATTTCTTGCGACTAATTCACGTGACATATATTAGTTGCTTCGAGGGCTCAAGTATCTTCATTCAGCAAACATCCTTCACCGGGACTTGAAGCCTGGGAACCTCCTTGTCAATGCTAATTGTGACTTGAAGATATGTGATTTTGGGCTGGCACGAACTAGTGGAGGGAATGAGCAGTTCATGACAGAGTATGTCGTCACTCGCTGGTACCGTGCACCAGAGATCCTCTTATGCTGTGACAATTATGGAACCTCCATTGATGTGTGGTCTGTAGGATGCATCTTTGCTGAAATTCTTGGTCGGAAGCCAATTTTTCCAGGAACCGAGTGCCTCAACCAGCTGAAACTGATTATCAATGTTCTAGGCAGCCAACACGAGGCTGATATTGAGTTTGTTGATAATCCAAAGGCCAGGAAGTACATCAAATCCCTGCCTTGTTCAAGGGGGATGCAGTTTTCCCGTTTATATCCCCAAGCTGATCCTCTGGCTATAGACTTGCTACAAAGGATGCTTGTGTTTGATCCAACTAAGAGAATTACCGTCATGGAAGCACTCCAACACCCTTACATGTCAGGACTGTATGATCCAAGAAACAATCCTCCCGCCCAGGTCCCAATTAATCTGGACATAGACGAAAATTTGGGGGAGCACATGATTAGAGAGATGATGTGGAACGAGATGCTGCTTTACCATCCTGAAGCTGCTTCTGCCAATGCATAGGTACTGCAAAAGCTTCCAACTGTGTGAATTTACGATGTGTCTCTGGAACTAGTTTTATTGTTCCTTAAGGAAACATGGCTTTGAGAAGTGTGCTGTTAAACTTCATAATTGCACGAAGATTTTGGTTTAAGCTATTGTTTAGAAGTTGAGTTCTTTCTATGGGACGTAGCATCTTATAACTTGTAAATAGTTCATGCTTTGATTTTTAGTCTAGAAATCCCTGCTTCAGTGCTTTGTATAATACGTCATACTCGTATGACATCTTTGTTTAAACGATTTAGAAATAAAGACGCGTCAATAACTGTGGTTTTAGCGAGAGATCATGTCTTTTCACTGGGAAATTGGGTTGTCACAGGCATTCATGAGCATGAAGATGCACGTTTGTGTTGATAATTAATGCATATGCTTCGACACTACTCATCTGGAAGTTTTGATCATTGGAATAGGAACCAGCCAGCTTAGGTATTTCATTATGTATTAGAATTTAAAAGGACCCCTTTACATTCGAGGATCCGTCGGTCCGAGGGGCCGACGCCAATTCTACTGCTTCCGATGGGAAGATGTGTCTGTATGCATCAAGGCAGAAAGCATAAACCCCACAAAATCAACCAAGAGAACGGCTTCCCAAGTCCAGTCCGAGTCTCTTTGGGAGCCAATTTGCCAAATTCCTAAAATTTGTACCGCAAGTGCCCAGACAATTTTTTTTTTTTAAAGAAACACAAGTTCATTTCGCTGAGAGCCTCTTCTTTTAAACAATTTGTATTCATACCCAAAGGGTGATAAGGAAGTTAAAGGATAAGTTCTTTCTATCTTTTCAAATTTCGCTGATTTCAAAGTGTGTCTAAGGGTAGTTTTGTTTTGTAAAATTTTAGTGTTGTTAAAATTTTAGGTATTGAGTTTAGTGAAAAAATGAAGAGAGATAATTTTTTATATTTTTTGTAGTGAAAAATTATGATTTGATGGGGGACAAAGAAATTATATTGTAATAGTTTATTGTGTTAAAATTTTAGAGGGTGTAAAATTTTATGTTGCAAACAGATCCTAAGCAAGAAAGCAAATAGAACATTATTATGATGTTTCTTCTGAGGGCCGACCGAGTTTTGAATTGAACAAAGTTGTCGTAGAGGTGAACGAACTCGAAGTTCGTTACAGCCCAATCGGCTTAAAGCCGCACCTTGTTCACGAGGCCCCATCCAGCCCCTCACGCACATCTTAATCTATAAGAAAAGCCCAATTACTAAAGGTCTGAAGCAAGCTGCTAGAGATTGTACCGGGACCCCCGAGATTCCTGATCGAAAACTCTTCAATTTAGATGAGCCGAAAGCCCTACTAGCAAGCCCATAACCTAGCCTTTCCCTAGTATCAGGAGCGATGGAGCTTGCCCAACGAAAGGAATACGATGCAAGTCCTATGACAGCAGGAATACCAGTTTATACAATATTTGTGCACAATAATATCGTGGCAAAAAGCTACATAGGCAGACATTGCAAGTTCTATAGGTTGCTGTACCCAGCATACTCGACCAATTACTTCAAATTTTTTACTTACAAATAGAAAAACGTGATTTCCATGCAAGTTGTGTGGTTGGTCACTTGGTCGTGCGCGGGCACAGAAAAATGACAAGAAATAGTGCAAGTTGCCAAGTTGGCTCTTAAAGCATTCTTTACACTGAGATATATATGACCAAACAATGAGCGGTACTCAGTAGAGAAATATCAGGGATAAAGTGCCTTTTATGTAGCTCATTTTCATACAGAGATAATCATCACAAGGCTGCATGGCAACCGGAGGAACTAGGAAGCCTCCACAGCTTCCACTGACTTTCAAAGAAGGGATAATGCATTGCCCTGTATGATGAGGTCGCAATAATGCAGAGTCAAAACTTTGGACGGAGAATATTTTCTGTGTCTGCGGCCTCTAGTATTATAAACCACAGAATAAGCACGTGCTGTAGATGTTCGCATAAAATATGCAATAGATATGCATGGAGTTAAATGCTTTATATTTCTCAAGAGGACAGTATCTTCGATCTGGTTTGGAACGGTTTTGTGTGCATTAGGGGATGTATTGGAATTGTCTTTCAGGTGGACTTTGTAGGTCAGGCTTGACCGCTCCCTCGGCCCTGCTAGCTTTCGTCCATTTGTGTCCTTTTTCTTCTTTTGGATGCTTAGAGTAAAAGAACAAGGTAAACCCAATATTACTCTGTTACTGGACAAGTATAACTGTATAATGGAATCAGGTCTCGAATATATGAAAAACCAGGAATGTGCTCTTTTATCTTTGAAGGATTTGTTTTTTTTTTTTGGTGAGCAAGCATATTGGCATTAACAATAGACGTACAAACAAGGGCCACCCCCTACAAACAGTACTCCAGACAGTCACCACAAATAAGAACATAAAAGGGAAAAAAAACTTTTGGTCAAACCAAGAAAGGGCCGCCCTCAATGCGGTTACCTTTAAAATTTTAAGAGGATGTTCGGTTGTATTGTTTTTTTAGAATTTTTTGTGTTTTGAGAATTTTTAGATGATGTTAACTTTATTAGTATGCGTGTTGTAGTTATTTTTATGTGGTGTTAAAAATGATGTTTGGTTATAGAATTTTTTGTATTGTGAGAATTCAAAAAAATCCTGAAAATTTTTTTTAACCGAACAGCTTCTAAGAAACAAGCAACCTGGAGTCATCTGCAATGGTCTTAAACTGAAGGCAAAAATAGTGTAGGGAGGGGGGCGTGGCAGATCTGGAGGCCTTGCAGTGAAAAGCCACATTGGCTTATATCAACTGATCAAAAAGGAAGATGATAGGACCAAAATAGCACTAAAAACGGGTAAGCACGTGAGATCCACGCCCCACCATAGACGTCGTGTGGGAGCACGTACCTAAGGTTGAGTTGATGGACAAGTGAAGGTGAGAGATCGGATAGTGACGGTGACAGTGGTGGGGCATGTGTTAGATACCTAGGTCAAGGCCACCAAAAAAACTCATCCAACCGCCAAGTGATTCGTTTACAATCATACCAATTGATCTTCCTATACCGCTCTAGTTAACACATGAGCTCAAGAAAATAGGATCACACACAAAGACGAAGAACTATTAAGTTATATTACAAAAGATAACGTAATCAAAAGATTATTAATCTTAAAAACCATAAGATAAACGTAGCTAAAGATTATTAGTCCTTAGAATCACAAGATAAATTGTTCAATGGTAATTAGTCTAAAATGAATTCTAAGTGAACAAAGTTATAGTTTCAAACACCGAATATCATATATGTATCTATACTCGCCCAAAAAGTCTCTAAAATGACGCTGCATCCCGCAACCATTAAGGTCTTTTACTGCCGTCCTACATAGTGGTGCCGCTCCGGTAGATTTTTTCACTGGCCCTTTGACTTGTGTCGTGGATGAGTTCTTTTTCGCCCTGCGCCTGACACACTTTAACTTCTCTCTTGCATTGAGGTAGATATCTCTATCTGGGTCTCTATCAGGTTGGTTACCGAGAGCGCGCAGTAGATTTGAGCTTCTCCCATTAAAACTAAAAACCCACACAAAAAAGACTGAAAAAAAAGCAAGTGAGTTGAGAGAATAAGAGGGAAAGAAAAGGCGGGGAAAGGAGAAAAGGAGCCAAAGGCTAGAAGCTCTTTTCCTCCGTCCCGGGTAACGCTTTAAAGGTGAGGAAAAAGGAGATATTGCTTGGGATTTAATGGACTTCTTCCCTTGCCACCCCACCGATCCCCCTTTTGGGAGAAGGAGGGGGAGAAAAGGAGGGAAAAAGTACTAAAAAAAGTGAAAATTGGAAAAGAATAAATTAAAGCAAGCAAAACAAAATGCTATAGTTCTTTATATTATTAGCTTTGATTACTTCATGTAGAATGGAAAGAAACCCACATATGTCATGCAGAATATGATCGATCGACCTCACGTACTTGTTTGTGGCCCAACTAGTTAAAAGAAAAAGGCCAACTTTTCCTGACCAGTAAAAAAGTAGCCATACATATTTCCAGTATGAGTATACTACCACCAAGACGTGGACACCATTTGGTTGAGAATTATTAATTTAATTGGTTTTAAGAATCCTTTTGGGGCAGTTTTCAAGTAAAAAAAAAAAGAAGATAAATATTCTCAACCTTCCAATTGACTTTTCCAATACATATTATATATTATATTATATATATATATATATATATATATATATACACATAATTTTTCTAAGGAATTTGAATTTAATTAATTGAAATCGTAAGCACCTAATTGTATCAAAAGAGGGCCTATATAATATATGCTGAGACGTGTATTATATAATTTAAGGGGACCATTGTTCAGTAAGACTGACATGAATGCATGTGATTTTTGCCGGCCGAGATCACATTAGATACTGACGTACACGTATAATAGTACAATGACATCTCAGCCAATAATCCAATTTCCGATGCTCCTCTGTATTTCCTTCTCAACGATCGTAGTTCCACCGACGGTGGTAATTTATATCTTTGAAGCCCGAAAACACCCAAATCGGGGACCATGTGGATGTCACAAAGCAGATACGATGCTGATTGCTGCCGCGTTAAGGCTGTTTCCAGCTCAACAGTTCTAAAATGTCATCAACTCCTTTTACCTTCAACAGATGCCTAATTCCCCCCGTTTGCTTGAACCGGCACCGATAAAACCAGAATATTTGTATATTATACTTTTCATACGAATTCCATTAGATGTTATTCCTTTTTTTTTGTCTCCATAATATTTTATTCTGAGGCACTTTGTCTTCACCTTTTAAACAAAAGATTGGTTATTTTATGCAAGTGCAACTCTATTAAGCAATATATAATTTATAGAGTATTTGAGATTGAGGTATAAGTTCGTGGGAGGTTTTTGTAATTAACCCTTGAAAATATTATTGTCAATTTATTAATTTTTTAGGGTATTGTTGTCAAATGAATAGTACAAAGTATTTAATATTATTAGCTAGAGGGTGTGATGTGTCAAAGTGGATATTTTAAGGTGTAAAGTGTTTAATATTGGTAGTTTAAAGATGCAATGTGTCATAGACATGATAGTTGATGGGTGAAAAATATATTTATCCCTTATTTTTAAGTTTAATTACTCTTGATTTTAATATTTAACAAATTAATTTATATGGTACAACTATAAATAAGTCAATCTTGCGTTGTATTTTTCAAACATATAAGTTTTTTGTCAATAAAAAATTAACCACTTATGAGGACAGAGTTCATAATAGGTTATCTAATCCTAAAAATAGACATCTCTACCCCAACCTTATGTTTTAATCTCTAATTTTTTGTACATAAAAAATTTATATGTATAAAAAATAGACCACTTAAACACATGTTGAAAGTTATATTGCATGGACTTATTTGTTAAAAATCAATAATAAAGGGACTAACATAATTAAGGCTCCATTGATTGCTTTATTTTCTGGAATAATTTATTTCCAACGGGCGCTGTTTGGTCTATAAATTCCACCAGCAACACCCTGCAAAACCTCCCCCTCTTTCTCATCTTCTACGTGATCCTTTAAATTTTAGATCTCTCCTTCTGTCTCTCAAGTTCTCTTCAGGTTCTCTAGATCTAAGGCTCTGAAACTCTGTCATTAGAGACACCACAACCAGATCTCTGCTCAAAATCTCTCCCTTCGTTTCTCTGCCAAAGTGTTTTTGATGCAAAATATATTGTACTTGATGTTTGAGACTCATGTCTCCAGTAGTCAGTGAAATCCTCCTCTCTGGGTTTACGATAAACTCAACTCTCCGGCGCAGGACCCACTTGGTTCAGTCTTTCTCTGTTGTGTTCCTCTACTGGTTCTACGTCTTCTCATGAACTGACAAGGCCCCTATCTCTAGCTAGACCTCAGAACTAGGCCTAAGTAATATAGCTCTCATCTGTATACGTATCTGTGTCTCTGTTTGCGTTTTTATTGTTCAAATATTTAGCTTCTGTGTCCTGTGCTTTTACTATTATCAGGCACAACCCGGAGAGAATTTCAATTTTCTTGTTTTAAATTCAGTAGAGCTTCAAATTACTGGTTTTTGTTGAAGCAAACCATGGCGTCTTCTAGCACTGGCGTTTCTTCAGGTTCGAGCGCGCTTCAGAACTCAGGGTCTGAGAGCGATCTTCAGCATGTTATGGATCAAAGAAAGCGGAAGAGAATGCTGTCCAATCGGGAATCGGCGCGTCGTTCACGGCAGAGGAAACAGAAACACCTGGATGATCTGATGGAACAGGTGTCTCAGCTCACAAACGAGAACAACCAAATCCTCACAAGCATGAACGCGACCTCTCAGAACTACTTGAACATCGAGGCAGAGAACTCAATTCTCAGAGCACAGACGGCCGAGCTCAGCAACAGATTACAGTCTCTCAATGAGATCATCAATTACATGAGCTCGACTAATAGTCTCTTTGAGACTGAGGAAATTCGGACCCACTATGATAGCTTCACGAACCTATGGAGTCCTCTCTATGTTAACCATTCCATAATGGCCTCTGCAGATATGTATATGTACTGATCCCTCTGTACCATTAACGTTTGTCTTCTAATCTTGCTTAATTGTCGGTGTTACTGCTGGTGCCTGCTCTGGTTTATAAGACAGGGAGGTAGGAACGCCATTTTCTAGTCTATGGGTGTGGTTTTAAATGGGTTCTTGAAGAGCCCAAGGCCGAAAAATAAAAAAATTGCTAGAGGAAGGCGAACAATGTTGAGTCGAAAAAAGCAGGCCATTGTGTTATTGTAATTTATCCATTAGTTTAATTGTGGTACTGTGTTTTATTTATTATATAATATTCCACATATTTCTTGGTGGACGCCCCCCATCTTTCGAAAGCCATGACAGTGGTTATTCATGTGATGTATTTGTAACATAAGCACTATCAAAAGAATAAGTCTTTTTCTAGACTCTTTTTCTTTCCAGCTGTTTAATTTCGTTCGCATCACGTCTGTACATTTTATTAAAGATCTTCTCTAGGGACTGATCATGTTGGGGTTATTAGGTCAAAAAGAATAACAAATTTAATGACACAGGTATTGGTCTTGCTTCGTTTGAGATGGTTAATGCAAATTATTTAGTGGACCTACATATATATATATATATATACACTATGATGGAATTTGGATGCTGGCGTTTGAAAGTGGGGCTCCTTTCGTTTCGTGGTGAAGATAGGAAAGAAAGGCTATAGATGATGAGCTCAGAGTACCTAAAGCCATTATTGGCACGGAGAATAAAAACAAAATGCTACATCTAACCGCAATTCAATACCTTAAGCCATTATTGCAATATCTGCACTGATTGTCGCCTTGTCTGGTTTTTTTCAAAGGCTTTAGATGGTGAGCTCAGAGTACCTAAATTATTGGCACGAAGAATAAAAACAAAATGCCACATCTAACCGCAATTCAGTACCTTAAGCCATTATTGCAATATCTGCACTGATTGTCGCCTTGTCTGGTTTTTTCTGGGTGTGTTTGGGTTATATAAGGAAGATCAGGTGACCATACCGATGCCAATTGATGAAACAACTGGTGTCTGGTGGGATGGCACACAAAATACAAGAAGTTCTCTCGTCTCTGTGATCTGTACGGGTTGAACAACTGTTAGTTTTACCATTAAGCTTGATACTACTCACGTTTAGCTAAACAAGAGTCAGAACCATCTACATAGTCAACTTCTATGTATAAACTGTGATTGCTCTACAAGCTACTAGTTAATCATGAGAATGAGGAATTCAGATTAAATCTGGCCGTATGCTCTCACCAAAACAAGGGAAAATTTCTAAATTAAGGTTGTCTTGATTCCCATTGGGTTGATCTTTCCCAGAACCTATGGATCACTTTCCCCTACATCAAGTGCAATATAACAATGGTCAATAGGACAGTAGTCCAGTTGGTATCATTTACTAATTTTCTAGTTTCAAAATCAAGAGTTCGAATCAGGACATAAGTTGAAATCGCTTGCAAAAATAAAGTCTGATAAGCTTGGACCTAGTGGATGAGATTGAAACTGACTTGTGGTATACTGGTATTGTGGTGATGGACTCGCCTAGTGACAAATAGTCCTATATATGATCACGCTTACTGCACTATATTCTCCATTCCCTTTTAATTAGAAAAAAAAGTGCAATGTAACAATAAAATCCCTTGCTGTCATTTTTCTGCCGAACATAAAATATTATATAGATGCGAAGATCAATATGAACTGAAATTCTGATAGCATCTTTTTTCCCTCTTCCTTGTGTTTCTTCTGCTTCTGTCTTTCCCGGACTTATTGATCAGTAATTAAAGAGTATTTGTTGAGGTGAATCTAGAACTTACGCTATTTCATTCTAATCCAAGAAGGTAAAGGTGTCGTGCTGCATCGCCCTAGTTCTTCATTCATTTTGTGGGCACCACTCACATTTCCTTTGCTAAATCTCAGTAAGCTGCCACAGTTTTTCATGGCCTAAAGAAATTGATCAAAGGATCGATAGAACAACATCACCAAGTCAGTTGTCTTCGCTTTAAGTACTACATTGAACCTAAAAAAGTCAAATACTATTAGGAAGACGTACGGATCCTTTCTTATTAATTCATTCACGAATGAGATTCCAGCACCTGGAGCTTTTAAACAGCTAGCACAAATCTACTTAATTATTCTTAAGCTAGTTGTTTAGTTATGAAGGAATCCATAAACTATTGCGAGCAAATTGTATATCACCTCTCAGTTTGACTAAAGCACCCACAAACCAAGTCAGAAAAAGGAGGGAGTGCCGGCCATGTGCGACACGGAACAATGCTTCAGGAGCCACCGCGATCGATTATAAGCAGAAGCAGTAAAGATATATATCGAAGTCAGACGACCTAGCTAGCTTCCATAGTTTACTTGTGGGCTGCAAAGGAATTAAAATATAGATTAATGCCCTAATTAATTAAGCTAGTTATATATAAACATGTGTAACCCATGAATCCAAGAAGGACGTGGGTTAGCATAAAGTAGAGGAAAAGCTAGCCATTGGATATATATATATATATATATATATATATATATATATATATATATATATATATATACAGCGATGGTTTGGTCACCGAAAGGAGCTTTGAAAATCTCCTGATCAACGTTGACAAATTAATTACAGGCCCCAAATCCAAATACTCGTGTCCGTCAGTTTCTTGGTCTTTTTGTTGCTCATCTGCATGCGCTAGCTCGCGAAGGAGTTGAAAAAGATAATGGAAAATCAGACCAATCCCAATCTCAGAAACAATTAACAAGAATCAATTGGAGACCACGTCTGGTGAAACGGAGATTATTGGTTAGAAGCGTTGAAGTTGCATTAATTTCTTTTGTCCTCAAATTTCTGCTTTTAATATATGATCCAGAGCAAGAAATTAAGAACAACTCTCGAGTAAACCAACCCATTTAACATCTAGAGGGGGTGGTGTTTATATATTTGATACAATTTTTCACATCATACTCCAATATTATATACACTACTACTTTTTTTAACGAGGAAGATCTTTAATTAATCGGTCTAATATCGTTAATATGTCAAATAATAGTACTTCCAAATTATTATGCTTTAGTACGTTTCTTCTCCTTCTCATTAGGAAGCGCCTAATCGACCCAAGATCTTTCTATATCAAACTTATCATGTGCAGGATCATTGGATAAAACCTCAAATAGTTCTAGGCCTACCCCGAATCCGTGCGTCAATTTCAGAGGGCGCAGGAGGGTAGAGTGGAGGCTTCAATCGCTACCTATTCTACTTTTAAATTTAGATGAATACGTACGAAACCTTCTGCTAAACCTACTTTTTTCCTTCAAAACTAATAAATTGATATATTTGTGATATCCTTACAGGATAGCATAAGTGATAGGTTAGGTATATATATATATATATATATATATATATATATAGGCATAAAAGTAGCTCACTAATTAGTCCATCAATAATATTTCAAGAAAACAAAGCTTAATCCGTCCTTTTCGTCCCATGGAGGGAACAAGAAAGATTACATGTATCATGCACCCTACTTCTTTGACTCTTGGGATTCATTAGTAGCTAGTTTTTCTGCCTAATACAAAAAGGTTATTGCTAGCTTTACTTTTACTAATCTTTTAAGCACTCATAATCACATCGACTATGTGTTAAGTGTTGAAGTTAAAATAAAAGACGGTCATGTCTATAGACTTATCCACTTTAAGAAGGATCAACTCATGAGACACATTTGTATATATCCTCATTGGTGCAAAGATGACATTATAAATGAGATTTTATTTATAAGTCCTAATCACAAAAGTCCACTACAATGCGGGACTCTAAGATTAAGTAATAATTCTTAGCTAGACCCTAAAAATGAACTCGAACAAATCCATATGCGAGATGCTTATCGAGACTAATTGATAGGCCACTCAAAATTTCCTTGATTAATTAATTACATCGCTAAATTTACTGGTAATTTTTTTTGTATTGAGGAATAAGCAGTTCTTAGTTAGGCCAACCATATATTTCTGACATTAACGAGTTTAAGTTGGATTAAAGAAAGAAAAGACTCCCACCATGGGAATCTGGAATATTTTTTTAATCAGATCACATGAGATTAAACTCAGAGGAGTTAATGAAGAAAAGATTCCCTTGTGATTCAAGTGGCTCGATATTTTGATGAATGGGCCTCTTGTTTTAATATATATGTTGGACCTGTTCTGTTTAAATTATGTGGGCGGGGCAGTGGTAGGTTTCCTTCTGGTTCTGCCCGATCTGCCTGGACTTGCTCTTTCACAGCGGCGGCCCATGGGCTGGTTGGCACGCTTTGAACACGATTATTTCCTCAGCCCAAAAGGTCAGTTTTGGAAAATCAAGTTACGTTCGTTTTCTACAATTTTTTTCAAGATTTAAATACATTCACAAAATTACAACCGAACATATTCAAAATTCAAACACAAACACCAATACATTTTACACAATCACCAATAATTTTTTACTTTTTTATTCGATTATGTGATTGGAAATCAACTTCTGGTTTAGAGAGATGTAAAAGAGCGAACCTTTTGCTTTGCTCTAGTTTGACTTGTCATCTAGCTCTTCATCTTCCTACTGAGAAAATGCCTTCTCTTTCGTTTTTGGTTGTGACTCAGATCTGAAAAGTCTGTCTGCTAGTGGAGGAGCTCACTTTTACTGTAGAAGTTGTTCGTTTAAGTTGACAAAAAGTCCTCCGAGGTACATTATGTATAGCATATTGTGTTGCATCAATTGGTTATTATACTCACATCTCACTGCTATTTCTTTCCCTGAGAGAAACTATACCACTACCCCTTCCAACCTTTAACTGTGGCCAACTGCCCCGTTGAGTTTCGAACCTACGTTGCATTGGCATGTTTCCCACGGGACGGATTGCCTCCGAAGGAAATCCCCTCCAAGTACCGAATGGATGCCAACGGTGGAAAATGCCCGACTAGCACTGGTCGGGCAGGTGTGGATCCCGCCCGGGACCCACACTCCTCCCCTGGTCGGGAATTTCCGACCATTCCATTCGGCCTTCAGAGACAATCTCGTTCCTGTTCCCCACTCTTTGAATTTCTTCAAAGAGAGTGAAAAGTTACGCATGGGAATACTCTCTGGCTTCTTTCTTTTTCCTATTGGTGAGTGCAGTGGCGGAACCAAGAATACAAACAAAGGGGGGCAAAGTTCTACGAGAAAATGACAAAAAAATTTACTACATAATGCAAAAAATATCTTAAGAATTAAAATATAAAAAAATTAAGGACTAAAAACATTAGAAATATTGAAATACACATATCATACTATTTGCTCATACTGAGAGGTGTCAATTTAATTATACGAGAGCACATTTCTGAAACGTTACAAAATAACTTCGTCCTCAATAGTTTCAAAAATTTCACTCTCGATGTATACAATCATAATCGCAATATCACAATTATTTCATATCGCAACTCAAGCAATGAATAGATTGGACATTGAGAGTGAAATTTTATAAGAGCATATACACTAAAATCATAAGCAAGTTATATATAGTTAAGAGATAAATATATTATATACCCTCTAATCTATAAGGGTATATTTTGTTTATACTGCACATGCACATTAATTATCGTTAATTTGTAAAGGTACAATTTTCATTTTAAAATTGTCATCCATAATTATTTTGACAGTATTTCTGTGAAGGTAAAGTTGTAATTTTAAAGGTTAAAAAATTAATTTTTGTTTAAGTTGGAATGTGTGATATGAAAAAAATAAAAAATAAATAAAATGTAACTTATCAAATGAAATTTTATATTTATCTTTATAATTTATTAATATACTAAATTAGTTTTTTCCATGTGCTAGCAATACAGTAAGGTCAAGAGAGGTACAAACTTTTGCTCCCAGCTCCTATCTCCCAGAGACACAGAACCTAATAGATGCAAAAGTAATCATATCAAGAACTCTTGAGGAAAAATAAATGGAGTGAGTTCTGGGAATGCGCCAACAACGGCTAGCAATTCTTGACCATCGACTTATAGACTATGCTTTGCAGAAAAAAAAAATCTCAACAGTTGATCATTTGATTTTGGTGGGTCCATCCAAACTTTGCAGTCTACTTTTTGCTTCCTTTTTAAACCGTTTTGTGTGACTGCGTCATGACCCTTCAGTAAACATCTGCCCCAAATCACTCACTCTCTCTCTTTCTCTAACATGAAGCTTCTCTAAAGCTACCTGTAAAATACTTATGAATTTTTTCAACATATTTCGGTGAAGGGGGCCGCTGCCCCCCTTTGCCCCTGGCTAGTTCCGCTATGGGTGAGTGGTTACAGATATTCAATACAACATAAATAATTGGGTTGATGAATAATTATCCAGTCTTTGGCATGTGATAATTAATTAAATTTTTTCAGTTGAATGAAAACTTGATAAGTTGTTAAGCAGAAGAGGTTCATTTCTATTGGTCATGCTAATTTAGTGGCTTTCAGAACACCTTACATGTAGCTGGATCTGGAGGTACATGATTCTTATGTCCGCTACAACTGAGTTTTTAACTTGTATTCAGTGATTCAATTCATTCTGACATTCTTTTCAAAATATTACTTCATATATTTAGACGTTTCGTTGAAATGCCATCAGTTGATTGGCGAGAGGTGGCTGATAACTGGTTTGGGACCTGCTGTTGTTCCTTTGGAGGTGTGAGTGAGAAGCTTGTGGCTCGATATGCAAATTCCTACAAATGTGATGAGGGTATTTGCGATTTAAGTTCTACGACTGCAACACTTTGCAAGGATGATCTTGTCGAATGGAAATTCCCTTATTGGGTTAGAGGCCAATGCAATGAATCTGGACCATATTTCACAGGCGACAATGGATTTGGTGAAGCTAGTCTAGATTCTGGAAGCAAGTGTAAAGGAGTCATAACGTGTGATGATTCAAGTGAGGAAACACATACTTCTGATGGAAAATCAAGGTTCATGCATCCTAAGAATGACAATGTTGCTGCAAAACTCAGATGTGGTGTTAATGAGGAAGAAACTAATGACGATCCTTCATTTTGCTTGTTGCAAGAATCGGGTATCTTTAAGGATGTGGCATCAACACCTGGTTGCTGTGCTCATGTGGAAACTCAAGTTCCAAATCACCTCGATAAAGATTCCATTCATCATGTGTCTGAAACTGAGGATATCAAGGTAAATCAGAAATGGTTGCTCAATGGCTTTCTCGGAAGTGATTTCATGGTTAGATCCTTCAATCAGTCAGCAGAAGTTGAATGGATTGAGTATGTCTGCGCTCAATGTTCATCTCTTCTTGGAGCTTACCCTTTTTGTAATGGTAATGTACCTGTAGATTTGGGAGTCCGGTAATTTAAATGTTACATTTCCAATTGTTTGCCAGTTGGTGGATCGGCAGATTTATTCAGGTATACAAATAATGATCTACAATTCACATGCTTGTATCTTTAGTGTGATTATGTTATAAACAGATGTGGATATATATATGGTGTAGTTGTTCTTTATGATAAAGGTCATCTAGCGAGTTTCCCATTCTTCTTTAATCAGTCTGATTGCAAAGTTATATGAAAATTTTCACTAGTTTAATTTGGAATTTGGGGTCACAAGTGGTGGCTAAAGTTCTGAAGCGAGGGCCTAAACCAAGGAAAATGCATATGATATCAAGTGGTTGGCTAGATTGCAAATATGACCAATTACCAATCAGATTGAACCTTGATGAAACTATTTAAGCATCCCTCAAGACTTGAGCTCTTGGAATCATTGCATAGCTACATTAAAATCCGGAGTAGTTGTATTTGTACATGATCTACCCTTTAGTGGCCTTAAGTTGCATGGAAATTTTGCACACATTTGCTAGAACTTCTGTTGAGGGTTTTCTGGAAAAGTATTTATGAATTGGATGCTCAAATTCAGGGGGTGTCTTGTTTCCATACAGACCTGCAAATCCCATATTTAGGTCACCCCACAAAGTTGAACATTTATGGGTATGGATTCATGTGGTTTTTTATACTTTTAGCTGTCAAATAGAAGAAATTTCTCCAAATAGTAGATAGCAGGATAGAGTGTTTCGATTATGTATAAGAGGCATAAATTGTTATGGTGCTGCATGTATATTTATAGAAATTCGCTTGATGCTTTGTGTGCACGATCCTCTCTCTCCCCCTTCCCCCCTCCCTCCTTCTTCCCACCTTGTAATTTGTGTTAGTATATTCGTTTCTGATATAACTATTGGGCATCAATATATAATTAGTAAGAACTGTACTCTTTTTTTTCCTGCGCTGTTGTTAGTGTTAACAAAAATGGACATAAAATTTGGTTGTTGTAATGGATAGGAAGTACACCTTGGAGAGAATGTTTACAAATCAGCTCTTGGAAAGCGCAAGGGATGAATCATCTTATCGAACTGTGATTAGGGATGTGAAGACAAGATCTCCCTTGCTGCAAATCATTCTCCTCAATCCAAGTTCCTGGTTCTGTACTGGATACTGTTTGGGTGCAGAGGGCAACACAGGACCAGTTTCTAATATGTATCTGCACCCTGTTATCAAGGTCCTGTTTTCTGACTGCAACAACAATGCAGAATCTCAGCCAAGGTTGGTTAATTGATTTAGCTCTATTGGTATCTGCTTTATTCAATCTTTATAATTATTGAGTAAAGGTACTTATAAAAAATAATTATTATTATTATTGAGTAAAGCGAGGCAGGGGATTCACTCGAAATCCTAATATCATCCACTCTTAAGGAGGAATAATGCCACAATCAATCGAGATATTATGTACTTTCCTGTCCATTCTAACGCAGTTGACACAAGCAAACCATAGCACTTCTTTTGCCAAGATATGTCTTTTGTGCTCTTGAAGCAATCAAGTGTAATCTGCATTCTTAAGGGATGCCATGGGATTTAGTTGATAGTAACAAAATTCAGTAATTAAAACAAATATAAGCTGGCTACAATTTCATGGATACGATGGGATGAACAATGATAATCACTTTGTCAGCTGCTATTTCATTGAAACTTTAGGTTGGCCAATGAATGAATTTTTTTCCATACCGTATCTTGTTCTTCTTCAGTTTTGTATATTACAGTTAGCCTAAGTTTTTCACCACCCTCCTCCGAACATAAGTTATCTCCTTATTCATATAACTGATGTAAAGGAGTTCATGCAGGTTGCTAGAAGACTGGGAAACAAAGAATCTAGCTGAAGAAATTTTTATGTTACCATGTCAAATCAAAGAATTGATCAATTCTCTGGTGTCAAGGAAAGAAATACTTCCTCTTTCATGTTCTTGCCTCGAGGGTTTATCTTTGTCATCTATGCAGCGGTGACAGTAGCGCTTTGGAATGACTCGGATCTTTTGTAACTTCAAACATGATATTTGGAGAGTAGAGCCTCGTTATCCAACTCTATGTTTGCTGACCAAGCGAAGTCTTCTCTATCCCTTTTATTATTATTTAATCTCAGGGCATCAAACAATCATGATGTAAAAGAGTAACGAAAGGCAATTTTTTAAATTCTATGGGAATGTAGATTCTATATGAATAGGCTAAACTTAAATTGCTTCTTCGTCTGGTGATAAAATTTATCTAGGATCCATAGAAGTATTCGTGGAGATTCTGCTCTTCTTTGCACTTGGGTCTTGGTTCCTTTGATATCACCCTTCTTTGTAGTCAGGAACTCAGCAAGGCCTTCAAGTGCATCATCTCCGTCATAAGCTGCTGCCCTACTTCTGCAGGAGTCACTTCCGCCTCTCGAATGAGGTTTTCGATCTTTCCAAAGAGGTTAGGATCTTGAAGTCCAAGGTGTGTGGCAGCTAGCACCCGGCCGGGGTGCAAAAGCCCATGTGAATGTGAACGTCCATGCGCCAGGGCCGCAATAAAGCCGGTTCCAATTTTTCCTTGGCGAATGGTTTAATCCAAAAATTAGAAAAAATAAAATAAAATGCTTTAATCCAAAGGACAACAGAGACGAAACCGATGGTTGGGGGGTTTCTCATCTTTGTTTTTTTATTTTTTTTTACTTGAACAGAACCTAAATAACACCCTCTAGGCGTAAAAAACAAAAAAAAACCCTCCTAGGAAGGCCTCGAGAAGGCCCGTAATATTAGCAGTCAGCTATCTGCAGCCTAAGCTGTCCCACAAAGAAGATATATATATATATATATATATATATATATATATATATATTTGCGGTAGGGGAAGAGGTAATAGGAATGCCAGCATGAGAACAGACTGAGGCGGTCCCCTCCACTTTGCAATGCAAGACCATCTGAGTTAGCTCCCCGATGACCAACAGAACATGGATTCAAAGTTCCTAGATGAGTTCAGGTCTTAAAGGCTGTCCCTCAATGGATTCCATCAACCACAAAGGCCACATTATGGATATAAAACGTGGTTCCGTCTATGTATCAGAAATCCAAAATAACTGCGTCAAGATGCATCAACCTCCTGGATATAAAAAGTTGTTCACACTTCACATTCTAATTTGGGCACACTTCAATTATAACGACAGTCGAGCATTTCGCGTATCACATTACTTTGTCGAGATTTTCTCACATAACTACAATGAATAGAGCTACAAAAACCTTATGCTTAGACTAACCAAATACGTCTCTAGAAAAGATGAAAAAAAGAGGGAGGAGGGGGTTAGAAGAACTATTGAAATCTTTGAGCCACCCCCGCCTCAGATCTCGTGTCCCATACCTGCAAATTCTCAGGGATATCAATCACCATTATCAATTACAAAGCATTCAGGTAAAAAGAAGATGGAGTATACAAGAAAATATCACAATTTATCCACTCACTTCCAGGTTCCCCTTTGAGCCTCCTATTGCCAACAAAAAGGGGCTGTCCTGCGAAAAGAAGATAGAAAAGACGGCCCCCTAACAGCATCCAAAAACAAGGCATAAGAATCTATGCAGAGTAATAAAGCTAAAATAACATGCCTACCAAATGCTTATCTACCTCATGAAATCAGATGCAAGAGATATTATAACAATCACTTACTGCTTTAGGCTTTCTTGAAGCAACCAAGGAAGGTTTATCGTTTGACAAATCCCAAAGCTTTACCTGTACCAAAGGAGGAGGAGCCAATTGAAAAGCGCAAAACATTAACAATCTGCAGGGTTTGTGAAGGCCCATGTGAAAAAATAATGAATATGAAATACTAGTGTAATAACAAGGATAACAATCATAACAATACCATTTTATCTTCAGATCCAGTTGCAAGAAGCTGTAGAAGAATTCGTCGTAAGGGAAAGTTACAGGAAGTTAATAACCAAAAAGATCTGACTTCAAACTAAAGAAGGAAAGAGAAAGGTAGGTACATACATTACGTGCTGAAGCATTATAAGAGACGGCGCAAACAGCTTTGTCATGTGCATGGAGAGTAAAACTTGGTGTCAACTCAGAAGCTGCATCAGTCTTGGCAGCCCTGATGTCAAAACCTTTGACAGTACCGTCCTCAAGACTCACCTAAGAGGACATTTGAACAACAATTATTTGATCTCACTATACTACGACTCAGACAAAAATGAATCTCGATCTTGAAGAGGAAAACAAAACATAATTCAAATCACCAACAGGAAGACGGTTCCAGATAAGAAGCTGAAGCACTCACCACAAAAGAGTGCTCAGCGTGTGGATCCCATGCCAAGCTTTCTACATCAGCTGTGACTGACCATCTATAACCAGAATGTTCTGGTATTCTCCCGTCTTTCTGCAATGGGTAAATAGGATATAGTAACCACGTCACTTTATACTCGAGAGTAAAAAGAACTGCAAATTAGTAGAATAAGGTGGTGTTTGAGTGCCAAAATTTTGGCCAACACCTATACCCCAAAATTTTGGCACACAAACACCCTCTAAGTAGACTCAAGTCAACAATTTCCAGTACCTAGTTCCCCCGTTAGATGCTTGTGTAGATGCACACATATATGTACAATAGCTATGATGATACTGCTAAAGAAAATGAAAAGGCAGCACAAGTGAAATACTTTAATACCATGACTACTGAACGATCAAAAGATCCACTAAGAAGAACTTGTGGTGCGTGATGATTCCATGCAACTGCTTGAACCTGTTAGGATTATGACAAGGAAGGTAAAAGCAGAAACTCGTTAGACTTGTCTTCTGGGCATATCATTGCGATTTGATTTGGTAGGAATAATGGTATTCGATGTGATTTCAAATATTCCTACCTCCAGTTATACCTCAAGACTTTCAACATGGAAACTATGCACAATATCATATGACTCGATTATGGGAATATGGACTGCAGTATTCACACTAGCAGATTCCAAAGGACACAAGTTTGTTTGTATTTTAGTAAATCTGGTTGGTTCAACCTATGTGTCTCCCTGCATATAGCAATACAAATAGTGATCTCCAGGTTTTGGAATGAGAGGGATATAATGAGTGACCGTCGTCACCTCAACTGGCCATAAAAAAGGAGATTCTAAGATCCTACCTATATGACTAATACTTCATTACAGTTTGTAGAGACGGCGTTTGTTGTCTTGTTTATCTTCCAACTATACATTTTTTTCTTGAGTAAATATCATCAGACTATATGAAGAATAGAAAATATGCATGAACAAGGCATAATTCTCACCTGGTCCATATGATGGTCCATGGTAGTGTTGCATTTTCCAGCAACTATTTTTTGTTGAGTAAACATCACCATGGTAATGTTACATTTTTTTTGTCGTCTTGTTTATCTTCCAACTATACAATTTTTTCTCGAGTAAATATCATCAGACTATGCAAAGAATAGAAAATATGCATGAACAAGGCATAATTCTCACCTGGTCCGTATGATGGTCCATGGTAATGTTGCATTTTCCAGCAACTACATCCCAAATCTTAACCCGCTTGTCACCACTTGCACTAGCAAGTACATTCCTGTTCTTGTTCCAAGCAAAAGGAAACTGAGAATGTATCCATAATATTCAACCCAATCAAAAAAGACCAACCAATCAGAGAATAGGAGGCGACCTGTACTTCTTGTTCCAAGCAAGACCCAGTACTGGACCTTTGTGACTGTCCTTTTTGTACTTTATTGATTTCTAACAAAAAGAATGTGATATAATTGATTAACATTAGTTGACAACAAGAAATTATATATTAACAAATGCATGATGATATTTCTGTCAAGATAGAACCCGTATCAAGATCTCATCCTTCATTAGTACTATTAACTTAAGTTGTATACAGTTCACCTTTTGTATTAGTATCTCAACCTGTTGACTTCTATAGTAACAACTAGCACCGCCTTTATGATGTCCAGAATAAGAACATTTAACCAAAACTCTAGTGATTGCAATACAATAAGCTTAGAAGTATTAAGCTGCGTCAGAGGACACCTCAATGCATATTGGCATCAATCTTGAAAGGAATTTAGAAACTAACCTTCTTTCCTTTCTCTTTCTTCTCAGCAATGCCACCTAATACCACACATGGTTGTACTTCATCAATCTAAAAAAAAAAAAGAAAAAAAAAAGAGAGCTTAAAATACGATCTCCCCCCTACACAGAATCTAATTTGATAAATGCCAATAGTCTACATACAATGTCAAGGTCCCATATTTCAATAGAAGGTTCCATAGAGCCAACAGCTATAAAATTCCCTGGAAACATGCAGAAAATTGTAAATATAAGCTTTTAAGTGAAATAGAAACTCAGAATTAAAGGTAACCTTTTAAGTGAAAAAAGAAACTGCAGAATAACAAATCAAAGGGAACTTAAGTTGCTGGCAATTGACACTGCCTTTATGACGTCAAGACTTCACCAAAAAGAAGTTAATGGTTAAGCAAAATGCACACAGTTTAAGTTTTCATATTGACAGCTTCTCTGGGAGAAATGTTTTTTTATGCGAAACTCATGATTTAATGACTGCAAGCCACTCATTGTTGGCTCGGAGTGCAAACTTATTGAATTTAAAAACATCAAATAGCAGTAATTCAATCAGAATGAGTATTGGGAAACATATTCAAGAGAGAGCCCTTAATTCATTTTTATGCTTTACATAAGGACATCAGGGCGGCCTAAATCAGATATGATCCAGTTATAAACTCAGAAAAGCAATGTTACATTCGAAACAGCAGTTGGAAGATGTAACCAAGCTCAATTTATTAAACAGAAACCCAAACATCGTAATTCAATTCAATCCAAGTAAGCATGCAATTCAATTCAATCCAAGTAAACATGCAATGCACGTACAAATATGATTCAATTTATCATCAATTCTATGACTATTCCTCAAATTCAGATCCAATCCATTTAACATGACGGCAATTAAAGATCGAATCAGATCTGAATCCTGTCATAGGTGCTTGCTCTTCAATTCGATAGAAAATAAGTAAAACATGTGAAAAAAAAATGCATCACTGCTCCTGGATCAACTTCAAGCTCCAACCATAATCAAATTGACCCACCTTTTTCTCCACCTTTCAGTGGACAATCAAGCCATGCAGTACAAAGTGGATCCGCTGAAATGATGATATCATGGTGAACGTACATGTTTGGATCACCATCATCAGATTCCTCGTATATCCACACCTGCAAGTAGATAATGGGATCTCTCATGAGTGCCTGAGGAAAGTTTCTCTTGGTGAGGGAGGGGGTGTCCAGGCCTGTATTGGCTACACAGCAGGGGGGGGAGTATTTTCCAGCTATTACATGCCTCGAGATGACTGACATCATCCTGGTTACTACGTGCACAGACTATGACGGCATCCGTTGGATTAATAGTCATGTCCTCGGCCTCTTCAGAGTCCTCTTCCTAGAAAGGAAAACTAAAAACAATGAAAAAAAAGGTCTTAAAAATAACAGGATCAGATGGCAAACAAGTAAAAAAGAGCCAAACATGAGGAATCAAACTTACATTTTTATCTTTCAGATATGGATCCGCGTCATTACTTGGGTAGTAGAGGTCCCCTAGCCCAGTGCTAAATAACTCAATACCTGTGGTCAGCCAAGACAAAACACAACCCTCATTATTCAACAAGCATAAAAATCATGCAATCAACGAAAGCATTTAGCATTGAAAAAATTTGTGCAAATATCTCAACTTCATTCATTTAATGATACATTAATATAAACACTGATCAACATCTTTGATAATCTGTTTTGACAACTTCAACATAAAACAAAGCTCCCCTATTCCCAATAAAATTTAAATTTTGAGAGGAGAAAGCGAGATGGAGACAAAAAGAAAGGAAAATCGGTAACTGATGCAGAAGGGATACCCTCATCCTCTTCATCATAATGTTCCATGTCAAGTTCCCTCAAACCATTGGTTAAATCATCAAAGCGGCTCTGTGACTTCGTGTTATCGGAAGTTCTCCCAAGTGCATCCGCTACCTCTAATGCATGGGCAGCTTCATCAGCCAGCTCCGCAGCATCAACATCCATATCTTGATCATCTTCCTCACTGTCACCATCTCCACTGCATAATCCAATAGCAACATAAGTATACAACGCCGGAAATTAAACGAACACATAAAAGTACATTGAACCATATCTTTTATTCGCCTCTACAATCTAAAAATACGTCTTTACATATATCCAAATTGAAGAATCATGTGATAATCTAGGACACATACATTAATTAAACTGGAAGATAACTACATACACTCAATTTACCAACTGTCAGTAAAATACTGGCGCAATTCTTTCCTTCTTCCTATTCGTTATACTTCGAGAATTAAAAATAAAAATAAAAAGACGACGAACTCCATCAAGAGAAATCATAAAATTGTCATATTCCAATTCGCCCAATTTTTGGCCATAAGAAAAGGAAACAGCCTTTACAGAGAGGCAAAAACCAGTTAACCTCCAGTAAAAGAACAGAACTTACTTGCGCTCCAAAGCGCCGGACTTAATCAACTCCTCGATTTCTTCTTTGGAAGGAGGGTCGGCCACGGTGGGCACAGGGATCGCCGCCCCTTTTGGCAACCAAGCAATGGAGGATATCATTGCCGTATTAGACCGCGTATCAAGATATGATATATGCGATGAGCAAGAGAAGACAGCGTCGTCGTCTCCTCGAGCTCCTCCTCCTCTCACTCTGCCGCTACTGAGCGTATCTTCAATGGGGTTTTAGGGGAACGCTGACGTGTGTTAGCTTAGCCTAAAGCATGGACCGGTTCAGGTTGTTGGGCCTAAACCTTAGCTTCCTTAGGTTTGAGACTCCACTGTACAAATCAGTTACCAATGGGCTTGGGTGGTCTAACACTATATTGGGCTTGAGGAGGAACCAGTTCAGGTTATTGGGCCTCAACCTTAGCTCGTTAGGTCTGTCTATCCACGACCCCGCCATCTGAGAATTGTGTTGTTTTTCTCTGAACCCGCCGTAAGAGATTAATCGATGCATATGTCGGTTCTCTCTCCATGGGCTCACGACCACTTACTCTCAGACATATCAGGATTTCTGGTCGTTCTCGTGGACGCGGCAACGTGTCACCACCAACTCCACCTCAAGCCGATACGCTTAGATACTTGTCTGCTCGCGGCAGCGCCACGAAGCGATGAATATACAGTAACTGAGTAACGTGGCTGGGGCATAAGAGCTAGTGCCACATGCAGCAACCTGTAGTCACGCACGTTCAAGCTCGCCACCGACTTTCGCTCGTCTATATAAAGCAGTCCAGGAAAGCCAAATCCATCTTCGAAAGCTTTCATACATATCTTTATCCTTGGAAACACGCTTTCTTGGTCAATATTTACCTAGCTGGTTGGCTTAAGTTTGCTACTAGTACGTGCTTTTGGTGTTGTTTTTGCTCCTTTCCTTGAAAATGGCACATTTCCAAAACCAATACGGCGCATCCCAGATTGACGAGTACGGCAACGTGATTCGCACAGACGAGTACGGCAACGTGATTCGCACTGATGAATATGGCAACGTGATTCGGACAGACAAATACGGCAACGGGGTTCGCACAGACGAGTACGGCAACGTTATTCGAACAGATGAGTATGGCAACCCAATCCGCCAAAGTGCCACCACTGGCACATACGCAGCGGGTGCGTACGATGTCAGCCACCAGCAGCAGTCTGGCAATCTTCATCGCTCTGGAAGTTCTAGCTCTAGCTCTGTAAGCGCTCCTCTTACTTGTAGTTTATTATCACCCTTTCCAAAAAATTCTTGGCTTATGATGGTTATTTATTGATGAAAATATGCAGTCTGAGGATGATGGGCATGGCGGGAGGAGGAAGAAGGGGCTGACGGAGAAGATAAAGGAGAAGATACCTGGTCTGGGACACAAGGATCGCAGAGATGCTACAAGCGCAACTACCACACCGGGTCACTACGAGGAGGGGCATCAGTACCATCATGAGAAGAGGGGGGTGATGGATAAGATCAAAGAGAAGCTTCCTGGGCAGCACTAGGTGTCGCATGCACATGGGAATATATATGGGTTAAATAAAGAGCGTGCCCCGGTTTTAATTAGATGTGAAATAAATAGCTCAAGGAGTCCTGTAAAGTCCATTTTGTGACAAAATAGTGTGGTGTTTTGTGGTGTCTGATGAGTAATGACTAATAAGCGTGCTGGTCGGTGCTTATATATCGGCCTATTATGGCCATATTATATATGTACTCTTTTTGCGTACTTGGGAATGGTTCAGTAACGTTGTTTCAGTTTAAATGTATCATTTGCATATTTCGTTGCTGCTTTAATTTAGTTCGTCGACATTGAGGTTTTTATTTTTTTAATATGAAAATAATAAAATAAAATTAATGTATAATTGTCTTGGGCTAAATAAAGCTATTAATAGGGCTCTTGGAAGCTCTTTTAACACAAAATTGATCGGAGCACGATATTAAAATCCACCGAAAATAGCATCATGATATCAGAAACCACCAAAAATCTTTCTATGCTCTGCTCTCCAGCCTCTCCTGTAGATCCTCGGTTCTCATCGCTCACGCCTTCTCATGGCACTAATGAGATCTTCCTCCAAGCAAGCTAGTGTCTCCCCAATGATCAGCATGGATCTGTTCCTCCTAGTGAGTGGATCTGTGTATGTGTTATAATGTCATAACGTCAGCTATTAGACTCGAGTTGTCGTCCTCGGCCAACAGATTCAACTAAACTTGCCTCGACAGTAAGGGTAATTTCCGGTCTTGACAGCACTCGGGAATTCACCTCCCCCTTCCTTGCCAGATTTCAGCCAAGTGTTCTGTTTAGGGTGCACACCTTGCTCGAGTAAAGAGTGATGCTTCGGTGTCCCCGCTGTTGTGCTAGGTTGTAGCTTGCGAAGGATCCATACAATTACCCACCTATCGCGTACCTCTGCAAATGATCGTAGATGGTTGGTGTTACACCATGGTTTTGTGGACTCCCAACACCGATCACCAAAAGTTACCACAAGAGCATGCCCCATGATGAAAGTGGTGAAATCTCATGTTGTCCCTGACAACAATCTCTCTTCCTGTGACTTGAGATGCGCTACACATGAATGCATGACAATCCTCACATATTCTGAGGTTCTTCATGATCTTGATGGTACAACCAACATCTGTACTGAGCAGCCCATATGACAACGCTAACTTCTCACTGTGATTCATCAGTAAGCGTTTCTTTTCTTCATCACATACATCATAAGGGACACAACTAAGAATTGTCTGGTACCCATGAGCCTTTAATCTGTCCAGAAGACCCTCCAATACCTGCTTAATCTCAATAGATTCTGGATGGTTCATATCCCCTGCATAGAACTCGTAAATTATCCCTTTTTTTGCTTCAACCCAGCTATATGCAGGATTCTTTTTTAAGCCCTTTTCTCTCATCAACTTCCTCAATCTTGAAACATTGTCCCACCATCCAGCCGATGCATATATGTTCGAGAGCAAGATGTAATTTCCAATACCATTAGGTTCTAGTAGAAAGAGATGGTTAGCAGCAACTTGAGCAATTTCAGGATTTCCATGGATGCGACAAGCTCCAAGCAGCGCTCCCCACACACCTCCATGAGCTTCCACTGGCATTGTTTCCGCAAGCTCGAGAGCTTCTTCCAAGTGTCCAGCCCGACCAAGTAGATCTACCATGCAAGCATAGTGATCTGCTGATGGAGCAATACCAAAACGTTTTTCCATGGTTGCAAATAATTGCCGACCTTGTTCTACCAAACCTGCATGGCTGCACGCTGTGAGAACCCCTATAAAAGTGACCCTGTTGGGCCTTGTCTCGCTCATCAACATCTCATGAAATAACTGCATTGCTGCGTGAGCGCGACCATGCATTGCAAACCCCACAATCATTGAACTATAAGAAAACACATTCCTCTCTTTCATTGCTTTAAAAATCTGATATGCATCATCCACGCTTCCACACTTCGAGTACATATCTATCAATGCAGATCCCACAACAACATTTTGAGTCGGCCCAAATCCATATCTATAAGCAATATCCCGAACCCAGTTGGCATACTTAGTGGCACCCAACTGTGCACAAGCTGAAATAACACCAACCAATGTAACCTCATCTGTCTCCACGCCAGCATCCTGCATTTTCTCAAAAAACTCCAATGCCTCCCTCGGCCTAGCATTCTGAGCATAGCCCGTGACCATCGCAGTCCAAGCCACCATATCCTTCACAGGCAACTCATGAAACAATCCTCCCGCCGATCCCATGTCTTCACTCTTTGCATACGCGACAATCAACTCAGTCCATGAAATCACGTCTCTCTCCTCCATTTCGTCAAACACTTTGCGCCCACAATCCAAAGACTCACATTTCACATACATATCAATCATAGTATTACCAACAAACATATCAGAAGCAAACCCACCAATAAAAATCGTCTGCGCATGAATTTGTCGCCCCAAATATACGTCAACAACTGCGCCACAAGCCTTGAAAAGCGCAGAGAACGTGAACGATACGGGCCCAGTACCTTCCCTTCTCATTCGATTATACAAAACAATTGACTCCGAAAATGGTCCTTGAAGAGCATACCCACGAATGAGAGCAGTCCAGAGGAACGGGTTTGGGTACTTGACCTGTTGGAAGACAAGGCGAGAGTAGCAGTGAACCGGGACGTTAAGTTCAGTAAGCATGCGTACAAGCTTGGTGAGAACGTAGCAGCATTGATCCAGGCCCTTGCGGAGGATGTGGGCGTGGACTTGTTTGATCTGAATGGCGCTGGTGGAGCCATGAAGAACAGAGATGAGCCGCGACTCCAGAACCTTTCGCTGCTGAAGCTGAGAAAAAGGTATTGAAACATTCGCTGGTTGTGGCTGTTGCTCCTGACCCAAAAGTTTGGGGATAGGGTTGGTGGAGAATTTCCACAAGAGAGGGACCGTTCCACGATCCAAGTGCCTGCCCACGACGAGTGCATTGCTCGCGGAGTCAATGAAGAAACGGCGAGTATCGAGTGGATCTAAATGCCGTCTGGTGATTCTAGCGGGAGTTAAAGAGAGCCACATCCGCACAACTTTATTTTTGAAGGTAGTTGAAGCCAGACGTCTTCATATTTTGATGAAATTTTGAAATTTTGAATTCTCTTCTTATCAAATCTTTTCTTTAATTCGTAAAGAGGAGAAATCTTTTCTAATTAATCGATGACCTCTAATCCCACGTACGTGACACGTGTCAGGCCACTTAAACCTTAATGATATCTCCGGGACCGATTCAGGATATTTCTTTAGGGGAGGCTAATTAATTAATATTATTTAAATAAAATAAAATAAAAATATAATTTTATATATAAATTGTAACTTATAACAAAAGACACATAGGCATGATATTTTATAGCAACTTCAATTTAGATACATCAAAAAATTAAATATACTAAACTTATGATTTTATAAATCTCTTATTATAATTGAGCTCGACTTATTTTAACTAATAAAAGTCATCTATTAACAGTTTTATACTAAAAGTTGTAGCAATTTCTTTCTAAAATTTTGGATTTGTCATGTAACATATACTGTCTGTGGTAAAAGAGATAAAAGATTAAGAGAACAAGAAAAATAGCTCTTTTTAAAAGAAGAGTTGTCCTTCAAAAGTTTTAATTTTGATGAAATAAACCTAGTCTAAGAAAATGTGACAATATTTGCTTTGAAAAAAAAAAATCAACTTCAAACACAGGCGGATCCAGCTAGGAGCCGCCCCCCAATGCCTGAAAAATCTCTTAAAAAATTTTTTTTTTTGGATTTTTTTTATATGGGCTGCCCCCCTTAGACCCAGGCCCTGAAGCCAGCCCCCCTTCAAACCCAGGCGCCCAGGCCAACCTAGCCGGTCTAATTTTTTTAAAAAAAAAATCAACAGAGGGTAAAATACGCATTTCACCTTGGCCTTTTTTTTTTTAGTTAATTTGGCGTCATCCTCCCCTCTCTCTCTAACAACTTCAATTTCCCCCCCTTTTCTCCCTGACGCCCACAGCCCAGCCTCTCTCACTCTGCTCCCCACCTCCCGATGCTAGCCTCCGTCTCTCTTTCTCCTCTCACTCTGCCTCTACAGAACGTCAGCCTCTAGTCCTCTATCACTCTACCGACTGCCTCTCCTCCTCCGGACCTCCACAGTCAACAGAATGTCGGCTGAGCTCTCTCTCTCCCTCTCCGTCCCTCTCTCCTCCTCCACAAGACCACAACTTTTTCTCTCTCTCTATCTCCAGCTCTCTCTCTCCAGCCTCCAAGTACTCTCTCAACTCAAGTCTCTTTGTAACTCTGTTTATTTTTCAATTAGTGATGAAATTTATTTTAAATTTTGATGAATTATGTGATGAAATTTAATTAGCAGATTAGGATTATTGAATTTATTGTGAACCGGATAGAGAATTCATGAATTTGTGATGAAATTTAATTAGTAGATTAGGATTATTGAATATATTGTAAACCGGATAGAAAATTCATGAATTTGTGATGAAATTTTAATTGAATTCATGTGATGAAATTTTGATGAATTAAGTACTGATAGAGAATTCTTGAATTTGCAATCTTTCTAAGCAGAAGATATTTGTTGTAAAAACCTAGATACAGTCAATACAATCACTCACATACCAACTCGAATCAAATTTCTGAATTCTGATTCGTGTAAGCAAAAAGGGAAACACGATTTGATCTTTTGGGGCTTATAGAAGGCAAGAGGAGAATTGGGCTATCTTACTCATCAAGATTAGAAGGAGACCATCGTTTTTTGCTCTTTTTATTTCCTCTAAGTACTTGATCTGTGCTTTTGAATATTTAAGCTATGTTTCATTTTCCTAGTAGAATTGTCTTAATAAGCTTATAATGTACTTAGTTCCTTTTAATTTGCTATTAGGTCTTAGTATCTTTGAATTGTCATGTAGGCCTTCAATTCAAAAATGTTATGTGCTTAGTTCCTTTCAATTGGTAATTTTTTCTTAGCTTTTATTCATTATTCTACTATGTAGTGCAGTATGGAATTTATAGAAATTTTGCTAGTTTTAATTTTAGTTTCTTCTTGTTTGAAAAATAAATCTGCTGCGAGATCATGTTATTTTTATTCACACAAAGTGGTAAATATTTTCAGTCCTCGTGTTAGTCTTTCTAGGATAATTTTTTTTAACTTTTAAGACATTTTTTTGCATTACATAGTAAAAAAATTTTTTTGTCATTTTTCATTAAGAGTTTGCCCCCCTTCCATTACATTCCTGGATCCGCCACTGACTTCAAAGACCATTTTTCAAAAGAAATGTGAGCTTTTGTATTTCCAAAACTCGAAGATAGTATATTGTGAAGAAAAACCATATTTAGTATTTCAATTGAAATTTAAAATTGCAATATTTGTGTAGCATTAATGTCTGGAGAATTTTTCAAAATTCCTTAAACGTAGAAATTTTCTTAATATTAACTAAATTTCTTAAAATTTGTGTAGATATGAACAATTTTTCAAATAATTTGGGGTAGGATAACAGGTGGGATGAATTTTTTTTCAAAATCCCTTAATAAAGGGATTTTTTCAAAAATTTGGGGGCGGGTCCACTATAAGTTGAGGTCAACTTTATTTAGACTAAATAAAATAGAGTAATGTCATATTATGTCCTTAATTTTAAGTATACATTAAAATTTATCCTCTAAATTCAAAAATAGTAATTTGTATTCACTATATTTGATACTCACCTCTTGTTTGATTTGGCGCCTCTTTGTCGCGCCTCTTTCCCCTCCCTATTTTTGGGTTTCTCCAATTTCTGGTTGTTTTAGTTTTGGTTGTTGCAAACTTGCAATTGTTTGATTGTTGGTTTTTGTTGCGATTGGTTTTAGCTGATTGAAGTTTATTGGTTATGTTGTGATTGTCGATTGGTTTGTTGCTAATTTTGTAAACACTTGCACGGTGGGCAAAATTTTTGGTTGGGTTCTTCCATGTGGAAAAAATCAGGGTCGGTCCCATCAATCTTGGGAGACCTCAATTCGATGGTCAGCTCTAATTTTTCAAAAACCGACCCCTTTGTTCTGTGGTTGGCCAGGAGGCAAAACCGAACTAGGGCTAAACAGATTTGGGCCGAAACTGACCGGACCAACCCAAACCGGCTGAAACTGATTGGGCCCAACCCACGGTTTGGGGGCCCAAGGCGCCGAAACGAGGGCCCCCAAGTAATTTCGCTTCTTTTTTTTATAATCCCCTGTTTAATTTATTTCCTCGTCCCCCTCCCCCTCCCCCCTTCCCGAGTCACAACCCTTCACCCCCCCTCTTTCATCGTGAAAAATGGCCCCTTCACACTTCAGCCTGAAATACTGTCGCCGACACCGTCTCTCTCTCTCTCTCTCTCACACACACGCAGATATGCTCTCTCCTCTCTCAACCATTCCCCTCTCTTTCTCGGATCTGCTCTCTCCTCTCTCTCATCTCTTCCCCGTTTGGTCTCTCCCTCTCCCTCTCTTAGTCTGCTGCGATTTGGGCTTGTGGTTGTGGTGATTTAGGCGATTTGAAGTGCGTTTGGATTTTATTTCTGAAAACTATTTTCTGTTTTCAGTCTCAGGCGCCAGGGCATGTTAGCGCGTTTTTTATTATACGGTGTCAGACCCCTTACGCTGGAACCGAATTTCTACCGTACGAGGAAGGACCGTAAGTTACAACCCAACAATTGGCCTATACGGGCTGCAGAATACATAGGCCGGAGAGCACGTTTATCCCATATGAGGCCCACTTAGAGCACTTTTTCCTTTTGTTATAACTTATAAGCAAATGCACTACGTGGGGTGAACAACCAACAATCATTTTTTTGTTTAACGAATCGGTTAGCAACGCCACGTTGGTTCCAACCAAGTGAACCTCCATCATGGGATTCAATGAAAGACATTAATGGATTCCCATCCAATCTTTCGGTTGCCAACTAATTTGATCAGCTTCATCGAACGCATCCTGGACCAGAACACTGCAAACACTTATAAAAACAAAACGGAGCAGAAGGCTGGGAAGAAACAATTCGAACAGCAGCATAAGAGGCCCATATAATTCAATCAATAATTGCACTCTAGATATTCAGACCACCTACTCCATATAGTAACCAAAACAAATATGGTCTATGTGATAATTAGCTTCGCCGACAGAATTATAAACCCATACATGCAGATTCACCATGTGGGCGTCCAATTTTCTGCCGGCTGGTATAGTGAACCAGCGTAAGGGGTTTGACACCGTATTTTAAAAAACGCGCTGACGTGCCCTGGTGCCTGAGACTGAAAACAGAAAACAGTTTTCAGAAATAGAATCCAAACGCACTCAGGGTTTCTCGTAGTTGATTTTCGCTTTTTTGTTGAATCAATTTTTGGTTTGAATCATTTGTTGAAAACCAACCGAAACTGAATCAAGATCGGTCTTGAAAGCCTTCAGTTCTGTTGTCGGTCTAAATTTTTTAGACACCGACCACCTCGGTTCGGCTCTCGGCTAGGGGCCAAAACCGAACCAAGGGGTCAGTTTTCTCCCCTAAACCAAACTGAGGGGTCAGTGTGCACCTAGCCTCTGTACTCCAGACGTATCGTGGCAAGGTTAAATGAGGAAACTGTTAAATAAGTGTGGGGACAGAAAATTTGCAATTTAGGAGAGCTTAATAAAAATTAAAACAGTGGTTTTTGGGGTTTTTTTTTTCTTTTTTAGCAATATTGTCCTTGGCGAATGCAAGCATTGATCAAAACCGTGCTAATCATACACATATAAGTATGGTGAAGCTTTTTGTAATTTTGAACTGCTTAAAACCACCGGCCAACTGCCATGAGAAGCCAAGCGAGCAAGTCCACATGCTACAAGAACAAAACTTTGCCCGGATATCGATGATAAAAATCGTACTGAGGCTACAAGCTAAATTTCTATCTGTACATAATCTACAGCAATTCCAGAATACCCATTGTAGAAAGCAACCAGGAAGTAGGTTTGGTGCGTAACACTGGAAAACTAATCTCCCAACCTAGCTGGTGCATCGCTGGTTAAACACCAAGTGTTCTACTTGACAGCGAAGGAGCCCTTGAAAGCCTTAAGAACGTGAGCTGCTTTTTGACTTGTGCAACACTTCCTTCAAAACCGCGGTAATTCTATGAGCCATATGCTGCTCTAAAAACATTTCTTTGACCCTCTCATAGCCTCTTTTCCCCATTGTGAGCCTCCTCTCAACATGAGTAGCGAGTTTGACAATATTTTTGGCAAGGGGAATAATGCCTTCTTTTCCAACAGGATGCAACAAACCAGTTGTTCCATTCACCACAATCTCTGTTGTGCCACCTGCCGCTGTACCCTGCCAAATGTTTTGAGAATTAAGCAATCAGATGCTTCCTTTAGTTCCATAGAATACAAACAAATTGTGTTATACCACTCGTGGAATATTTTGTTTTTACTTTATTTCCGTTTCCAGGAGTATTGCTCATGTTCTAAAAAGAATTCTACCTAGGCTACGTTAATAGAGGGAGTTAATTACCAGGACAGGCAGCTGAAAGGCCATAGCTTCAATGGTTATTCTACCAAAGCATTCTCCCCGTGCCTAGATGGAATTTATAAAAAAAAATGAGCAAGGAAAAGAAAAGATTAGAAGGGTGACACTCCAACTCATTATGAGGAGAACAAGAAACTTTGCAGTGCATTAATGTATCTTAATCAGAAGAACAGACAATTTAATGGAAGAAAACCGGCATGCCCAAGATGAAGTCCGTTAGATGCATAACATTAACCAGGGCAAAGAAACAGTTCAAAACTTTCATATGCCGCAGGTCTTTTATCTACTCAACCAATATGGAACTGCTTCGCATTGACAAAAAAGAACTGGTTTTCTTCTTCTTCTTTTTTTCTAATCAAGTACTTCATTCATTCATAAGTAAATAAGAGTACATCGACTCTAACACATTATAAAAAGAGGATAACATTGTCCAGAGTGCAGAACACAAAATACAAACAAAATCAGAGCCATTACAGCCAGGGTGGCTTCTTCTCTTGGGCAATTCAGGGAATCCAAGGAATCGGGGTATTAGTGCATGGATCGAACTGGTTTTCACTTCCTATGAGAGAAATACTAGTCACAGGGTTTGAATATGTCTACTATTCAAACGAGCAAACAAATATATCTGCTATGCAGCACAGGGTTTGAATAACTCCAACGCCACCGAAATAATTACCTAACATATTTGGATAGGCAGTGCCTCACACACCTTCATTTTTTTATTTATTACATATATGCTTTCAGATATCGAGCCACTACTCCATTTCATTCCAAGCAAAGCATGCACACAATGAAACAAAACTAAGCAGACAGTAAACTCTCAAACCCTGACCCCAGATGAAGACCAAATTCCTTTCTAACCAGCTGTATTTGCTAGGAAAATCAGTGGTAATTCGAGTATTGCAATTTGTTTACAGGATATTTTGTTCTCTAACTATAATTGTTTCCTTCTTACTTTGACGACCAAGATATAGGATGTTGACTGGTCGGCAAGCTAGAGATAGAGCAAATAACGACTACAATTTTTCACTGTTATTAGTTGAACCTCAATGACCTTTCTCTCGATTATCTCTCTTTTCCCCTGCCTTCTGATCTAAATTTTAACAAGATACACCAACATTGTCTTGTTAATAAGCAGCAATTTGTCCACTATAAACATTCCTAGAAAAGGTATAATAATTGACATGGCCATTAAATTAGCAAGAAAAGAAAGAAGAGATGCAATACAATATGAATAATAAATCAACTAATTCAGTGTTGAAAACTAAGATATTATACAGGGGATAATGAGAGTACAGAGCATTGAAAGACTACCTGGGAATTCTGAACAAGAACATCAATTGCAGCAAGATAAGGAGCTACAGTCAGAGTTTTATTTACAAAATGAACACGATCCTGAATTTTCTTCAGCATTACGAAGTTGCGCAGTTCTGACTCAAACTTGGTCTGAGCAGTCATGTCACTTCCTACAATTACTGCATGCATTGTTGGCACTTGCAACTTCTTTTCTTGGATCAATTGCAGGCTTTCATAGAATGAACGCAGAAATAGGTCCTGGCCTTTTCCCCGTGAAACACCTGTAGATATCCATTACTTTAGAGACCATAAGCCATGAATATACCAATAAAAGGCATAAACATGACAAACTATTGGTATCAATTGTTAAATTTTTCGGCATAGTTTATGAAGTACAGGCCACAAGGTGCGAGCATAGGCCTAAGGGTGTGCTATGGCAAATACCAAACAGGAAATTCTTGCACAGATTAGAAGCAACCATGACTGAGAAAGAAAATAAGCACTAGTAAATATGGCACTATGGTAAATCACTGTAATGAAACGAGCTATCACAAATAACTGAACCACACATCATCCATTAAATTACATATAACAAGTTTTATCTGTATAGATGCAGTTGCAGTAGGAGCAGTGATATCATACTGTTTATGATCGCAAATAGTAAATCTTCATTTCGGACTCCAAGAGACTCCCTGACGTGTTCACGCAAAATCTTTTTCGCTACACTATCTTCAGCAACTTCCATAAAATCCTTGCTATTTCCAAGGTGAACAACATAGGTCTCAGGCATTTTAATCCTGCAGAGAGAAAAATGATGGAAAGGTTTATTAAGGAAAAAAAGGGAGCAACAGAATCAAAGGACAACAATCCTCAAAACATATATAAAGTAATCTAGTCATCTTGTCATGACTTGCCAAAAATGCAATGCCCTGGCTAAAATACTAAACTCTGATGACACCAGAAATATAGAGGTAATCATTTCAAAAGTAGCATTGCTTTAGACTTGATATCTTTTTTTTGATAAGTAAATTCTTTCGGTACGCAAGGGGCTCATAATATGGGTGGTGATATAGCAGGATGGTTGGCAAGACCCATTGCGCCAATTACGACGAATGAGACCTAATCACAAAGAATCACTTTAGACTTGATATCTGAATATAACGTTTCTCATAATAGCCAAAAATTCAACTATCCTGACTTGATTTCACTTAATCTAGGCCCTGCACTGCAGGTCAAAGCAAAAGGACAATTATATATGGACGTAGACATTCATGACACCACAGCTATATATTTTCTTCATATCTAGACTCAGAAGCTTGCTATACTTCAGCCTATACCTTCAGAGTTTAAAAGTCTAACTAGAAATAATATATCCCAAAAGAAAATACGTAAAAAGAAGCCAACCTAAGATGACATTTATATCAACTGAACTAAGCAAGTTTACATCAAGATTTTAGGAGCCCACCTCAAGCGCTCATGAGTCCTATCCTTCCAATATTGTGCGGTTACATGTGAATCAATCATGGCACCAGCAACCAAAGGCAGATGCTTGACATACTCCAATTTGAAGTAATGTCCACGCATTTCATGTATCCACCACAACACCTTTGGAAGAACCCGAGGAACATTTTCCTTGAGAACAATATCTAGCCATCTCCCAGCAACCGCTGTGTTCAGAACAACCAAATCAGCTTTGAGAGCAGTGTCTATAGCTTCCTGACCCTTAGGAGTGAACACCTAAAAATATTTATACAACGGGATGGTTAGAGAGACATTGATAATGTTCCAAAATTAGCACCATAAATGCACAGGCATTCAGAGTGATATTTAACACTCAACTAAAAGGATGAGTTTATTTATGATATCCACACAAACATTTTTGGCCTAAATAGAGGAAAACTTAATAGGAGATGGAGACACAGAAAGCATGCTGCTTCCAACACCAAAAATACAAAGTCAGTTGAATTTTGGCAGGCACAAGTATTGAGGGGTTGGGAGGGATCAGTGTAGACCGAGGTCCAAAACCTAACAAGCAAGGAAACCAATAAAACATTCGAGCCAGCAAAGAAATTACCTGCACTCCTCTGTCCAACATTTTATTCTCCAAACTGTATATCACCTCATCTGTTTCTGAAGGTTTCTGGATTGTTATCCAACAAACCTCAGCACCAACACCTCGTAACAGAAATGCAAGCTCCATCAACAATAAAGGTCCACCTGAAAGCATATCCAAAAAGAAAATAAAGCTACAGAAACATTTAAAATGATTAGGAAAAAGAAGATACTCCTATACTTCTCAAAGAGAAAAGAACTGTTAATTGAATATCATCTTAAGCTATATGAGATAACATAACACACACAAACCCAAATGCAACACGAATAGGTTCTGTAATCCTTAACAAAGAATCAACTTACTGACCTAAACAAAAACAAAACTGAAACAAAAAGAAAGAATTCAACCCAACTCGATTAAGACTTAATCTTGTTAGATTGCAGTCAGACCTGTGGATCCTTATCAAGAAACAGGGGTTGGCTACATGTATATATAAGATTCATCTCCATCCAAATAAGGAGGGCATGCTTCAGACTATGGAAAATTAGGTGTCATGCCTCTCCAACTTCTACAGTAATAGAATATCTACGTAATAATAGAAGAGCTCCAAATTCACTAACGTGTTGCCGGTTGCTGGAATTCGACAGGAAACAAGCCCAAATATAAAAGGACTGATACCTACGTTTTTTACAAAAAAAAAAAAAACATTATTGTAGCATAGATCACATGCAGTGCTCCCTAACACAATTCATATAAGAAACATACCAAAATCCATGAAGAGATGCACATAACCTATTACCATCTAAAAAACAATAATGGCATCACTAAACTGAGCAATTCAGTCTGGAGTTTAAAATAACACTCAAATCAGAAACTGCAGATAAAGCCAAATGAGAATGAGAGAACGACAAAGAGACTTACCGGAAAGAGATAGCTCGTGCGAGACGAGCAAAACGATCTTGGACTTCATGAAACTAAGTGGACTCGGAGTAGCAACGGTCTGCGAGGCCGAGTTAACCCGCTTCTCCACGACTTCGAGGTGGCGATCGCAGGAGTCGAAGGCGGGTCTTATCAAGAACGCGATCAAAGTCGAGACCGAAAGCAGTAGGAGGAGAGCCAGAAGCCAGCGCTTGTGCAGCGCAACCCACCCGACCGAGTGCTTCGCCATCTCTAGTGGTAGGGGTTCGGTCTGCGAGCTTCAATACAAGCTTCTTCGGCATCCTAGGGTTTCGATTTGGGTCTCGGTGGGGTATCCTTTGCACATTTGGCTTTGTAGATTTGACACTTGTAAGGAGGGCTTTGGTTGTCTTGGATTTGAATTTGACTGCTGTCTCAGAACTCTGAAACTTTGCATCAATCTATGGAACGAATTGAGGGTATAAATGGCGTACTTGCGAACCAGAATACAATAGTAGAGTACGAGTTTTGTTGTGTAGTCTAAAGGCGAAGGCCACCTTCCCAGTTGTTACGTCAAGACTTCTCGACCCAATAGTAACTCTTGTAACTACGACAAAATATAATCCACGTCGAATATTTCACTTTTTTTTCTGGTCGATGCATATCAAGTATTTTGTCCTTTTGAACTCAAAGTTGTCTAGCTTTCTTGCCTTTCCATATAACTTCTTTCATGAAAAAAGAATATAAGATTCAATATAAACAATGGGCTTGATTAATCCATTGCTTCGTCTGATAAGGTGTGGTACTGCGGTTCCCTCTCCACCGCCAATTCCGCCATGAAGTCGAGCATCTAATCGAAGACCGCCACCTATTTCCGCGACTCCCTTTAAGCAGGCGAGGTACACGCGCCGTCCAAGTTGGCTCATGAATCATACGCAAACACCTTGTTCTTTCCACTCGTTTTTGTTTGGAGTCGTCCAATGCTTCTTTACAACATCTCGAAATCGGTCACCACCTTCCTTGTAACATTCATCACTGGTTTGAGACCGTTGCGGATGCCGGATGGTTCCATGAAGACTGTTTCTTAAAGCGGCAAATCAAACTGAAGGTAATGTTTGGGTGCAAATCCCCGTTTCGGAATTTGAAGGAAGAAAATTAATTTTAACCTATAATTAAAGGATTTACTATGACATTACTTTTTTTCCCTAATGTTAAGTTGTGATGGTTGTTTGGGGTATTAGTAGGGGGAACAGATTCCCTCCGAATGAGGGATTTCTAAAGGCTACCAAAGGCATGATCCAGATTTAAAAAAAACAAATCAACGGTTATGATAAATACACCTCATTTAATGAATAGAATAAATCCTTTTTAGTTAAGTATAATTCAAAGGATAGGAATCTATTGAATTTAGGGAATAAATTAATGTCATCAAATAGTCTTGTCTTGATAGACAACATTCATTTATGTTCCCCCGCATATATATACAGAGAGCTTTTTAGGTCACTAGTCAAGAAGACTTCTCTTATTTGGTATAATTTAATACTGATATAAAATAATCAGAATCAGTGGTATTTTTCAACGGAGCTACACATATTAAAATATGAGAAAAATACATTTTTTAATTACTAATTATTGTAAGCTTTATATTTTGCATCATAAACCACTGTGTTTGAGACATTGCAACCTCTAACTACTAATTTTAAATATTTTACAATTTCTATCAAAATTTTAGATTAAAATGACAATAATGCTCTTGACTTACTTTAAATATTTAGAAGATATTATTGTTAATTCATTAAATTTTTTAGATATTATTATCGGAAGGAGGGTGCAAAATGTATAATATTGGTAGTTTAAGGGTGCAATGTGTTAAAATGAGGGTGAAAAGTGTATAACATTGATAGTTAGAGTATGTAATGTATCAAAACTGATAATTTAGAATGAAATGTGTCATAGATCCGGTAATTTATGGAGGAAGAGTGTATTTTTTCCTTAAAAAATATTATTGTACATAGCTTAGAGATAGAAGTTGCTAATGATGGATGCGCTACAAAATTATTGATGATTAAAACCAAATATCCTCTTAGGCCCAAACACATGCAGGTTCACATGCCTAAAATACCCTGGTTCGTTCCGGACCGATGCCATGCGATGTGCACTGCGAAGAGCTCGGCAGAGTCTCAGACAAAGTGCACGTGTCACGAGGCCGTTACCATAAGGGTAGTTTTGGTATTACGGATCCCAGGCAAAGGTCCTAATTCTTCTTCTTCTTCTTTATTGTTCATTATTTTTCCGGCTACAGAGGTCACAAACAAGTCAGCCAACGCATTTTTTCTCCCTCGGAGCTCGTTTCTTCCTCAGCCGCGGGTAGAGCCACTCGCTTTTCAGGTATTTCCTTCAAAAAAATGTCTGCGAGCCTCGAAATCTGGCAAACTGTAGGACACAAAACCAGTTAATCACTCGCTTGCCTTAAGTTTCTTAAATAATGGTCAATCTTGGATATATTAGGGAGAATGCAATGTACTTGTCTGTAACGGATCCTGAAGAATTCACCTGCGGAGTATCTCTGATTCTCTGCAGCGTACTATTCAAATTCTGGAAGCATTTTTCTTTTCGAAAATTTCTAGAACTTCATTTGTGTTACATAGCTTGCGAGGATAACCTGAAATCTCCGGTATGGTGTGCTAATCGATTCAGAACTAGTAGCTGGTTTACAGTGTTTTCGGCTAAGGAGAGTCGATTTTATGTTTTGATTTCTGCTAAAATGCAAGATAGCTCGCACTCCGTCGCATGCTTATAGAGTGTAGTGCTTTTTCGAGCTTCATCGAGCGGATTCTCTAACAGCACGTACAATTACTAATATTCTAATTCTACAGTATTTGTGCATGTTTTTCTTTTGGTGCGTCAGTATCTGTTATTTTTTACAGGGTATGTTACAGATTTGAAGCGATGCGACACCGTCTAGATGGGTGCTCTTTAACTTCGCTATTAATAATTGGCACAGGTAAGATGCCATCTGATTTTTGTTTTTGAACATTGTTAGTGAAAGATTCCTAGGCGGAAGACCTACGATAGATGCTTATGTAGTTGTGCTTAAGGGTCAAAGGTCGAGCTGGTTCTTTTGTCTGATACGTAAATTTCATTTTTGTTTCAGCTGTTGTTTTACAGGCACTTGGGTCTGCGTCAGTTGTGGTACCGAGTACCAATTGCTACGTTCTCAATAATTCTAGTCACATTGTTGATTTCGTATCCTGCAGTGCTGTAGATTCTAATGTATAGAAATACATTCATAGTGCATGGTGATTTTGAATATACTAATTGGACCCATGCATAAATGCATATAAAAGATGGGCCTGATTGTGATGAGTGATTGCCTGAATTGCAGCTTTCTTCCAATTCTTGTTGGAGGAAAGTGAAAAAACCAATCTCATATGTTATTTCTCCTCATATAATCGGGCATGTGGTGCAACTTTTACTGCACTGCTATATATGCTTAGATTTCAATGATGTCTTTACTATATGATAAATTTGTTTTCTGTTAAGCTGTTAATCAGAGTAACTGGGTTGGGTATGCTTTCGAGTATGAGGGGAAGGTATGTCCGTATGCATAGTTAATTTATCACAAAATTCTACCTATTTTATGATACCTCCGTCTACTGCTCTTAGATTTTCCAATTCAGAAGTTATTTACAGTACGAGTTTTTCCTGCTGCAGTACACCGACTTGGTGGTCCGATTCTGCAAAGACGTGGAGAGTAGATCACAAACGGTAGTTCAGCCTTTATATCTTCCTTGAAATATTTATAATAAAATATGCCTCTTTTTACCCGCAGCAAATGCTTAGCTTTTCAGCCTGCAAAATAGTTTTACAGCATGTGGCTGTTTATTCTTCAAGATAAGGAACCTGGCCTCACTGAGTTATTCCATGTTTACAACCCATAGTCAGGAAATACTGATAGATAACAGAAACAAAATTGCATTAACTTTTCAGAGTTTTAAGTATTCATTTTATTCGAATGACTGCAGGACTCACAGAACATTTTATTGGTTATACAATACACCGGTGATTAAATATTTGTGTTGTACTTAGTTGTGGTTCTTTTCATTCCGAAGTTAATTGGTGAAACGTTAGAAGCTTTGCATTCATGCTTTTTGTGTTTAGTACTTGCACAATAAGTAATTGCATATGAGAGTTGATGCTAGAGTATGACAAGGCAGTGAATTTGATGACAAAGTATTCTGAATTACATGAGAATAATGTTTACCGGTTTGAACAATAATTGAAAAGAGAGTCAGCTTCTACTTTGATTAGATTGCTTTTATTTCTACCAGGGAGAGCAAATGGAAAGATAGATATCAAGTCAGTTCTGTGAGTCTGAATGTGACAATGGGAGTAATATTGCTTGTGATATTTGCAACATGAAACTTGCAGCATTCCATGCACTCCGTATCGATAAATCAGAGAAATAGGGTTTTTTGATTAATTGGTCATTATCTGCATAATTGCTGGAGCAATTGGACTCTTTTGTAATGTTTCTCTAATGAAAATTGATTAATTTCACAAAGTCATTCGTGGAGATCCTGTATATTGTACAGAGATAGTATCATATTCAAACATGCTTTTGAGTTCCTTTTATAGTGAAAGGGAAAACAAAAATTGTTTGTCACTGCACACTTCATGCATTTTCTTCTGTTTTTACAAGAATGGTTCACATGGCATGCATGTGCTTATGCTCTTGCAGGGATACGTGAATTTTGGCCGATTTGATTTTCTGAACTACTTCGTTGCTGGTTCAGGGCAAGTTGACTTTGTGCAAGTAAGTTGAAACACTTTAGGAAACTTTGCAACAATAAGCATGAGTGATGTAGGTAGACTTTACTTTGTCATGCAATTCACTTTTCATCGTGGGAAAGAATTGTACCAGATCGTCAGGCTATGCTTTGACTTTCTTTTTTTCTGAGTTAAGATGACTATCAGAGTGATGTTGAATCTTTAAAAGAAGAGATAAAAGGATAAGGAAAACTGCAAAAAAGAACTCAAGCACACTCTCACTGCAAATTATCATTATTATTGACAGGAAAAGTCTGAACAGAAGTCGCCCAACTTTGTTGCTTATATAGGACTCTGCTTGGCCCTACTCCCAGGGTGCAGCAGAAGTCTAGAATCTTTTCAATAAGGGGCCTTAAATGCCAAGAACCACATTTTGGCATACTTATAAGATCTCAATGGTAATGACTGCTTACCATGTGTTTTTGAGACCCTTTTCACTTGTTATCTGTCTTTTTAGCCTACTGTGGCCTCACAGTCTTGTTTAAGAACAGAAGGAAGTCAGACATCTCTGTAAAACTTGATGAAGTGAACTATTCCTTTTAGTGTTCTCTTTGAACTTGAGGTTTTCACGGGAACAGTCAATCGAAAACTTTGTAAACTGAATCCTCTTCATTATCTTACCAATGTCTAGGGTTTTCTTAATGGAGACCTGATGAATTGTGAGCAGAGTTATGACAAAATGGGGCGTACAGCTCAGGTTATAAACTGTTCTTTTCTCTTTGTAAATTTCATAGCATTCTGTTATACTGCTGCTGTAAGAAGCGTCGTCTATTCCTTTTATTCAAAGTAGCTTGTGCGACCAAGTTCCTAATGGTGTCCTTTTTTTTTTTCTTTTGCATGAGTGTAGGTGAATATCATATGTGGAAGTTGCTCGAATGAACAATGTAAAGGTTTGTGAGCTCTTCATTTCCAAGTGTTTGCCTCACACGCAGGGAATATATGACCCTTGAATTCATGACAATTGTTGTGTGTTCTGCTGTGTTGCTGGCCTGTCTTTGGTTGCTTGGAAGCAGAATTGATTTATTAGTTCATGATATCTAAATAGAATATAATGAGTTTAAAAGATTCTGTTGAAAAAGTTTGGAACAAATTGGAATAATGAGACCATTTCTGTTGCATGCCATGCTTTATTTCTCTCAAAGTTGTCTGACTAATTGCATTTGGTCAAATGCATATAGTGCATCTTAAAGTGTTCTTTGTCTCTGAGCTTGTGTTGCCTCTGTATGTATAAAATGGTGTGCAAGTAATTTATGCCACATGCAATTGTCTCTGTTGTCTCATTTCAGGTGGGCTTGGATGCATATGCAATGTTACCTACGAATCAACTTGCAGGTCTTCTAAACTGTGCCATGAGTTCATTTATTATTCTTCTTCTTTCTTTTTCCTGTTACATAGTGTTGGGTTTTCATATATAATTCAGTGAATTGGTATGCCGAGGATGAAAATGCTTCAACTTTGACTTTATGTGCTGAAGATGCATAGATTTGGGATCTTGCATGTCGTTTTCTGAAAGACATGATTGCTAAAGCTTTTATAGCTCCATTTGAACGAAAAAAGAAATGAATAGATTCATGATGATAAAAGAGCAAGACATTTTCAGTAAACTTTTTTCAGCACCTTCAAAAGGAAAGCTGGATCCAAATTACAGGAATAAAAGGTCAAGTTTTACTCTGTTGAATTCTACACACCACAAGCTGGAATTGGACCATTAAGATACCACGTCCATTGCAGTTCTCTTTTTTAAGTTAGACCAATACAAGTTATTACTAAAAATGTCCACTGATTTTGCCGTTGGAAGCCTACAGAAAAATTCTTGATTTACAATAAATCAAATTAGTGGCCAGCGAGTGAAAAAAGAGATTCAATACTGCCGGTAGAGTCACAAAATTGCTTTTGTAATCATTACTATATTGCTTTGAGACTTTGGAAGAACTCCCACATGGTCAGTGAAAGTATTCCACCCAAATGAATATACCTATATGGAAAAGGGAATGCGCTTCTGAAGTCGACGAGGAGAGTGCCGTTGTCATGATGTTGATCTGGCTTCTTCCCATTTTTATATTTACCTTCCTGAATAGAATCTGATGTTTTGATTTCTCAATAATTGCCTGTCTCTAATTGTGCCAGAGTATTTGTTGAACTCGCCATTCCATGTGAGAGACCAGGTCCACGGGTATTTGAGGGCTTCACTGTTGGTTTTCATCCACGATCATGGGAAATTGTATGTGACGGTTCTGATCTTACTGACATATATTAATTTTGTATTGCCAGAAAGAAAATGTACATAGCAAAAGGGGAAAAAACAATTTATTTGTACGAACTTGTAGGTTTACAATGGCATGACTCAATGGGGTTTTGAAAAGTCTCACCGTGATTTCAGGTGTAAGATCTTGCTGTAGTTGTTTTGCTTTGTCTTGCTTTTTAATATTTTGTTTTCAAACTTCTGTCACCAATGGTACTTTTCTTTTCCCTTTTTGGCACTGATAATTTCAAGAATAAAACATTTACCTTTTACAGCTTTAGGACTGAACAGGCTCATGTAGCCCTTTATATGACTGCAATTACTTCTCTTTCGAAGTTGTTGGGGAAGCCAATTATCAAGGTAGTCTGCTTCTCTCCATTTTAGTTTCAGGGAAGCCTGTTATATTTAGTGTTTTAGCCCAATATCTGATAATTTGTGGCTGCCCCAGGTTCTTCCAGAAAATGGCTTGGATATTCGGTTGTCGGGCTCAGGGGCAGCTGGGACACCTCCTACAACTCTGTCGCCCACAGTGTTGATTGTGGATTGGAGATGTATGGATTCTTTTTGCCATGCTAGCTTTCTGGTGTATAATCTTCTAAACATCTTGTTTTTAACTTTTCCTCCATCTTCAGGTGAGAAGGCCAGTGATGGTCCGTACGAAGTTAATGTCACTATCCCAGTAGAGGGTTTCGAGCCCATTCAGTTCATTCTTACAAAAATGTGTGGTACGCTTGCATTGCTCTCAAAAGTGAAAACAACTCTCTCTTGGTGGGATTTATCGACAGTTCAACAAAGATTTCTGCATTTTAGAGAACCAGTTTAAAGGCTTGTTATGGTATTGTGAGACCTCAGTTCACAGAAGAAGGCACTATGTTACCAACCCAAAACAACCCCCACCCCCTCCCTCCTCCACCAAAGGAAATGCAGACGTCACTGGAAACAGATAAACATGATAAGAATTAGATATGCATGTTAGAAGAGCCTATTTTAGTTTATCAAGTTATGATGCTGAGATAGATTGTTGCTAATGGCTGAATAACTGTTCTCCACCTTTTTCACTGACAACCCCCTGTCTTCTGTTTATTATCAACCTTAGTTTCATATTTAATGAAAGGAACAATGGCTGAGAACCCAAAGATAGATGGGCATTCATTAATCAAAGTCCCCAAATCAACTCAGTCTTGTTTTTTCAAATTTTGCAGAATATAGGCAGGTTCAAGGGCAAGATGCAACAAGAGGATGGGCTACATTTGGAGTGCTATCCTGCATGTATGATTACCTTCATTTTTATTTCTGCTTTAGATAAATACAAATACCGTATGTTCAATGGTGAGAAGTAAAATCACGAGAACATGTGATGGAGGCCTCTGTATAAGGTGCAGTTGGCGTTATGTAGGGCACTACTTTCCAATTTATGTAAGGACACACTATAAGATACTTTGTGATTTTATGTACGGCCTTTGATTAATGGTATGTCTCAATAGAGAGAGAATATTTACTTAAAGCTAGTAGTGATCTCAATCTTCCCACTGGCTTGTAGCAAATCGTTGCGTGTTTATCTTTGCTTCCTGAATATTGATATTTGGACAAATTCGAATTTGGCCTGACGCAGATTCATTGTCTTTTCAACACTGGCCTGTGTCGGAGGATTCATCTACAGAACTCGAGTGGGACACCTGGTAGGCTGTGTAGCTTTTGCTTAATACCATTAGATGGTCCTTTGTTGTATTTTGCAAATATATATATATATATATATATGTAGAATCATCTATTTATCTCTTGGTTACAGCGAGGGATCGATGCTTTGCCAGGCATGACAATACTATCTGCCTGCTTAGAAACGGTAAGTTTACTGCACTTATGGCAATTATGTAACTAGAGCTATCTTAGGCTTAACAATGTCAATTATTTTCTTAATTGGATACGGGTGATACATGATATATATGTTGAACTGAATGCAGACAAAGTTTGATATTATGTGGGTAAATATCGTTTAAGAGACATTGATATTTTTCATGAAGGGAATTCTGTCATTAGTTTGGTAAGCAATCAGTATGTTATTTCCTGGATAAGCATTGTTCCATATCTTGAGCCGGCACTGCAGCATGAAAAATTGTTTTGGAATTCTCATGTCACGGTACTCAAACAGTAATGGGAGCTTGTAAAGGAAGGGAACTCGTGTCAATTAGCAAACGATTGTTATTGCTGACTTCCCTTCATGTTCAGACATTTTTTTTTTCTAAGCATGTTCAGACTTCTTACAGTAAGTTGGATTTGCGTATTTATGAATAGGTGAGTGGAGCAGGGCAAAGTTACTCTCGAGCAGAAGACCTTAACAGTGCCTTCGCCAGAACCTCTTGGGAGCGCCCACCTGTTCCTGCTCAAGGAACGGGGAGACCAAGTGAAAAGAAGTACGGTTCGATATGAATTCGGTGTACCTCACGATCACGTCATTCAAACTTTTGGGGAAGTTCATGTTCATACGTCGAAGTCCACACGTACCAAGCCAAGATACGTGGGATTGTAACGTTTCACATTTTGTTATATTATGCAGTGAACGCAAGTGAAGCAATTTATAGCGAGAGTTTGGCTAAATCATTGGAAATTTTTATATATAATGTTATAAATTTTGTATGTATTGTAATGAAAAGAGATTATTTAAAATGATTTTATTCAAAAATTTTAATTTGCAAACATGTCTAAGACTGTGTTTGAGAAGTAAAATTTTAGTTATTGAGGTTGATGAAAAATGAGAGAGAATGAAAAAGTTGGTAAAAAAGTATAAAAGTTAGTAAAAATGTGAAAAAAAATGTATGAAAATTGATGAAAAAGTGAGGAGAGAGTGTTTTGTAATGATGATAAAATTTTAGAGTGTTAAAATTTTGTTATGCAAACAGAGTTTTAATTCTTTTCCTTTGTGAGACATTATCAGTATAAATTCGTTTAATGCATGATTTCTTCTAATACTGTCGGCTTTTCTCCCAGATAATTAATACATATTTCATAATCATTCTAGGTGTGACATGCGACTTGATACTAGATGTTTTAAAAAAAAATGCTTAAGATGGCAGATAGTAAGATAAATTAACAACAACAAAAAAATGTTAACCGACCATTTATTCTGAATTAAAAAGAGAAATTTCTACATCTGAAAAAATAATATTTAGTGGTTGAAAATACTTGATTAAATTGATATTCATGCTCGGTTAGTGTGTCTCTTAATTGGTCCAAGTTTGTCTGAGTCTAAAGCCTTAAAAATCACATAAAATTAAGAAAAATTGGGATCAAGATTTTCTGTTCTAATTACACAATGCTTTTCTGAGAGAGATAGACATAAAAGGTGGTTTCCACACCATTTAATGTTGTCCATATAAAATTTCGTGCAACATGAGTCCTACAAAATGGACTACCTATTGTGTCTATTTTTCTCAAAATTGTACAGTACAATTTGGACAAAAAATTATAGAGAATGTGCATCTGATAAATTGAATAAGATCGTACGTAGAAGGTTCTATAAAACTTAAATTTTCTTGCAGCAGTCAATTGGATTTCACTATAATTTGTTGGGACGAGGTTGGCAATATTTATGCTCGGACCAAAGTATCATTCATGATCGTGAGTAGTAATTTTAAATTATATATATATATCCAACATTTTTATTACTCAAAACATTTTAACAAACAAACATCACCATACATTTAACTGAGAGAGGAACTTTAAAAAAAAAAAACAGCTCGTATCAACGGGTAGGAATATGCTTATCACATTTTGCGGTGCTATGGTCCTATCAGAATAGGAAACCCGCGTTACACGCATGGTGCAGGGAAGGCTCGAGCCAGTGAATCGGACCCGGTAGGCCATGAATGAGAGGGAGGGAGGGAGACAGGGAGAGAGAGAGAGAGAGTTATTTTTCGATCGGTTCACGCAGTGCAAGTCATTGTCATTGTCATTAGCTACTGTTCTGCATGGAGCGGACGTCCAAAAGCAGATGCTGATCGTCTTCCTCTTTCTTTGATCATTTTGTACAAAGTTTTGATCGGATTTTCCACGTGTACGGTCAGCACTGCCTGTTAGAAAGAACGGTTTGGTCCTATAAGATCGTGCCACATCACATGGTCGTTATAGTAGCCATTTCCGTTGTAAAAAAGTTGCCTCGAGAATTCAAACTGACCACGAAAGATGGTTCGACTCAAGGCCCAAGAAAAATTGATGGATTGCAGTTGAAGAATCGATAGTCTTGAATTGGAGGAGTAGCTCTCCAACCCCAACTGCACCTGATCACACTACGATGGATCTGATTAACCTAATTAATATGCTCTTCAATGCCGTTTGTTTCAGACTAAAGCATTACTTTTTTCCGAGAAAATCCTCAATGTGTACTGCAGGCAGATACTTAACAAGAATAAAGTGTACGCCAGACAGACTCCTTTGTGCCAAACTTTTTCTTAGGTAGCATGAAATGTCAACATACAATTAGCAGAAGAGAACAAAATCTTACCCCACAAAAAGCTAAAGAAAAAAAAAAGTATCATGCACCGCAACAAAGTATGCGATTGATGAAGCACATCTTCTAGAGAAATAGGTCTTTTTTCTTTTTCATTTTTGTCGTTTAGATATAGAGAAATGGGTCAATTTGTCGTTTTTTTTTCCTTGTAATGAGTAGGAACTCAAATTTTGGGCTGGTGCAGCTATTTTCAAGCTACAAAAGCCAATCTCTTGAATGGGTCATTGTTTGCTGTTTCCATTATCAATATCACTTGGTGACCCTAAAGAAAAAAGTAATCCTTGGAAAGGTTGCCAGTTGTGTAAGGTACGATTTGAAGGAGGAGAAAGATTCAACCTTAATTAATATTACCTTCTCATCTGGCTTCGGGATTACTTTCCAGATTCCTGTAGACATAATTGGAAGACACCAATCATTTTGAATTCATATATACAATGCATTTTGTCAACACAGAGTCGGTGAGTTTACATCCACTTTTGGCGCTATTCTCTTATTAAAGTCTTCAACCCCATGACCACAAAACGGACGGATACTCTACCATTCGGACCGAATTGCATATCAATTGATGAGAGATAGAGAGGTGGGTTCCGGACACTCCGCTTTTATTTGGTCACTTGAATTGTAGAAGATTCCAATCCAAAACAAAATAACTGCAAAAATACAGGTTGACCAACTATTAGTGAGCTTGTAGCTCAATTGGCGCCTCCTTTCAAAAATGAGGGTATGATCTGGGTCACTCCTCAGTCCCCTTTTCCTAAGTTACCTTAAAAAAAAATACCCAACTCAGTCCTTCACTTAAATTATCAAGTTTTTTTTTCTAAATCTTAAATTATCTAGTTAATTGTCTGGATCATGGGCATGCACCGAACACTTGTAAGGAGAAAGCTGGCAGAAGAAGAAAAAAAGGGGTTTAGCTGAACTATCTAGAATTTGATCTGAAAAAGGCACGAGAGAGAAAAAAAAATTGGTAAATTACTTTCACGTATTAATCCTTCACTTTTAAATTTTAAAATTATGAACTCTTAATTTTCATATTTTTACAAAATCACCCTTCGGTCAGTATATTTTCTCGACGGCAGCACTTGTCACCTCAGCATAAGTTATACGTGGCACTGAACTGAGCCATGTTATTTGCCTCCTGATTTGTTTCATTTTTTTCGCAAAACTCAACGTCTCCAGCTTTTTCTCGTCATCTTCTCCGGCAGGTCTCCAGCTTCTTATCGCTCTTCACAACCCTCACCTTCTTCTTCAAATATATTGGGTCCACCATATATGCTTTAGGCTCCACAAGCACACCTTTTTCCTCACCTTATCATCTTTTCTTCGCCATATTGAAGATCTTTTCCTGTACTGTACAGATCCACCATATCCATTTCTTGTTATTTCTGTACAGATCTTTTTCTTTACAACCAACACAAACATCTGAACACGATCCCACCCTTACAACCTAAGAATTCAATTGCAGACCGAGAGATAATAATTTTAACTCTGCGCAATTCGATAAGACTCCATTCAATGGAAACGGATCTGGTACGTACCCACTCAAAACCATATCCAAAAACTACCAACTGAACTACAGCTGTGCTTGCGTTAGGCCTGTTCGATTGCTGAACACCTCTTCCACTCCCCCGACAGAACGCCCATATAGCAATTGGAGACTTGCTTCTTTGTACAATTCGTGCTCGAGCGTTCCGAACCCACAAGTGTTGACCAAAACCGAGCGAGACAGTGAAATTATATGACATCAGCTTCCTTTAAGTTAGGACATCGCTTCACTATATACGCCATTTTCAGCTTTTTCCTTTAGTCGTCGTCGCCGAGACTTACTAGAACAAACCTCCTATATGGACAAAGGCAATAACTATTATGATACTGGTGGTGCAGATTGCAATTCTTCCCAAGTTGGTGGGAGACGTCAATTTCCTCCTCTTGATCTTCTTCGTGTCTATATGGCAATCTGTGTAATGATCCCATGAGTTGCCTTCAGCAGAACCGCAAAAAATACGGGTGGTGCAACCGTGCAAAGCATGTTCGCGTTATGCAGACAAGTAGACAACCCATGAGTTGCCTCCAAGAAAAGGATCCTTTCCAGTCACAGCCTCCACAAAGGCTGCCTTGTCCGCATACAGTTCAGCATCCTGGAGCACGAACTGCGGTAATGTGATATCATCGGGCACTGGAACGGCCGGAAATTGGCTTCCAAAAATATGTTAGTTAGTGTATCATGGTTGGTTACCATGTCATCATGGACGCAAGGAACTGGTGCAAACTTTAGTTTTTGCACTGTTCTGATTTTAGCAGAAGGTATTGAGCTTTTATTTAACATTATTTTGTATTGTGTGGATCAGTATGCACTTATGGTTTATTTCCAGCATGGAGGAGCCATGGTTTTGACATTTCTTACTGGAGCTTTGCACTCTCTTCTATAGCCTTGAAGAGAGCTTCAACTAGGAAGAATAGAAACGTACGTCTTTCACTGACCCACCATAATATTTACCTTGAACAAACTCATTTCATGTATGACGGTGAGATAACTTGCATTTAAAAGGCGACCCTTCTTAGAAATTCACCAGGAAATCCTCTCCGCACGTGGCGTTCCGAAACGGTCTTGTAGACTTAAACGCACAGCTCAACACCCGCCTTGAATGCCCGTCAAACTCCCCAACGTTCGTCCTAGAATGCCACCTATTACACAACGTCGGCATTTTTGTTTAGACTACATTAAACTGAGAGAGAGAGAGTGAGCTGAGCATGCGAAGAAGAAGAAGAAGAAGAAGGGAGGGAAGAAAGAAGAAAGAAAAGAAAGGAGGGGAATGAAGGAGGGACGACACTGTTTTCGAAAAATGAAATGAGAGTTTTCGTTGAGCTGTAAGTTCACTCATGCTAGATGTAATTTATGTTGATGCGGCAGAATCTACCGTTAATATGGACGGAAGGACGGAAGGGTTAACGAAAGGGTGATTTTGGTTGTGTTTGCGTTGTAAATTTTTAGTGTTGTTAAAATTTTAGGTATTGGGTTTAGTGAAAAAGTGAAGAGAGAGGTAATTTTTTATATTTGTTTATAGTAAATAGTAATGATTTGATGGGGAGAGAGAGATTATATTGTAATATTTAATTGTGTTAAAATTTTAGAGGGGGTAAAATTTTGGTACACAGACGCACCCTTTGTCAAAATAAGAAAATTGAGGGATCAATAATTTTAAAGTTTAAAAGTGAAAGATTAATTCGTACGTAAAAGTGTCAAGACCTAACGATTAAAATAATAATTTTCCAAAAAATTTGTTGCGGTTTTAAGCAAGGAATATGGTAAAATATAACGCTCAGAAGCCAAGACCGCTGATATAGACCTTTCCCTTCTAACTTCTAAGCCAAGGTGTGGGTGGCTAGTGCCTAGTTGGGGGCCACGCCCTTCGCACTCTGCTGTCTGCAAAACAATCAGCCTATATTTTAGGCCTTTTTAATGGTTCTTTAACATTTTTTTTTTGCATTTTTGTAGGTCACCGTTTAGATTCCAAACTACTTAGAAGAAATGAATAGAAATTAAAAAAATTACAACACCCCATAATATGGAAATTCCAAAACAAATCTTAACACAATCAACGACATGACAATAATCACTCTATTTAACCAAATTAATCAATTATTAGAACGAATAGACTTTGATGCTTCAGAATATGATTTTATGCAATTGGTCTCCCCAACAGTACATTACTGGCTTCCTAGCAGCTTCTACCCTTTGCTGTGAGACCAAATGTTAAAATTGACCGGGTGTTATCTCCTATGGTAACTACGGAAATTAGTAATGGCAAGTCAAAAAAGTTTGATTCGCTGTAATCAGCTAAGAGTTTCTAGCATATCACGTTCAGCTAATAAGGCTAATTAGGAATGAAAAGCTATCAATTATGGAATCTCTCTCTCTCTGTAGATTTTACCAAAGGTCTATAAAAGTTCCTCCTATAAATACCCACAAAGCTATTCAGCTATCATCATAGCAAGTTTTGAAAATTTCCTCTGCAAGTGTTATATATAGGGTCCACCGCGGTTCTGAAAGTGCAGGACAAAAGAGAGACAATAATAATGTCTCAGTTTACAAGCTTTCTCATAGTTCTCTCTCTTTTCGCCTCTGCTTCCTTTTGCTTCTCTAGCCAGACCAATGGTGGTTACCTATACCCTCAGTTTTATGACCACTCGTGCCCAAAAGCTCTAGAGATCGTGAAGTCCGTCGTGGCCAGTGCTGTGGCCAAAGAAACCCGCATGGCAGCTTCATTACTTAGGCTCCATTTCCACGATTGTTTTGTCAAGGTCTTGCTACCAGCCAAAACTATGTTATCTATGCATGTGAATTGTGAACGTCTTGTAAGCAAAAACTTTTTATGATTGCTGAAGTATTTAAACCTGAGTTGCAGGGCTGCGATGCATCACTCTTGTTAGACAACAGTGGGACTATAATCAGTGAGAAGCGATCAAATCCCAACCGGAATTCAGCAAGGGGCTTTGAAGTCCTGGACCAGATCAAATCTGCATTAGAGAAAGAGTGCCCTCATACAGTATCCTGTGCTGATATTGTGGCTCTGGCTGCTAGAGACTCCACTGTTCTAGTGAGTGCAACAAATTTATAAGCCTTGTACTAATTTTGTTACTTGACAATACAACTCTTAGCTAGCCAACAATCACAACCTAACCATCTTTTGAACATTTTATCACAGGCTGGTGGACCCAGCTGGGAGGTCCCATTAGGAAGGAGGGACTCCAGAAGTGCAAGCTTGAGTGGCTCCAACAACAACATTCCTGCTCCAAACAACACATTCCAGACTATTCTCACCAAGTTCAAGCGACAAGGGCTTAACCTTGTTGATCTTGTTACACTATCTGGTAATTACAGAGCTTAACGTACCATTAACCTCCTAAAACAAGATTCTAGTACTATGATACGAGATATATACAACCAACAAATAAAAAGATTGAAAAAAAAGCAGAGCATTAACTTGGTAGATTACTCTGTAGTACAAGAAAAGTTTAAGTTGGAACTCTATGGTACTATATGCGAGTACAAGTAAGACATATGTAGTACTCTGGTTCAACGGTGGTTTACTTTTCCTTCCAAGATTACTGTAATTTTCAACGACGGTTATGCAGGGAGCCACACCATAGGGAAAACCCGGTGCACCAGCTTCAGGCAGAGGCTTTACAACCAGTCAGGCAACGGGCTGCCCGACAACACTCTTGATCAATCATATGCCGCCCAATTGCGAACCCGATGCCCGAGATCTGGTGGTGACCAGAACCTGTTTCCCTCGGACTTTGTCAGCCCAACAAAGTTTGACAACAGCTACTTCAAGAACTTGTTGGCTTCCAAAGGCCTCTTGAACTCCGACGAAGTTCTTCGGACAAAGAGTACAGCATCACTGGAATTGGTGAAGCAATACGCGGAGAACAACTGGCTTTTCTTCCAGCAATTCCCCAAGTCCATGATTAAGATGGGAAAAATATCTCCATTGACAGGTTCGAAGGGAGAGATCAGAAAGAACTGCAGGAAGGTTAATACTTAGAAAAGGAACACGTTTCCATTGAGTATTGTGTTAATTGTATGCGTTATATTTGTTTCATTATGTTCTTCTATTTCCTCTATTGTCCCAGAGAATCTCCAGTTGTGTAGCTTGATGTCGGTGTGCTTTTGTGGACTTCATTATCAAATAAAAGATTATTTCGGATATTATCTTAAAACTGTCAAAATTTTAGTGTACTCGGTTAAATTAGGCTTGTTCGTGATAAGCCTGGCCCAGCTAGGGGCCTAGGTGAGCGTCTAAGGCAGCGTTTGTCACTAAAATTTTATCCAAAATTTTATCTCTCTCCTAATAAAATATTTCAATATAATCTCTCTCTCTTCCATAAAAAAAATATAAAAAATTACAAAAACTATATAATATTATATCTCTCTTCACTTTTTCACTAAACCTAATACCAAAAATTTTACCACACAAACCCACCCTAAGATAACATTTATGGTACTGGTCCGAGACCGGCTTGGCCCGACCGAAACCCGATGGAAATCCTTATGTTAACAAAAATAATTTTCATTGTATAAAAAGATAGACTATTCGTTATGTAATAGACTGAAATGCTATTATGCAATGAACAATAGATAGCGTCTATAAAACCTCCGGACACGGACATCTGTCCCCCGCAGGGTTTATGCCCGTCTCGTGGAGCTTCAAAGCCATGAAAACTGTTCGAAGCAGATTCAAGTTTTCAACAGCAACAAATAGGGGGATGTTTGTTTGCCAAAATATTGGGGTATATTCTCAAAATTTTGGGAATCTTTACTTTATTGAGATTTATTGGGGTTTGTGAAAAGTGAAGTGTGTAGGTGTAAAAGTTAAAAATTTTGGAGTATGTTTGGTTTGTTCGATTTGTTGAGACCCCAGATATTTGGGGTCTCAAACATGCCCCTAATATCTGTTGATATTGCCGAAAATAACAAAAGCCCCTAGAAGATGAGGTCGTTGCGGTTTATTTCTCGTATTCGCCAATCCTTACCGCACAATCGTGGCCTGAATTTCCACACAACCCCAAACCCTAACCTCGTGGCACAAATCCAGTCCAAGATCTCTCGTTCTCGATCCTCATCTTTGTTGAATCCTACGCGGGAGTGCACCTCTTCTGCACTGGAATCAAAACCGGCTCCATCTGAGACGGTCTCGCAGATCGTCGACGAGCTCGTAGGCCTCACGTTGCTCGAAGTCTCGGACCTCGTGGAAGTTCTGCGCGATAAATTGGGCGTGGGAGAGATGCCAACGATGATGATGATGATGCCGGGTATGGTGCCAGGAGCATTGAAGGGCGGGGCGAAGGGAGGTGCGGCGGCCAAGGCGGAGGAGAAGGTGGAGAAGACGGTTTTTGATGTGAAGCTCGAAGCGTTTGATGCGGCCACGAAGATCAAGGTGATTAAGGAGGTGAGGGCGTTTACTGATTTGGGGTTGAAGGAAGCCAAGGATTTGGTGGAGAAGACGCCCACTCTGTTGAAGAAGGGGGTGACCAAGGACGAGGCCGAGAAGATTATCGCAAAGTTGAAGGAGATAGGCGCCAAAGTTTCAATGGAATAAGGTACTGCACTTGCCCTTTTTTTAGATTGTTTGTATGTTGGGAATGAGAATAGGTGGCGCCAAAGTCTGTTAAATTGTTTGTATGTAATCCCTTTTGCTGATGAGTTTATTGAATTGGTCACGATAGGTTGGTTAGTGTGATTTGGTTCCTTGTATATTCAGGTGGTAATTTGTGCATGATCTGTATTCCAAGGGTCTGCTGCTTGCACACACTTCACTGGGTCTAAGAGAAAGTCATTACTTTTTGCTACCCGAAAGAGTTGTCGGAGACTCCGGGAATGTATCAAGATTGGTTCGTGGGCTTGTAGCTGGCTAGAAGGACTAGCCTCTTAAGTTTTCCGAGTTTAGCTTAGTGGATGCGTTCGGCTTTCTGAGCTAACATAAGTGGCAACGTGACAACGACGTGTGAGATCTTCTGTAGGTGGATTTATGGTTGTAAGATGAGTTACCTGTAGTGGTGGTCTTTGACATGGTTCATTTTGAATCATGTCAACCCACTGTACCTTGCTGAACGTATTTCTAGTTTTCTAGATATATCTTCTGCTCCAGTAAAGAGTTTGCTTCTGCTTTACTGCTTATAGATTGCTCTATAGAAGCCTGGTGCCATAATATCTGATTCATATGCTTAATGTTGGTGCTACACATATGATGAGCAAATATAGAGTATGATGAATTAGAATTTTGTAATTGTACGAGTAAAGGGGATCCAAAGATTGTTCAAAGCACAAACAAGAGTGAAAAGTACCTCATTTACAAGAGAAGGAAATTGGATATAAGCGTGTGAAGAGTAAAAATTTTATAACGTAGAAGTTAATAATGATGAAGTAGAAGTGGTTATAACTTAGAAGCTAATAATGATGGAGTAGAAGTGGTGTTACTGAGATTTAATACTTAACAAGGAGGAATTTTTATTAGGGGGGCTGCCGGTCGCAGCATTTTGCCAAGTTGGCAGGAGCTTTGATGTGATGGTCCATGGTGGGTATTGAGTAAATCTTTCTAATCAAGAATGGATTTTGCATTACTGAGGTGTAGTGACCAATGCTGTTGTCATGGTGTTTGAGGATAGATAGAAATATAAATGAAGTTGTGGTTGGATGTGATCATCTTCTCTTCCCATCTAAAGCAAAAGGCTGTTTTCCCATTTTTGTGCACAAAAACAGTGTGATGCAATTCTTCTTGCCTTCTTGTTCTTCTGCTGTATTAAGGCTTTTGGAGCATGCTGGAAATGTGGTCTAGAAGTCATATAGAAATGTTCTGGGCTCTAAGTCTAAAATAGGGCAAACAAAATCTTGTTGAGTTACACTTTCAATTGTTTAAATTGACTCAGGGTCTGTGTTTTCTTTTTCATATGGAAATATATTGCTTGTCACTGGCAAGTGGCAACAGATACGTCTTTTGTACTCAACCTGAAACAAATGTTTATCATATCACACAAACTGCCTCATAATCGGTTACTGTGAAGGCAACATTTTTTTTTTGGGTAACGGTGAAGATAATGAAGGCAACATTTATTATCAATGCAATGTTACTAAATTGATCCTTGTCAATTTCAATATCTGACCTCTGGTTTTTATATTTTTTTTAGACTTACCTGGGATGAGAAGATGAAGATCACAAATGCCTCGCATGGCATGGCATGGATAGTCAACATCAAGTGTAGCCGAAAATTAATGTACCACACTTGAATTATTTTTGGCAAGTTATAGAGGTCATTGGTTTTCTCCATAATGCAGAGCATTCGTTGTTATAAATGCTTGATTAATCGTGTTCGACTTGGGAAAGAAGTGCATCCAAGCAAGTCCCTTTCTTATATTCTTATCATGCATATTTTCAACAAAACTTCCTTAAAGATTCTTAACCTTTTAGAGAACTGGTTTTTGAGGATGCATGCAGTCATTATTTCATGGATTGTTTTCGAATTTTAGTTCGTATATCTTTCCAGTAGCTTCCCTGGCCAGCAATGGCCTTGCGATTTGACACAACTGAATAAAAGTACGCCCCTAAAAGACTGGAATTTGGAGGTGGGTGTGTATGTGAACGTCGTTGCCTGATTGGATTTTATGGTATGGTCTTGGAGCAGATATTCTTATAAGTTAATCCACTGTCATACATTATAGCCTCTTGAAGTAACATGTTTCTTGCCCAAAAATCTTGAGACTTTTACTTATAGACAATGGCTTCCCTCCACGCCAAGCTAAGTGATTATTGGGTTACATTGAAGTCTTTCAGTCGCTAGAGCAAGGTCCTGGTCGTGCCAGCGACGGGTTTGGTGCTCTCCACAGCCACAGGTAGCCTTTGTTCAATTTGTATATTGTAGTAATTTCTTTTAGAATACATTCACACTTAAGCTACTGGAATGAATACTAGCGGGTGAAGGACGAATACTTGTTGACCAACCGAAGTTCGAGCAACCGAAGTTACTTCAAGCCGCAGATGTTTCGACAGCTTTATCCGGGCAGGAGGCATCGTGGTTGCGACCAAGAAAATTGGTGTTAACCCTGTTGGTTAACAGCGGCTTTGTCAATAACAGTATTATGTTTTCCTCGACATCTAAAGGGGGACAGGAGCTGGTTGTTGCTGGCTCCACTGCAAGGATCAAAGATCACTATTACCAAAGTATTGTATCCCTAACGCAGGTTTCCCGCCATAACCCCTTGGCAGCATTTCGAGTTATATTGATATCTGGAAGCACTCTTGCCTTGTGTGGTTGGGGCTTGGTGTTGAGTAACTTGCATGAGTAAAAAAAGAAACAGAATTTAAATCCTATACTCTTCAGTAGATGTCACAGATTCTTTTCCATAAGTCTTTAAGTTCTTAGGTCGAATGATGTTGGAATATGCTTCAAGGTCTCCGTAATATCCAGACAAGCAACAAGCCACTGCTATTTTTCCTAATGCGTAGAAAGCCACCTTTGTGGACTTTGGAACTCTCCCTTCGATTTGTCTATTGTCAAACTTTTCATATTTGACTTTCACTATCAAACCCACCAACTTTCTAATACAATTCAAGTCTCTCTCTCTCTCTCTCTCTCTCTCTCTCTCTCCCTCCCTCCCTCCCTCCCCGTGAGATTTGAGAAAAGTGAAAGAGATCATGAGTGAGGTGAATCACCAAAGGATCAAAACCAACGGAATATGGATGCACATAGCAGAGCAAGGGACAGGACCAGTAGTGCTGCTTCTTCATGGGTTCCCAGAAATTTGGTACTCATGGCGCCACCAAATGACCTTTCTTTCCGATCAAGGTTTTCATGCGGTTGCACCTGACCTGAGAGGCTATGGCGACTCCGACTCTCCTCTCAGCCCCAACTCCTACACTCTTCTACATCTTGTGGGTGACCTCATAGGCCTTCTAGACCATTTTGGCGAACAACAGGTATAAGTTAATCTAAGCATCCATCCATGTGTATTTGTATTTGCACGTCTACAACTGTGTATCTTCGTCTTGATTTTGCTGATTATGTTCTATAAGAAGGCTTTTGTGGTGGGACATGACTGGGGAGCAACTGTTGGCTGGCATCTCAGCTTGCTCAGGCCTGATAGAGTCAAGGGGCTAGTTGCTTTATCTGCTCCCTACTTCAAAAGAAACCCAAATTCTCGAGTCGTTGAAGAATTCAGAGAAATGTTTGGAGATGGGTTTTACATTTATCAATTCCAGGTACTATGGTTTACTTTATATGCGTGTATTGTTTGATCAGAGATATGCGCGGGCATGCGTGGGGTTTGTGTTTTGATGGGTGTGGTTGGATAGGAATCGGGAAGAGCAGAGAGGGCTTTTGCGAGGTATGACTATTTGACGGTGATGAAGAAGTTCCTGCTCTTAACCAAGACAGATTTTCTGGTAGCTCCCCCGGGGATGGAGATCATTGACTATCTAGAGACACCATCGGTGTTGCCCAAATGGATTACTGAAGAGGAACTTCAGGTCTATGCAGACAAGTTCCAAGAATCTGGCTTCACAGGTCCCCTCAATTACTATCGTGCTATGGACCTGCAAGTGTAAAAGCATCTCTCTGATTTGTTAATTTTATCTTTTCTTTCTTCCAATTTTCGCTTCTAGCTCATTTATGAGAGAGAAATTCCATTGTGGATTGAATCTAGTAGCCATGATCAGTGATCGAGGCATAATTCATGATTTAGCATATGCTAAAGATCTCTTCGTAGCATAGAAAGTGCAGCAATATGGATGGGATCGCAAACTATGGCACATTTAGAAAGTAGGATTTCATTCCTCCATGCTAAGTTAATTGAAGGGCAAATGCATCCACAGTAACTATGGTATAAAAAAGTTACAAATTTGTCAATGAGATAAAGAAAGTTGCAAATTAATCATTGTGGTAAGGGTTACGTTAAAAATACGTCCTTCTGTCCATCTCTATTTCTTTCACTAATGATAGATGCTATTAAGCACTAACTCCAGCATACTACGTATCCAAGTAGATCTCGTAATTCTCTAGTATCTATCGTTAGTGAAAGAGACGGAGATAGACGAAGGATATATTTCTAACGTAAACCTTATCACAAGGATTAATTTGTACCTTCCTTTACTTCAGGGACTAATTTGTAATTTTCTTATACCACAGAAATTGGTGCATTTTTGCCTTAATTAAACCCGTTTAGATTGAAGGTCTTGGTTGTGCAATGAGATACTGAGCAAGGCTAATAAATCTCTCACTGGCAAGAACTTGAACTTCCAAAATGTGACAGGAACTGGGAGCTTCTGGCGCCTTGGCAAGGAGCAAAGATTACTGTGCCAGCAAAGTTCATTATTGGTGACAAAGATATCGGTTTCAAATTCTTGGGAATAAGGGAACATGTGGCAGGAGACGTTTGCCAGGGACTCGTCCCCAACCTCGAAGTTACTGTACTAGACGGACACCATTTTATCCAACAGGAGAAAGCCCAAGAAGTCTCGAACGAAATTCTTTCTTTCATTCGAAAATTCACCATGGATTAGTGGATTTTCTTGTGTTCGGGGCAAAGTAGGAGCCTTCCTCGCCATCTATATTTGTATGCAAAAACTCTTAAACAGATAGGTATACTCCACAATACATGTTTCTTCTGTATGTTTTTATGTTGTGGATTAATTACAATTTCTCTCTTGGTTTTTTTCTTCGGTTAATTATAATTTCATCTCTTAAACTACTACCCGATTCTCAAATGCCCTCACAAATTTTAACTCGTTGCAACTCATCTCATAAACTACTATACTTCTCATTGTGATTTCATCTTTTAACCGACTGAAGTTATTATATCGAACGATTTATATCCCACGTAACATACATGTGATTTTCTCCCTACATGAAAATATAATTTTACCCTCATTTGAGAGTCCTCCCTAGTATTTTACAGTGCTTCTAGCAATTTGTAGAGCTAATAAATAATATGTAATTAGGTAGTTTTTTTATTAAAAAAAATGACTCACTTAGAATTGAACTTATCAAATTTGTCTTTTCAAATAAAGAGAAGGCCACATATAGTTTACGTGGGACGAAAACCGTTCGATATAACTTCAGCATGTTGGGAGATAAAATTGCAACGAGAAATAGGGTTGTTCAGTGCCACTGGAAAATTTCAGTGGCACCGGAACCGGGTTGTCGATACCCAGCTTCACCAGTGTCGGTTTAAGGTTTTGCAAAAAAACTCAATGCTATTCATAGTTCCCCGGTTCTCGGGTACCGGGTTTTTTTTTAAACAAACCGTTTTGTTTGCCGTTTAAACCCTGGCCTCCCACATTTGTTCGCACTTCGCAAAACCCCCTGCGTCTGGTTGTTTTCCCATCCCACCCGGCCACCTGTGCCCCCCTCTCTCTCTCTCTCCCTCCCCTCCCCTCCCTCTCCTGTTGACCAGAAGACCACCACGCCTGTAGTTGTCGCGCTTCTCGTCGCCGACCACAGGTCCCCTCCTTCACACATTTGTGCATTTTCCCCATTGTTTGCTGTTTTTAGGGTTTGTAATTTAATAAATTTGGGTATGATAGTAAAGAGCTTCTGTAGTAGCCATTGGAAACTGCAACAGCTAAGCTATTTGTTGCCATCACTATCTTTGTCCACACAGATTTCGTGTGAGTTCATTGCTTTTAACATCCCTGTGATATTCCCTCAATAGCAGAATAAGGAATTATTGCTTTTCCCAACTGTAAATCGGCAATGAAGGATAATATTTCATGTAGTTTTAAGGCTCTTTTATCTCTTATTTAAGACATTAGGGATACTATTTACCATGTTTATTTGGCTGATTAATTGTTAGGAGATGAAAAAATCATAGTGTATTTTTGGTCTTGTGTATTTCATTTTCAATTATTTTCATTTTTAGCATTGGAATATTTTTGTTCATGACCCAAAATGAATGTAGCTTAACCGGAAACCACCACTGCTAAGGGCCGATTTTTGTCCTTAACAGTGTAAGAGTAGTGTAAGAGTAGGTGGCAATTATTTAAAAATCGGGCCAAAACCGGCACCTACACCGAGGTTGAACAACCCTAACGAAGAAATATAATTTATGAGGGCGAGTTGCAACGAATTAAAGTTTGTAGGAGTATTTGAAAATCGAATGATAGTTTGAGGAGACAAATTGTAATTAACTCTTTTTTTCTTCCTAATGTTTTTCCATGTGGTATCTTTGAGACAGTATGGCCATTGGCCAAAGACAAAGTTACCATGGGTACAAAGTGCAGACTATGAAAATAAAACAAAAATGGAACCCACCAAGCACGTAAGAGAAGCATATGCCAGCAAGTTCCAGACATAGTGAAGCCACAGAATGGGTTCTTAACGTGGTGTCATCTCTAAGTTGTGACAAAAAGTGAGTAAAGCAAATGAATCCCATTGCGACCACACGTTCAGTACTGTTTATTGAACCTTGGAGCCATATTCCTAGGAAACCCACCTACGCTGTTCAGGATAAATCCCTAGGGTTTGTATCAACATCAACCTTTAAACTTTGATTTTGGTGATACTAATGCGGTTTAACAGGCCCACAACTTGTTTGGCTTCCAACAACAACAAACACCAATCAGATCCACCATAGGTCCATAGTTTATCTAGGCAACTTCTAACTATCCACTTGCTACCCATTTTTCCCCGCCATAGGCGAAATTATGTCATGTAGTTCTCATCAGCATTGCCTTGACGCGACTAAAAAGGTGTTTTGTATACCACAAGTAGTAGCACACTGGGGAGATATCAACATTCCGATTCGCTCCCCCTGGAATATATAGTTTATAGCTCTTGAAGTCATCCCTTCCTGCTCTAATGAAGTGAGAAGTTTTTCACCAAGATACGTGTTCCAAGTGCAAAGTTAGTTTCAGCTCCATGCTACTAGTTCAATGGACTGCAACCTCATCTGGGATACGAGTAAATGAGCAAAAGATATAATGGCCAAGGCCTTCCAAGCTTTGGTGGCTGTGTTGCAGTCCATGTAAGTTGTAAGAAGCAGAACCATCAAGGCTTTTCTGTTCAGGTTAAAAATGAATAGAAACCATACTTGCACATAGTCGAGTCACCTAGAACCACGCATCACTATTCAACCTCATAATGATGAGTCAATATCCATTCAATGCATTCATTAAGCAATCAGGGTAATGTAGTCACTTCCCTATTTGTTGTGAGGGGAAAAGTCGAGGCAAAAAAAGAAATAGAAACCAAAAGATGCACTTTTGAAAATTTATTGAGAAGTGTGTACATGCCGAATTTTTTTAAAGATATCAAGGTAGGGGATAGCTACCAAAATTTCAAGAAAACATAGAATCAAAGAAATTTCAGTCCTTCCGTCTTGCAATTTTTAGCAACTTTAGGACATTTTCATACACAATAAACGTTATTGAAGCAGCAGGAACATTTTTCAGAAGGTTTGGCGTGATGCCTTTGTAAAAACCCTTGACACCCTCGAACCTGCAAGCCCCAACAGAACAGAATTAGCCTTGGGAGGACATGTCTCAAGCTTACCATGAAAGCTAGAACGTCTCAATGCCCTAAACAGCTAAGCTGGTTTATAGTTGGGATGAACCCAAATCTGACATTGGCAACTGGAAACCAATAGCCCTTTATTCAATGATAAGTTTGGGACAATATGAAACAGATTTTGCTTATAGAAATATTATCTCCTACAAGAGAGGGTCAACTGGTCCTTGGTGCTTGGAGAAACAAGTGCCTAGTGGAGGCTCTCTTTGGCTTTACCTGTTTTCTTGCAAAGGACATGCGAATTTGAAATTCAAGTTAATCCCCCCCCCTCCTCCCAAAAAGAAAAAAACAGAGAAAAGGGAAAACATTAAAATGTATGGGCAACGACAGAAATTCACAAGAACCTGGATCTGCTACATACAAAGCATGGAAAGACAGATTGTTCACTAAGACTGTACTCTAGGCTGATTCACAAACTTGTAAAGCGTGACCAATCAATTATTATTTACGAAGGAACAAAGTGTTTATGCTGTTGCTTTGGGGGAAAAAGGGGTGTTTTACTCGAGCATTCTTTGGTGGCCACAGAAATACGGATATTAAATTTGGCTAAATCCCATACTCACCGTGCAGTTTCCTTCACAACATGCCAGCTATCCATATATCTGGGGATTCCATCACTACTAGGTCGTTGCTGCAGGGGAAAACAGGTACGAAAGAATTCCAGACATTACTATGAAAAACAAGTAAACCTAAAGGCATGCAGTATTCTAGACGCAACTTTAGCATTGTGCTAAGGCGAAAAAGTGATATTCCACAAAATGTTTGAGATTTGGCAATATATACAAGGAAAAAAAGGAATTAAAGGGTTTAATGATGTTACACCTGCATTCGAGCTCGTACAACCTGAAAAATCAAGTCAGCCAAAGAGATAAGCAATGATCGGCTAGCTAACAACTGAAATCACCAACTTCAGGGATTTACCACCACCCAAGAAGAAATGCCTACCTGGAATGGATACGTCAGAAGAATGGCAGCCATCTTTGAGGATGCACCCAGAACAGCATAATCAGTCGATTTCTGGGCAAAAATGGTAGACTAAGAATTTGTATACCATAGCAGACAAGTCAACTTATATCAGAGATACAAACAAAAGCAGTAGTTGATATCAGTAGGCACAAACTTATACTTCGGAACCACAACTACCTTTTTAGAGAGCCTAAAATTTGGAGAAGATAGAATAGGAAAGTAACCAAATTGCCATGCTATTGCTGATCTGAGTCAGTGGTGTCACTCAAAAAGCATACACTTCTCTCCAATTTGTATCTTTGTAATACTCAAAAACACACTACTCTGAAAGCCTTGGGTTTTAAATACTTAAGATGAAGCATGGTAGACATACAAACCACTTTTGTCAAACTATCTAAGGCATGGTGTAAATTGGCACCTATATTATTTTCACATTTACACAGTTACAGGGACACAGATATCCAAAGAATATTGATTGTAGGGACTTACCAACAACTTATCATCCTTTGCAGAATCCTCTGGGTGGTATTTAGACCTGAAGTCGACAATCACCTTGCGAAGCTCCTCATATACTGTGAACTGAATAGCACCATGAGAAACCTGCTGAAACAACACAAACACCTCTAATGCGAAGATTCTAAAGTACGAAGGTTCAAAAGTTGTCTTACATAACTGATGCTGGTAATATGTGCTTCTCTAAGCTTCACGAGTTATTAGATACATAAGCTTGATTCTAAAATAATTACTTATTCCCTCTGCCTGCAATGTCAACTGCCACACAAGATGGAAACACATCTCTTTCGAACTTAGAAAATAAGATAACATCAATCAAAGAATCAGACTGTGAATGGTAAAAATGTCATGTATAGAAACCCCCCCCCCCCCCCCCCAAAAAAAACCAACACTGTTAAGTCTTTTTTTTCAGTAAAAAATTACATGTCTGCATGACTAATTTAAGCTAAATAGGCTGAAGCCGATGAGATTAGAGACAACAGCATACCAGGAAAAGACCAGGAACGATCCCTTTGTAAAGTGCACTCCACCCTTCCTCTCTAATTATGGTTCTTAAGGCATCTGAAATTTGATAGAGCATATAAGCTCATTGGCTGATTTCTGATCAACAATCAAAATGATATCGTCTAAAACAGTTACAAACTGGTAAAGATTCAACAAAGGAGATTAACTTATTATCCAAATTTCCCAAGTACTGATATGAAATGATAGTATGAGATTGATATACTTAATTGGCACTTTTTTTTTTTGATAAGCACTTAATTGGCACTTCATTTAGGCAGAAACTTCTCATCCAAAACAAAGTCATCTTGGTGGCAACCTAAAATTACATAATACTAATGCACAATCGAATTGTCTACTATATACAATGACTCAACCCAAACAGAATTAACCTGATAAAAAGTGGCTATCTACATAATTCTAAAAATCAACCACACTCTCTTGTTGATCTTTTGCTGAGGTGATTAAGGGGTAGGAGGAGATCGGGATTCGGAAAGAAAAGAGAAAATCTATGGTGCAAGAGAAAATAAGTAACTTTAATGTGATCGCTAGAATTTAGCAGATCCAAAGTGGATATGACTCACAAGGGTCAGACTGCACATTATTAGCAAGTTAATGTAAGATGCAGAGCAGACCATAAAGCCCAAAATATGGTTGAGTTTGATGAAGAGGTGTCTGAAGCTGCAATCTTGTTTTTACGAGCCAAAGAGGATTCGTGCACAAACAAACCTGATAAAGCCACAAATGTGGAAACATGAGTAGGAAAACCAACCAAAATTCCTGTGTACCTCGTAAAGATGGCACTAGGACATACGATATATTATTTTCTCTTGAAACACCTAGAAACAAAAGCGTTAAAGATTTTGGAATGAAAATGTTAAAACAATTACCAAAAATAGATAACAGTTCTACGTGCAGTGGTGCAAATACTTCCAACTCAGAACATGGCAGGACATTTCTAATGACTAGCTATTAATACTCCAAATTAATGTCGTTAAAGGACTTTGATTCCTTGATTGGATTAATATTTACTTTAAATGTTACTACTGAAAATTCCCCAAAAGCTCTCAACACACTGCTGTCATTTCTTGACACAGTAACCACAACACGAATCCCATTTGTAATCCCTATGAGATTAAGCACATAACACTATTGATATATCCCCTCATTCCAGCCGCTTCAAGTGTCAAGATTGCAAATGTATGTTAATTGGACATGCAGGCAGAAAAGGTATCATGTGCCAGGCAAGTAAAACAGGTAATGGCAATAGGGTTATGCAATGCTTTTCGAGGAACTTGATCAAAATGTATCTGGCAAACAAATGACACCCAACGAAAATAGAAGTTTGCATACTCACCAAAGCTCCTGCTTCTGCAGCAGAAGCAAGATGAAGCCCAGGACTCAGCTTCTCCCCCTTGTTTTTTGAATGTCTTTGTTTTGCTCTATCATAGCTACAAATATTACATGCCTTTTAGGTGTATGAATACCATACAGTATCAAATCATGGAGATTGTAAAACAGAATTTTGCAAGCGCAAGCAACGAGATAGAAAGATAACTGCACCATAGCAACCAAAAAGTCCTTCACTTTTCTCTATTGATGTGCAAAAGAAATTACCATCAGGTTGATCCTCTATACATCAGTCCTAAACCTGTATGGAACATCACAAAACTAGCTGAAAGTGGGCATACTATAAACTTACTTACAGATCTAGGGTTGGGTAAATTTCACGGACATAATTTCTATTTATGGCAAGTCATTTCTATCTACCAAACCATCGGATAGTAGAAATGCAGATAATCTCTGCCAGGAGGTATTACTTTAAAAGGCTAGCTTCCATCGATAGAATATCTTGATCCTACTTACCAAACCATAGAAAATTTTATTCACTTTACCATGGCAAATGTCATATAAAAAGGTTGCAATATCATTTTAAGTACTTGAATGCACAAACAATTCCTTTTGCTAGTGATGTATGTTACTTGTGTTGGACATGAAAAAAGAACTGCTCTGGACATGGAAAAATGTAGAAAGAAGATCTGACCTATGATTCCCACCACCACTTACCGTAAACTGACCCCTTCCCCGCAAAAACTCTGATCAAGGACAATAAAAGGTAGAAAGGGGATCTGACCTATTATTCCACCGACTCTTACCCTAACCTCTCTCTCTCTCCACCCCCCCCCAAACCCGCAACCACCCCAAACCAACAAAAGAGAAAAAAAAAAGCACACAAAAAAGGACAGTGCAGGGATAGAAGTCTATTCTGAAGCTAACGAAACTTAGGCATGGAGAATTAGCAAATGTATCAATTGGACATGATGTTAAAAACGTAGGACGTGATACTACAAGATTTACATGTGATTGCATACCGCACAAAAACCTTCCTTGCAGATTAGGCAGTGTTGATGTGAAAGACCAAAAAAGATCTTCAGACTCAATCTCAGAGAGCCAAAACATTGGTACTTACAAGTAGAAATATAGACCCCATGAAACACTTGACCCAAGAACCGCAGGAGCAAAGCCTGCATAAAGCCCTCTCAAACCCTGCAACGGAAAGCAACAATGACATCCCTATCAAGAAAATAGTATACCATAGAGAAAAGCCTCAAACCAAAAGAAAGCACTAACAGGATGAAGTACAATAAATGCATATGATACGTAGGAAAGAAAGTGGAGTTCAGCGCTAAAGTGCAGAATACCAAGCCTTCGTTCTAACATGTGGGCAAAGCAAAGGAAGTATATGTTTTCTTTAACAACCCCAATGACCTATAGCGAGAAGCCTGTAAATTTACTGCCCAACAAGAAGTTAGCTCATAAAGTAAAACGCATTCCCATTTCCCACGAGAACTTACGTTGAGTAGGGTTCTTATAAAGAACTAGTAAAACGAACAAAATCATATCTTCCTACGCATAGACGAAATTCTAATTAAAAAGACAAATAAAGAACATAATCATATTAAGAGCAAGTTCACGGTTGAAAAACAAAGGTTCAAGGTTGAACTTTGCCAGCATCTCATAGCCTAATTAAAAAAAGAGACGACAACGAACACAAAAAAATCGTTCCTTGAAATGGGCAAAACGAGATATAAGTGACTTTCAAATTGCAACAAAGGAAAAGAAAAAAAAAATCTAAGAAGCACAGAGTGAATTAGGTGGAAAATCATAGCAGCAAAACGGTGGAGACAGAGAGAGTTGCATTCAACCAACAAACCTCCAAACGAGCAATCGTGAAAATAGCCTGAGGAGTGTTCTTGTAAGTAGGAAGATTGGAGACCCGGCCATCGTTAACTGCAAAACCGAAACAAATCAAGTTGTAACGAACTTCCACTAAATTAATGAGTGCGCTTGGTGTGAATTTTTTTACAAACGTCCGTGCCTTGGAACCTAGTACGGACGACGTCGAGGGGGTGCATAACAGCGACAGTGGCGAATCCGGCGATGGAGCCAGCGATGGCGGTCTCCCATTCCCACCGCTCCGACTTTGACTTTAACTCTGACTGAGACTGCGACGCTGACATTTGCTTTTGAGCTGAAAGAAATTAGGTGATGATTTCGTGCATATTCTGAGCGGCACTTCCAGGGCGAACACAAGTGTCTTTGTGCCTACTTTGGCCTTCTCGGCAGTCGCTCTGCGACAGTTCCGTCTTGAGAACTAACGAAAAACGGCATTTGCAATTTTGTGTAAAGGGGCAGCGAGCTGTTTGTACATTTAAATGTTCGGAGAGGAAAAACGGTGTCGTCTATGTGCACCCTCTCGGTGATGCGTGCACATGGTACGCTTGACGGCGAAAATTTTGAATTTTAGAATTTGTGAAATATTATAAAATAAAGATATATTTATAAAAATTAATAAAAAAATGAAAAAAAATTTAATAAATATTATAATAATAAAAAATTATGTGATGAATTTTTTAATATTAACCTCAAATAATTGACGGCTCAAACCTCCCGTATCTGTTGAGTTCCAAGCTTCTTCAGTTGTTGCATAAGAAAATCCAGCACCATCTAGAAATATTATGCTGGCAGTCTGGAAAATAAACATAAGCCCAAGTGTAACATGGCAGAACTTAAACATAAATTTTTATACACGATAGGGATTAAGATATTTAGCGGTTCTGAAATGTGTACCTTACTACCTTCGACCACGCGCTTGGTTCATACATCAGTGACGGTAAGCCCCCAGCGTAACTCGAACTTTGAAGGGCCTACAGCGAAGCAGGATGACAACCCATTTTTCGGTCCAAAATGCTTAATCAAACCAAAATTTGGGCCTACTCGGTCCAGAATGGATTTTTTTCCATCCATCCATCCATCCACCTGTTCTCGTGCTTCTTCAACGCCGTCCATATTTCATCGACATCAAGTTCAAAGTTTACGTGGAAAATTATCATTTTAGTTCTTATATTTTACATTTTTTTACATTTTAATCCTTGAGTTTCAACTTTCAAATCTAAAGCCCTTGAGTTTATATTTTTTTACAAAATGGTCCTTCCGTCAGGGATCCGTTTGTTTCCCTAACGGAAGGGCCACATCAGCTGACAACTCAGCAGCTGATGTGGTAGTAGAAATTGACAGTTTAGTCCTTAAGTTTTAAGTCGTTTTATTTTTTAGTCCTTAGGTTTAATTATTTAAAATTTTAATCCTTCAGTTTACATTTTTTGACTAAATGGTCATTCCATCAAGAATTACTGTTCAAATTTTGAAATACAAATTTTAATTAAACCTAAGGACTAAAAAATAAAACGACTTAAAACTTAAGGACTAAACTGTCAATTTCTACTACCACATCAGCTGCAAAGTTGTCAGCTGATGTGACCCTTCCGTTAGGAAAACAAACGGATCCCTGACGGAAGAACTATTTCGTAAAAAAATGTAAATTCAAGGACTTTAGATTTGAAAGTTGAAACTCAATAACTAAAACGTAAAAAAGTATAAAACCTAAGGACTAAAATGTCAATAACAATTAACATTTCGTTTCTCTCATGCATGGCCACCGCCACACACACACACACACATATATATATATATTTCTTTCCTACCAAATCTCTCAACTAATTATTTGAACGTTTGTCATCGTTCCTTGACATAGATTTGTCCGACTTACCCAATCTTCTCCGATAAAAAAAAATATAAGAGAAAAGTTATAGTTAGCCCCATATCTATATGATAAAATTAATTTCGTATCCGTTATTATCAAAACTGCGATTTGAAGCTTTTTTGAAAATCACTCATGTGCACCTCCGTTCAAATTAAGCTTTAAGTCAGACGAAAAAATATACAAATGACCAAAATGCCCTCTAACACAAAATTTTAATTTTTTAAAAAATAAAAATTTAAGAAATAAATAAATTATTGAAATAGAGTTTCAATAGTTTTACAAAATATTACTCTTATTTAAATATCTTTTTTTATGTTTAATGAATTTTTTAATATTTTGCTATTTTGATAATAACGGATAATGTTTGGGAGCTTACAATTCGGACTCCCAAAATTTTCACTCCAATAAAAATAACTCCTCAAAATTCTCTCATCAAATAATCATTTTTCACTCTAAAAAAAAAAAAATCATTTAAATCATCTATCTTCTCACTTTTTCACAGATTCTAACACTCCATAATTTTTACCACTCTAAAATGTTTACAATCAAACATCACAGATTTGTCGGATTAAGTATGACTTTTCCCCAAGGAAATAATACCAGCACCAAACGTGGAGGTTGTTACCCGTGCATTCTACCTGAAGCTGAGAAAGCAACGGCTACGGCGTAAACGAAGCCGCTGTTGATTTCTAGTTTGCGTTTGATAGTTTGAACCTTCGTTGAAAAGCTTGAAAAAGAAAGAGGAACCAACAAGGATTCAGCTTACTAATCGAAAGACAGCATATGATCTGTAGCAGACTTGCATGATGTCAACGAACATCTTCGTGATAAGAGTTCTCTTGTGGGTGGCCAGTGGCCAGCTGAAGTGCAGTATTCAGCTAAGGAAACTTTTTCTTCCCTGTCATCCACATCAGGTGGGTCCCTTCTCTTCAATAGAGAATTCAGAGGGAGGGTTGCAAGTTGCGCGCGCATGAAGAATTTTTCAGCATAAACTGTTGATTGATGAATGTTTCGTGGCCTGAATCATATTCATTTGAATATACTTCTACACATTCACGACTATTGACTTTCCCTTTGGTGCATGCACAAACAGAAGGAAAAAAACACAAGTCTTATTCATTGCTCTGCTACATACAGAAGAAAATCCACTAGTCGGTGCTAAGTTTGCGAATGAAGGAAAGAATTTCATTGGAGACCTCTTGACCTTTCTCCTGTTGGATATAATGGTGTCCATCTAGAATAACCACTTCGAGGTTGGGGACAAGTGCCCTGAAAACATCCCCTATCACATATTCCCTTGTTCCAATTGATTCGAAGCCGATATCTTTGTCACCTACTATGAATTTTGTTGGGACAGTAATTTTTTATCCTTGCAATGGTGACAGAAGGTCCCAGTTCCTGTTTCATTTTGAAATTAGTGTGTGAAAACATCAATGACCAAGATTCTGTCTCTCACAGGGTTAAAGCCAATTTGTGGGGTCAAGCCCTTGTGCCTCAAATTTTGATACAACTTTTGAGAGACATAGGAAACAATTCAGGAGGAATTTGACCAGCCTAAACTGAGTCGTTGCAGGATGACTGATTTCTTCCTCAATGGCATTGACTATTTTAGTGCGTTCTGTAAGAACTCAAAATTGAGTTTTAGATGACCTGGTCAATGTCTAATTTCTGCAGCATGAACATTGGAAGAAAAAAAAATGGAAAAACCAACAAGGGACAAGGCGTTTCTACACTTACTGGTCCATAGCACGGAAATAATTGAGAGGACTTGTGAAGATTCTTGGAACTTGTCTGCATAGACCTGGACTTCCTCTTCACTAATCCACTTTGGCAACACCGATGGTGTGTCCAGGTTATCAATGATCTCCATATCTGGAGGAACTACCAGAAAATCTGTCTTGTTTAACAGCAGGAACTTCTTCATCACTGTAATATAATCGTACCTTGCAAAAGCAGCCAAACCCATTAGAACACCAACTAAAAGTGACATACAAGCTGCAAGGTATTTACATGTTTCTATGCCCACGCAAAGACAAAGCAATACAACCATAGTACCTGGAACTGACATACAAAGGAGCCATCTCCAAACAATTTTCTGTGATGTTCAAAGCTCCAAAACATGGAGATCTTTGGAAGTACGGAGCAGATAGAGTAAAAAGCCCCTTGACTCTATCAGGCCTGAACAAGCTCAGATGCCACCCAACAATTGCTCCCCAGTCAATTCCAACCACAAAGGCCTTCTCAGTTGAAAAAAGCAACAGAATCAAGAAAAATCCATACAGGAACAGAACAGTACTGCTGCATGCATATAGGTTATACCTGTTTTTCACCAAAATGGTGAAGAAGGCCTATGAGATCACCCGCAAGATGTATCAGTGTAGGAGTTCAGCGACACGAGCAATATCTCGGCTGCCATCCTCAACCTCACCGTTCAAAAGAGCGAATGAGTTCGCAGAGCCACCCATGGCCCATATGTTAGTAGTAAATAGTTATATAGCGTCATACGCCGCGATGAAAACGTTGGGCCGGAGAAACTGTATAATAAAAGTCGCAGGGCCTAAATGGGCTAGGTGTAAGCTAAATAATCTTTTAGAAGGGCCCATTCTAGACTGGTAATCCTCGGCCAGAGATTGGGCTCGTCCAGACAGGCCAGCCCTGTAAGTCGTATTTGATGGTACTTGCCTATGTTGACTGGCTCAATGGACAACCAGCAGAATTGCTCTCTTCTCTAGTTCTCTGAGCGGGACCGCTATAATTGTATTTGACGTACTAAACATGATAAATTTTAACCAAGATAAAGACCCTTAACAATGTAACTCACGTGGGGCTTGCACAATTCCGGTGTAGGTGCTGATTTTGAAAAAATTGTCACCTACACCTACACCGTTAAGGATAAAAACCGGCCCTTAGCAGTGACGGTTTTCGGTTATCTTACATTAATATTGAGCCATTTTTTTAGCATTTTACGCACTTGGCCCAATGTATTTTTTCTTTTTTCTTTTGGTCCATTAATCACATATCAATAAAATCTAAACTAATGAAATCCAAATTTCAAAATCAATAAAAGTAAAGATCATCTTAAAATATAAAATGAGAATTTAAAGTCCAAAGTAATAGAGACGTCACTGTAAGTAGAAACTATTATCTTTTGAAAAATCCAGTTTAGACCCTAACAACACTTAGAGGGGAGAATATGTGTTTTCTCTCTAATTAACAAATCAATAACAATTTTAAAATATGTTAAAAACCTAGTAGGGTTTCCCTTGGTTTCACAAGGAAAATCCAAAAATTCAGCAATTTTTTAAGGTGCTCGAGCGCGGGTCAAACGTTCGTCGAGCGCTTATGTTTCTGTCTGAAATTTGCACTGAGCGCTCGAGCGCTTGTCTAACGCTAGTCAAACGTGATGACTCTGTCTGAATTTTTTCAAAGGACGCTCGAGCGCTTGTCAAACGTTGGTCAAACGTGATGACTCTATCTGAATTTTTGAACTAAAATGTATTAGAAATTTGAACTAAAATGTAATTGAATGACTGATTTTGCAAGCATGGTATAAATTTAATAGTGATTTGTCAATTTTAGAAATTTAGACAATTTGTTAATATTTCATAAAAACTCTTAAATTAATACATTGATTTTAAATTTTTTGTGGTAGAATCTCGACCTCTTGACTTATATTATGCGATGTACTTACCAAAGTTTGACATTAAACTCTTTAATTATGATTCTAATGCCTTCATATATACCCTTTTAAATACAATAAATTTGTAATTTTTTTTACTAAAATTCTAAATAACTAGCTCATTCACCTAGCAAGCTTATTGGTAACTTGAATGTAAGCATTTGATTAGACAAAACCAACAACAAATCTCAAATATTCAGGTGAAACTAAACTATTGAGTAAACTTTGTCATGCTTCTAGAATATTGCGTCTTGAGGTGAAAACTAAAGTTTAAACTATTGAGTATAAACTAAATTTAAAAAAAATCTCGGTTTTTTTAAAAAATCAAACCTACACCAGCACCGGTTATACCAAAAACCGGAAACCCGGTGCCGGTGCCACAGGAATTTCCCGGTGGCATTGTGCAGCCCTAAACTCACGTGCTTATTACACACACACAAAATGATAAATATTAAAATATTACAAAAAGATTTGGATTTTCTTTTTGTTGCAGCTATTAATTATTTGTTCATAGGTTACTAAACTTGCTTAAAAATGAGCAATTCCTTACATTTCAAAGGCAAATTTTTTCAGTCATACATTCAGAAGTACCCACTAAGTGAAATATGGAAGCTAATGCTTCCATGGTTATAGCTTAACATGAACAGTTTGAATTTGGAGATGACTTCCCCATGATACGCTACAATGGGTAAGATCCCATCAACCTCTATTCTATCTTTTAATTCCCCCCAAAAGCATATTGTTCCCACAGACTCAAACTACAGACAGAAAATCATAGACAGAATAAGGGTCGCGGGAAGTTCTGCACAAAAGATAATGTCCATAACAAGTAAGCGCATGGAATGCAACCTCATCTGACTACTTAGAAGGATGATTATCTGCTGCAAGATAGAAATGAACGATTGTTGGGGGAGAATAGTGATAAAGACCAAAGTGATTAAGGTCACTTGTCATTCGAAAAGATATGATGATCGAATCGTCTAATGACCATCTCGTACAAAGTACTCTCACAGTTAACAACAAAGACATGAGTATGTTTGTCACCTTGCTTAAAACACGGATTGTCAATCTTCCTTTACAAATACCAGGCATTGCCAATTTACATGAGTTATTGAGCATTGACAAAATCCTGTTCAGAAGATTCTTTTCTTTGTCTTCCATTTGAGGACGCCAGCCATCTACTCTAATTTCTTGAGCAACCAATGAAGAAGGAAGATGCTGGGATATTAAACTTTGTCATCATGGAACCACCATCTGGTCTCCTTGGGAGATCTGCCATTTTTACAGTTCTTTACATAGCGGTCATTATCTTCAGGGCGTTCCTGCAAGCAAGGTCAACACAATTCTAGATTAAAAAAAAAGGAATCAAGCATTCATCCATCATTTACCAAGACAAAGGCTGCTCACACCCTGCTTTGAACAACTTAGCAGTATCACATGCATACACTCATTAATTAATACCAAACGGGGGTATAATTTAGAAATGAACCAATGACTGGCAAACAGATGGAGTTCGAAAATCCTTAAGTCAAAAAACAAGCAGTCAGGTTCAAACCTTCACAGTTGAGCTTGATAGCATGGAGAGAATGCTGATACAGATAGAACTAACAGTCATGGCTGGGGACCATGAGTCGTACAAAATATCTACACAATGCCACAGTCAAGCAGTACATTAAATGTCAGTATCGATGCAAAGGTGATCAACTGCCAAGTTTTTTTCCCAGGCAATGATCTAGGGTAAACTTCACAAGACAAGGAGAAGAGTACCATAGGATTCAAAATTGATATACATCAAGCCACAGATATCTCTACAAAATGGTTATTTTGCGACACAATTTCATCAAATGAAAAAAGATATTCCTGCTTGCTCAGAGTAGTAAAGGACAGAGTAGGAAAAACCAAGTTTGAACTCCCCCCCTCTCTCTCTCTCTCCCCCCCCTCTCTCTCTCTCTCTCTATCTATCTATCTATCTATCTATCTATCTATCTATCTATCTACAAGCACTCTTGCAGACAGAGACATCATACAAATATGCACTGCTTTTTAAGTAGTAGAATAATCCAGTTTCCATCTTTCATTAGTAGATATCATATAAGTAATCGATATATCAAACATGCAGAAATATAGTAGCAACATAGATCAACAGCCAAAAAGATAATATGACAGCAACTTCAAGGTTCATACCAATCAATAGCCAGAGATAGTAATAATAAAAAAATGGAATAAAAATAAAGACAAAATTAAAATACAAACAAATTGGGATAGCGATTCTCAAAACCAGAAACACTCCATGCATATTTTGATATTTTGAAGTTCACTTGAAATTAAACCATAATGACACTTCAGAAACCTTCACAACTATAGAGTTAACACCCTACTTTGTGCATAACCTCCGCACGTAAGTTTAAGATGCAAAGCAACTGCATCCACAATTTTAAGTGTCATTCCCCCCCCCTTTTCTCTCTCTCATACCCCATGTTTTATCTGCATATCAGAGGCCTGTCCGTTTAAGTCCTATTACCAACCTATTTTTGAACTGAGAAAAAGAGAAGGGAAGGGGGGGAGTTGAAACGAGTGTAAACTGATGGCTAAAATACATAACTACAAGCAGTCTTGCATAATCACCTCATGAATTCGGATTTCAGATGAATGCAAAATTCGACTTCACCTTTCTGCCTGTTCAATTGAGTCAAGTTTAAGAAGGTATAGTTGTACTAAGTTCCTGTTACTTAGTAGTGATTCTCGATGTTTTCTAGTTAAAGGAAATAATGCAATTAAAACACCCAAGAAAGGAAGTCAATTATCTCATAGTTCTTTCTTTCCTTTGTCATATGCCCCAGGATTTAACCACCTGTGCAACATTTGTGCTAGCCTTGGTTCAAAGGAAGTTTTCCTCATTTCATGTTTGAGAAAGATTTAAGGTCAGTCATATTAGTTCCTTACTACTTCCTACCTCTTCTAAGCAACCAATCGTGGTTTTAGCATTATACTTAATAAAGAAAATAAGGGAGATCGTAATACCTCGAGACCATTAACATTGACTTCATACCTAAAAGATTTAAGACCAACCACATACAAAATGCCTCCACGAATGAGTGAGCCATAATTACTCTTTGGAACGATAAACTACACTATAGGAAGACATATTCTACATATAAGATATTTTACAAATATGGTAAACTAATGAGAAAAAAATGCTAGTAATGATACCCAACAAAATTACCTAAACAAATATGGCCGTTGCTATATATATGAGGATGCAGTGGAGCAGGATGCAGAAATATAACCTGTTCGACACACCACCAGAAACAAAAGCAGACAACAGCACATCATTACCCAAAATATACATACACTTACCCAAGGTTAAGCGCATATCACAAAATTACATGTCTTTACACAGACCTGTGGAGCTTCCATTGGGTAATGCTCAGGAAAGTCAACCTGAAGTTGATATGTTTCATTTACGTAGAGAGTTCCTGGAGCTCCATTGACTTCGATAACCCACCTTTGCATCCAAATTTCAAAAAAAAAAAAGAAGAATAGAAACTCAATTTAAATATACTAAATAAAGAAGGAAAAGATAGAAATGAGACGAAAAAAGAGGAAGAAAGAGAAAGGAAAAAAAAAAGCCTCCGAGAAAGTGATCTAAAAATATTCGAAAAGATAAAAACCTAAATTTCAATCACTTGAAACATCAACAACAACATATACATGCATGTATGTAGACATACATATGCGCCCACTAACTAACACCGGCATCACTATTTTCCTCAGTTAAAGCCAGTCCATCATTTCCATGAACCAACAAGAACTCAGAGGCAGAGCCCAAAGACTCAAAATTGTACTCTTCAAGAATTCGTTTGCTCTTTTTTCTCAGCAGCCAGACAGGTCGAATTGTATTGATTACTACATAAAACCCTACACAAACCAAAAAGAAACTCGACTACCTTTGAAGGTTGTCGGTGACTTTGTGTTTGAAACTGGCGGGAGGATTGACCTGCCACTCGACAAGCTCCTTCTGGAGGCGATTGCAAGCAATCTTGCTCAAAGTCTAAAATCACCCAAATTCAGAATCATCACCACAATCGTGAGTAACACATATAAACACAGGTTAGTATGGTTCCTTTAAAAGTAAACAAACATAAAAAATCACGACGCGTATATGTGGAGTGGGAAAATTAGGGCAAAACCTTGCGAGCGGTCGCGGAGGAGCTGGTCATTGTCCCCCTCTAAAATGGAGGAGAGTTTGAGAGAGAGAGAGTGGTGTTTGACAAAATGGACAAAGAGGACCGGCGACGGTTTATTGTACGACCCAATTTGTATTCCCCACCATTTCTTTTATTTATTTCTCTCACATCTTATCTTAGCAAGGAAGCTTTTCATGGCTTCAAGGAGGTACCCATTGGAACGACGTCGTGAAATACGCACCGAACCCCTATGAGCCAGTAGTATCACTACACGACGTTGTTTTCTATTTCTCTTTAATCTATTCTTTAGCACAATTTTTTTTTTCATCTCACGTTTCCACCGTTTCGTGTTTCTTGTTCATTTATCATCAATCAACAACATTTCAGTTAAGTAATTGGGACAAAGAAGATTCAAGGACTCTTTTGTAGCAACAAGGCTCTTGTTTATTTTCGATATTAACAAAATTAAAGAAAAAAAAGTCACTTTAAACTCTCGAACTATCAAAATAGTCTCAAATATGGATATCAAGTATCACATTTGACACATTGAATTTAATAATTACTAAATTTTATCAATTTGTATCGCTAAATAAGATATAATCATCAAACTCGTACCAGGTATCTTATAAATCAGTCATGCAGCACAGTTTTGACCTTCATATTTTATTTTAGAGTGTAATTTAATTAATTGTAGAAGTTTGAGGGCTTAATATGTCAAGATTGATAATTTAAACTCCTATTTGAAATTGCATTAGTAGTTTAAGGACTTTAAAAAAATGATTTTTCGTTTAAAATTAATTTCCAAATAAGGATATAATTTCTTTTTGAAAATTTAAAACATGAAAATGACACCTCATGTGAAATTATCTACCCTCGATTACTCTCTTATCTAGGGCAACGAATTTTTTTTTAAAAATAATACACGATCACTTCAAATACGTCCAAATTATATCCTAATTATGGGATTGATCTTTGATTCTTCTCATGTATATTAAGATTATTTCTTTTGTTTTTCTGGTTCAACCGCATTATTATCTGCCTACCATTTAAATGGTATATTGCTATTGGAAGCTTATAAAAATGTAATGCATTAACATCACCTTATGGCAATATTAATAAATACAATATGATTAGGTGGCTTTAACACACAGAGAGAGAAAGAGGGGTAAATAGGTAAGGACTTGAAGAGAATATGACTTCTTTTGGTGGGACTATTGATAAATGCAGAGTATGCAGACAAAAGACAAGTCAAACTCGGAAGGCAACATGGTTGTATATTTGAAAAGGGCATGGTCACTTTTCTGTTGTACCGTTTTGTTTTGTATGACATTTGTATTATATATATATATATATATATATATATAATGTTCCAATTCCTACTTATCCAGCTACCAAGCAATAAGAAAACCAATCTCTAACCCAATAGAGGAAGAGAACTTTATGCTTTTTGGGCATCTTTTCTAGGCGTGTGTAATAGCCAACCATTTACTTTAATTTTATTCTTAAATCAATTTAAAAATTCGAAGATCATGGCAAAATTAGGATTAGCATATTCCAGCCTTGATTAATGGAGATCTTTCCTAGCAATTTGCCCATTGGAGAACCTTCAAGGTAAGGGCATCCTTTGGACACGGGCTTGGTTGGCAAGGACTATCCCACGCTGCTAAAATTTGTTTTGATTAAGCCTTTAAACATTGGGGTTCCTTTCTGTGTTTGATTTCCACTTTCAATGAGATTGCTTGGAAATACTTTGCAAGTCCTCAATGTCAGATATCAGATCATGGCATTCTTTTTGTTTTCTTCTTTAAATTAAGCAAGAATCTCTCATTTATTCTTTGTTCCACCCACCCCCTCAAAGTCAAAAGTGGAATATGAAGATTGATAATGTGATTCTTCTACCAAACAGAATCATTATGTTTTGAGGCATTTTTTTCAAACAAAACCATAAGGAATATTTTGTTTTTTGGGGGAAAAAGACTGTAAAGAATACAGAAAGTAACAAGTTCGAGGAAGAAAGTTATTCCTTGGGGATTGCTTTTGATGGTCTAATTCTGATGTCCTTAAGCAATGCATCTTTGTTTAAAGGCATCAGGGCAGGGGAAAGCCTTAACAAAAACAGAAACACTTTTTGCAAACTAAAGAAAACTGAACAAGGACATGTGAAAACAGGAATTGGTCAACCAGGTCCATATGAACTCAAAGAACTAATATCATATCACCATCAATACATATAACAGAGAATTTGAAGCGACTGAAGCTGCCAGAAGATGCTTCTCTTTATTGAATCTTTCAGTACATTTTAGGGCCTCAAACTACATACCTCATTGCCGTGACATGGAGTTTGCTCTCATTCAAATGCCACAATATGATCTATATGGCAACATGTTCTTTCTCCGGTCAGATGCCGGTTATTACAGAGCATCTCTAACTCTTTTATCTCGTACTGAAAGAAGTTAGACTCCCATACTACTAACCTGTAGCTCAGTTATGTCCGCTCGCTCTAATGTGAAACCAGACCATGATGTTGGCCACCTCAAGGTGCGTCCAATTTCAGCTTTGGACTGCATTAGAAAAACATGAACAGATATGAGCTGCAAATAATACAAAATAATCACCGTAAGTATTAAATTTAGAAAGCTTGAACTATATTATTTGGTGCTTGCAGTTTTGACTCGGGATATAGTATATCTCATCTGCATCTTGCACATTACTAATTGATATGCCACATGAGGTTTCTGGCGGGACTATTGAACAATGCCATTCCTTGTTTATCTTGGAAAGTTGGTACACGATATAATGTTTCAGTTGGCCTATGCACAGGGACATTGTTCCCCACATACATTCCAAAATAGCACAAGCAACTTTGCAGTGTACACTTCAGGAGGTAAAACTTGAAACATTAAACGTAATCATCCAGAAGAGGGAAAAAAAGCATCATGGACTGTGATCCTTACCTCAGCTGTGAGAGGTGGAGTGTGGAAGGACTTTATATGGGTTCAGTATCCCGTGAGGGTCCATCAACTTCTTGATGGAAGCCATTAGTTGGACCTGTCCAAACGGATTTGTCCGTTAGGAATCTCTAGAAAGCAATTTTGCATTGCATATTATAGATATATAGATGTTAGAGCTTTTCACAAAACTCTCACACTTCTATGTGACTTGCTGTAGAAAATCTCATTAGCTTTCATCAGTCCCAAGCCATGCTCTGCACTAATACTCCCACGATGCTTAGATGTCCATTCATAGACAAAGGGTTCAATTTGTGCTAAAATCTGCAATTGATTGGTTATGTGAATATACGACCATGCACTGCAGAATGCATGAGCAACTTTTTGGAGGAAGGAACTTACCATATCATCATACTGTGGAGTTGAAATATTAAGATGCAAATTTCCATCTCCCAGGTGGCCATATCCAATTACTTTAGCTGAATTACCTAGAAGTAACATAGGAATAATTATCATAAGAAAATGGAGTGTCTGACTAACATTATCCTGTTCTATGCCATGCAAGATTATGACTAATATAAACAAATTTTGGAAGTATGAAGAAAGAATGTAGTTTTAGCAAGAATGTACTGTAACAAATTTGAAACTGCTGAGACTCAACAAATTAACGACAACTGCAACATATTTCTCCACTGGTGAAATTATTTTTTCGAACCTTGCTTCTCCTGCTAGGGGAACCATGTGGCTCCCTATCCACAACCTATCCTGGCCCATCAGTAAAAAGGATACACATCTAAGTAGCCATATTAAAGGGTTGTCTTACCAAGTCTTGTTCGCATTTCCTCAACAAGATTGTACATCTTTTCAACAGGTAATGACAAATCATATTTGTAAACAGCTCCTGCTTTCATAAGCGCCTCTGGTACACCCTTTGACAAAAAAAAAAAAAAAGAAGAATTCCACAGAAGCAAAATTCTTATAATGATTCAAGAGGACAAGTAGGTCATATCCAACACTAAATAACCCACGGGATAATGACCTGTTAAGAAGCCAAAACATTAAGAGATAGTCACATTAAGTTATTGCATCTTAGCAAACGGATGTTGAGGACATGCAAATGGTTGGTTTGTGTTACAATAAAGGTTGGAATTAAAAGAGAGAAGCACTCATGAGAAGCAAAAGGCGGCGTATATTCCCATGTCAGGCAGATAGAAGAAGATCCTAATGAACTAATTTGCTTTAGATCAGCGAAGACCACTTTATTACTTCAACAGTAATAATTGATATCATTTAAGCAGACGGTGGTTTAAAGATGGGGAAGAACTGGAAAAACAAATGTTGCCATCATAAAATAGGGGTGCGGTTGAGATTATCACCGAGTAAAAAATTAGACCAGAACAATAGATGGCAACACTAGTAGTGAAATGGGAGCACCAAAGAGGTACTTCATCACTCTATGAAGACTGAGTATTAGCATCACATACAAAAGTTACAACAAGGACAGTTTGAACATAAAACATTCAAATGTAAAATGAAAGTCACTGAACTGGAAAAAATGATAACCTCACGTATACGCCAAAATGATGAAGCTTGGTTTATGTCTTGTGCAAGAACACCGTCAGAAATCAAACCACCTTCCATTGAACGAAGTAGGAAAGCTTCAAGCTTTTCTCTGGATATGTAGGAAAATTAAAGCATAGGATCTTAGAAAGATGAATATGCCATTTGGTTTTCTCAATTCATTTAAGGGAACAAATCACAATAAAAAAAATTTAGAACCACATAAAAGCACTAGACATCCCAAACCAAGGATGCTATTGGCCTCCATAAAATGGCAAACAGAAAATCAGAATACAGTGAAATTTTGTAGAAAGCTGTTAAACAAAAATCATAAGGAGCGTTAGTTTCAGAATCTGAAGTTTTTTCTAAGCATACAATAAGTTCTGTCCTCAAGAATTCCAGGTTGGAATCCGTCCGGTTATATGTGAGGTTAATTTTCAGGAAAACCTCAGGGATATGTTCGTGTTGAGTAAAAATGTAGGATTTTAGAGAAGTTGTGAATATTTATATTGAATAGTGTTTTATTGGTGTTTGTGTAAAGTGGAGAGAGAAATGATTTGATGTAATTGTTTAATAAAAAAAGTATTGGAGTTATGTGAAAAAGTAAAGAGCGAGAAAATTTGTGTTAAATAAAAAAGTAACAAGTTGTTGGAGATTGTGTAAAATGTATTGGTGTTTGTGTTTGAATTCTTAAGACGTTCGGTAGTAATTTTGTGAATGTATTTGAATCCTGGAAAAAAATTAAAAACGAACATAACCCAGGAAAAGACAGCAAAAAATTCACTCCCTCGTAGGGTCTAGTTAAAAGCCATATCTCACACAAGCTTTAAGTAAGTTCTATATAAAATGGGGAATCAAAAATTATTATTATTTTGCTCCAAAAGAAATATTTTTGCCAAGAGTATAAGCACTCTCAATCAAGCAGATGAACGACCAAACTGGCAAGGAGCATACTTGTCATAAGATTCATCACTGCCAGTTGTCTCGATCAGAACATAGAAATTGTGCATTGTGGGAGGTAATGGATTCCTAACCCCTTCTAAATGATTCAGAACCTGTTACATAAAATACAATGAGTATGCTTTCAAAATATCGATTGTAAATTCAGTCAATTTATTGTGATCTTCAAAATATCGATTGTGAACAAAAGCCAACAAACTCACATTCACTTTCTCTTAGGAAGGATCGGTAATGCTTCAAGAATTTCTTAAGATATTAAGGAGAAGTATATATGAGTCAAACTCAAAAAACAAGTGCAACAAATCAGTTTTTAACGTTGGCAACCCAAAACGAAGAATGGTTCCTTTGAAAACAATTACAATAAAGAAGAACAGGAACAGACCCACTCAAGTCAGAAAATTGCATACCTTTTTATAGACACGTTACATATACCTCAAAATTTCATATAAATATACATTGAATTGGGGTATGAAAGTAAGGTTGGTAAAGACTCTAGGTAACCTAAAAAAATCTCATCAGTTATACAATTAGCTGAAGGCTTACCAGATCCAGTGACGCATTGTCCAAAAATTCAAATGCAGATAAAACCTCTCCAAGTCTCCTCTTTGCTTCGAATAGAAGTTTCTGAGAAACAGTAAGGCAAGAAAGGTGATAACACAGCAAAAATAGATTTCTAGCACACATTGGTCCTTCAAGGAATAAAGGACAATGGAGTTCCACATAACACTTAAAAACTGCAAGGAATCCGGATGGTATAAAATCTAACGGAACCAAATCCTTATATTGAGACATTAAACTAATAGCTAAGCTTGCTATAAAAAAAAACGGAGGAAAAACATAAGCCTATACAATTTTAAACCAAAAGCATCAAGGTCAGGTATACAGAGTAGATAATCATGATTTAACATAAGTCAAAATAGATTATTTTCTTTTTCGTTCTGAAGGAGGTGGGTGTAAGGAGTAGCTTGCTTTTTCAGTTGTAGGTAATCGTGATTATCTGACTTACTCTGATTTAGATAACTTTCTTGTTCTATGTGAATAAAAGGTTACTATTCTTGTTTTTTTTTTCTCCAGATTATTCCTGCCAACTCTGTATAGTCTCAGTACATTCTGCTGAAAAGAAAGGAAAAAAGGGAGTAGAGAATAAGGTAGTAATACTATTGTGCAAAAGCAGAAGACATTTCAGGCTAGGGAAAGTAATTATACCTGGCAGCTGAAATAGTCTTTACATGCAAGAAAAGCTATATTAACTGAAGAGAGCTTTGGAGGCGTAAGAATGGAAACCTTAGTCACAATTCCCAAGGACCCTTCACTTCCTACAAAGGTAATTGACAATTTTCATGCATTTGCAACAGATAATTACAAATCTAGTTCTTTGCATTAGAATATGAGTACACTTTGATGTGTTTAAGACATACCTATAAATAAATGCTTTAAGTCATACCCAGTATTATCTTTCCTTAAAGTCCCAAGCATGTCAAGCACATCACCATTTACTAAAACAGCTTCAATACCTATAAGATCAGTTAAACATACTTCAGAAACAACACATATGTGACAAAAAGATATACCAGGAATCCGGTAAAAGCACAAGATTTTCACCAACAGCAGCAAAAAGACTTTGGAAGCCAAGATGGCTTTGATTTTTCCACTCAAACCCTTAATGCAAATGAAATAGTATATTCATTAAGGGTTTGGGTGAGAATAAGCCATGTGCATATTACGTAAAACAACAGATGAACCCTCAAGTATATATGGTAGTCTACTTTGTGCATTAAAGTCTGACAGACAAATATCCTCACCAAGTACACTTCCATGAAGAGATCCGTAACGGACAAGACGTAAACCACCAGCATTTGTTGAAACATTGCCACCGATTTGGCAGCTCCCTTTTGCACCTAAGTCCAGTGGCATAATAAATCTGAATGGATGCATAAAGTACTTAAGTTGGACAGAGCAAACTTCCCATTTTGCATAATTTTTAAATTAGCAAAGAGGTGTGCCAACCCAACAGTGACCAAAGTATGAAGTTTTAACCTATGATTCTGGTAAAAATAACATATTACATTTCTAACGAGCAAAGAGACTGATGGTTTAACAGAAATTACCCCTCGCCGTCCAGAAAAGAAACCAGATTTTCCAAAATGCATCCTGCTTCACATACCAATATACCACTGACCTGAAAGGCACAAAGGAAAATCTATAATTATGCAGAGTTATGTTCCAACAACTGTGTCTAGCATTCACTTTAGGAACACAAAATGACTCGAAAACTGCATTCCATATTAGAACTGTTACTGAAAGATGTCAAGACAAGGATAGCATCATAGCTAGTTTTCTCTCGGTCAGCTCTTAAACCCTTAGTTTTAAGGAGAGACAGTAAGACAAGGTGCAGCTGTTGGAGAGAAAGGTGTAAAAGGGTCCTGTTTTCTCTTAAGAACAGAGAAATAGAGAGGAAACCTCTTTCTATAGATGAAGGGTGAGAGCTCAAGAAAAAGAAAAGAAATAAGGCCTCCCACAGCAACACGCATTACTCAGGAAAAAGAAAAAATAGGTCCCACAGCAACAAGCCCAACCAGGAAATGTAGTCTTCTACTGTCTACATGTCTAGAGATGAAGGGTGCGAGCTCAAACCAAGAAAACCAATAATGTTCCGAAATGTTACCTTGTCAAAAGATGTGATGTTATTCATTGACCCCATATTGATAATCACCTATAGGAATATAACACAGAGAAGCCGTTGTATCAGGTAACAAATCAGAAACACTCCACTCCCTCAAATAGGAAGTCGTAGAAACCAGTAACGGAAAACAATTACATTACTTCGTCAAAAACAGGAACACTTCCGCCTACAAGGCCAGTATTTCCACCTTGCGGAACAACAGCCAAGCATCTGGAATTACAGTATTTAAGAACCTGTGAGACCTGCAATTTAAAGAGATATTGAGACAACATTTAAGAAGCTTTTAGATTGTGAAACTATCTCAAACGGAAGTGTTAAATTTTATTATTTTGAATTATATTTTCCAACAACTCTAGCTTACTTGCGAGTCAATCCTCCTTTAATTAGTAGACCAACACGTTAATTAGAGTTGGAGTAAGTATCCAACTCAGAAGTTTAGCTTTAATACTTTGTAAAAAAAAATTGTTCATAAATTTTATTATTTAAATTATGTCTCAATCTATAATATTGAAACCAATAGCTTAGACCAAGAACGTCTTTTTGCAATTCTCTAGGAAAAGATCAGACATTTTTTTTAAAAAAAAATTGCGTTTTGTTCAACTAAAGTATGATGTCTATTTGCTTCGGTTCATCTGACCCGGGTAACGTTTTCGTTCATCACCATTTGTGGTTATACCAAACGTTGGGAAATATCCAGAAAAATGTTTACGCTTGAAACAAAGATAACCTATATTAACATCGGAGTTCCAGACAAAAAATGGAACCTCCTCAGTGCTCCTCGGAAGTAGCAGAAGCTGACTGGAGCCCTTGTACTTCCGCAGCCAGTCCGTGTTTGCAGAAAGAAGCTTGTCTTCATCCTGAATAACATTTTTCTCACCCAGTATATTCTTAAAGTAGTTGACATCGTCGAAATTTAGAGCTGAAAATGATGGATTCCTCTGTATCTTCGTTGCCAACGAACCGTAGTACCTATACTGGATTCCGCTTGTCTTTCCAAGGCCTATTCCCGTACTTTGATCCCAAAAACTTCCACTGAATCTCCCGTTCCAATCCCAATGCGCAAGACCTGTTTTAAAGGCCAGCAAAGATGCACAACTCAAATTTTGCGTTAAACTCTGAGCCACAGACGCATAATTTCGAGGGAAAAACAATACCCGAGGCATAGCGACAGATTGAAGGCCCGGCAGGATTTGGATTTGATTGAGGACCAAAGATGCACTTTGATGAGCAACTAAGGAGACGACGTGAAGCTCTCAACCTCTGCATCGTTCTTTTCTTCGTTTTCCGGTTGGGGACGTAATTTGCTGACCGTCTGAGTGAGCAACCACTACGAGACGGACCACGATGCACTTCAACTCGCGCGCGTGTTCTTTAACTACCATTCTAAACGTTACGGGCCTCGCGCGCTTGATCTCAGGCCTGATCCCCGTTTCCGGGCTCGATACCAGCCTGGCCTGTGATAGGCCCATTTCAGGCCCAGGATCAGCTCTCTTCCCTATCCAATTACAAGTTTCTCGACTGGCTTGCACACAAACACGGGCTCTACTCTCTGTGCTTTCATGGCGTCGTCGCTCCCGTCGTTCTCCTCGGCCGTCGGCCACCCTCAATGTGGTCTCCGGATCAAGAAGCTCTACAGTCGATGCCGCTTCGGTCTAAGGTTTGTCTCCCCATCGAGGCCCCAGGTTTCGTTTTCCCGCTGTTTCCACCACCGCGCCCCACGGCCGCTGAGGACTACCTTTCCTCTCGTTCTATCCTCCAGAAGCTTCTCCCAATGCCGTATCTCTACTCCGGAGGGCCCAAGCCTCCACCACTTCATCGCTCAAGCTGCTCTCACTGCCTCCTCCGAAGCCCAGCCTAAGTGAGTTTCTCAGAAACACATTATACATAATATTAGAGATATTTCAACAGTTGAGAATATTCTTATGCATTATGAGAGCTATTGATTCTTGCTTTGCAATGCAATTGGATAAATAGACATGAATTGCGGTTTGTTAAGCATTTCATTAGTGGCAGTTTTGCTTCCACTTCCATAACCAAATAAAATCTCAATCCGAAGGTACAAATTATGCTCAGATTCTATGCCAGAGTGAATAAATAACTCGATAAGGTACGATGCTTGGGCTGACATGTGGCCTATGTTGCCATTTCTTGCACCTTCGTGTCTGCCATGCTTAGTTCTTATTTGTTTGCTTATTGTGTATACCTTTGAAGCCGTTTACCGCCTTGTCTGTGTCAAATTTTTGGGAACTTTAGACTGCAAGCTTCAAATGTGATGTCTCCCCCACAATTGCAAATTATGCAACTTGTATCTCATACCTCTATCTTTTGTTCTTTACTTATGTCTCTAGCGAATTACCAGCTTCAGAAGTTACTTCGAGAGGGCGTATCTATCATGAGACTTATGGATGTCAAATGAATATCAATGATATGGAGATTGTTCTATCTATCATGAAGAATGCTGGCTATAGTGACCTCGTGGATGTTCCTGAGAGTGCAGAGATAATTTTTATCAACACTTGCGCTATCAGGGACAATGCGGAACAAAGGGTGTGGCAGAGGCTTAATTACTTTTGGTTTCTTAAGAGACACTGGAAGAGCAATGTTGCTATTGGAAGGTCAAATTCCCTGCGCCCTCCGAAAGTAGTGGTCCTGGGATGTATGGCTGAGAGGTTGAAGGACAAGATACTTGATGCAGACAAAATGGTTGATGTGGTCTGTGGACCTGATGCCTACAGAGACTTGCCAAGATTGTTGGAAGAGGTAGACTATGGTCAGAAGGGGATAAACACTCTACTTTCACTTGAAGAAACCTATGCTGATATTAGTCCAGTTCGAATTTCTAAAAATTCAGTGACAGCTTTTGTCTCAGTCATGAGAGGTTGCAATAATATGTGCTCCTTTTGCATTGTCCCATTTACAAGAGGCAGGGAGCGGTCACGTCCTGTGGAGTCAATAGTGAAGGAGGTGGGGGAGCTTTGGAAAGAAGGTGTGAAAGAGGTGACACTTCTTGGCCAGAATGTAAACAGTTATAATGATGCATCTGTGGATAAAAAAGAAAGTGAACCAGGAACAAATTGGAGACTTAGTGAAGGCTTTTCCAGCACGTGCAAGGTCAAAACAATGGGTTTACGTTTTGCTGATCTCTTGGATCGATTATCCGTGGAATTTCCTGAGATGCGGTTCAGATACACATCCCCACATCCTAAAGATTTCCCTGATGATTTACTCTATTTAATGCGAGACAGACACAACATTTGCAAATGTATCCATTTACCTGCACAAACTGGGAATAGCGAAGTACTTGAAAGAATGCGTCGGGGCTATACCCGAGAGGCATACTTAGATCTTGTGCAGAAGATACGGAGAATCATTCCAGATGTGGGAATAACCAGTGATTTCATATGTGGTAAGTCTTATTAGGTTCTTGTCTTTCCTTTACATATGATTCTGGTTTGTTGTAATCGGTATACAGAGCAATCAACAACCATATTGTTTAATTATTTGCTTATGGTAGATGTGATTGATGTTCTAGACATTAGTAGTGCTTTAGACCTACCTTCTATTGTGCCCAGCTAAATTCTTTAGGACTAAACTATAATAGATTATGTTATGTCAGCCATTCTGGAAGTGAAACTTCTTCTTGTGGACTTCCTTTTATTTCTTACTGCAAAAGAATGCAAGAGATCAGATGACAAATCATGTGACATTGCATACTTCCTTTAATGCAACCAACATTAATCTGTGATCATCAGCCTCTGCACTCGAAAGAATCATTTTTATTTTCATTCTACATTTTACATGCACTAATACATTTTTGCTCTGTTATTTGGGCTTTTCTATCTGGCATTAAGCAATCTCCTTCCAGTCCCATGCGTTTATCCTGTAGGTATACAATTGGATACACTATTTTACTGGATGTTGCTGGTTTTTTATTTTAACCATGCTTGGTTTTTGTTGTTGTAATGCTTTATGAATTGTGACTTAAAATTCCCATCTCATCCTACTCACTAGTACCACTTTTTTCTGATTTTTCCTGTTAAAATTGGGCTTCAAAAACTGCAGGATTTGTACCTTTTATTAAATAAGTTCTTGGTCAGGATTTATATGGTCCATTGGCATGCCTCAACCCGAAATTACAACCTACACTTCTCTGCTATGTTTCACTTGGTGAAAACTTAGATACATAATAATTTCCCTATTTATACATTTGTTTCGTTTGGCAGGTTTCTGCGGAGAAACAGAGGAGGAACATGCGGACACACTAAGCCTTGTTAAGGCTGTTGGTTATGATATGGCATACATGTTTGCATATAGTATGAGGGAGAAAACCCACGCCCATAGAAACTACATTGATGATGTTCCCGAGGAAGTCAAGCAGAGACGACTAGCTGAACTGATTGAGGCTTTCCGTGGGAGTACGGGTCAATGTTATGACTCCCAGATTGGAACTGTCCAACTAGTGCTGGTTGAAGGACCCAATAGAAGAGCACCAGATACAGAGCTTATTGGCAAGAGTGATAAAGGTCATAGAGTTTCATTTGTTAATCTGCCATTACCATGTTCCGATGATAACATCAGTGGGAAACGAAACCCCGTAGTCGGTGATTATGTGGAAGTTAACATATTGAAATCTACGAGAGCATCACTTTTCGGGGACGCACTCGCTATAACGAAATTGAGTTCGTTCTACAGCAGTGTAGGCGAAGAAGCTACTGCTTGTGAAAGCAGAGGTTGAAAAAACCTCAAGCTTTCAATGCACCATTATCTGTTTAGCACAGGTCGAGCACCCTCTTACTGGGGAAGTAGGATCTCAGTGGATCACAATGATCGGCCTCAAATAGTCGCCAATTCCTTGTAACTTCAAATAGTGGAAAGGTGCTACATTTTTCTTTTTCTTGTGACTTTCACATATTAGTCGATAAAGCTTATGATGGAGAGCACATGCAGGTTGACAATGTAATCTGCATTGCATAAACAATTTTGCTGTAGGCTTTCATTTGTTCCGTGAGTATTGAATTTAGCTGTTTATATCCTTTCCATGTAATTTTTATATAGGGGATTTTTGTTCTACTTTGTCTTCCAAAAAGTCGTCAATGTTAAATTGTTCGAGTGAACTTTTTGTATCCCGATGAATGGGTATTACAACTTTCAGAAACCAAAAGAAACAAAGAACCTTAGCGATTATATACATTTTCTTCATTCTTGTCTCTCTTCTGGCTGCAAAACGGTACCAATTGATCCACAGCCCCATGTCTTCTCCGTGCTTGCTTTTTGTAGAGAACATGAGCTTCCTGAACAAACATCCTTAAACATCTCAGTCGTATCTCCTTTTGAATTATAGTGTCCAAAGTCTAAACCGCCAGTCCTGCGCGGTAGATCCTCTGGGATGATGCGCACAGGTTCGATTTTACAATTTTATGGCGATAAGTTTGATTCTTATCTAATGGTAGGAGCATCAATTCTACTGTTCCAACTTGATAAGTCGAGTAGATAGAAAGCAACCTCCCAACTATTAAGTTAAAAGTCCCAAGGGGCCCTCAATTGTAATGTAGCTCTACGTTATAAGCCATGTTATTCTTAACGCGGGGTTGATTAATCCACCTATAGGTGATGTTTGATAGTATAAAATGTCTAGGTGTTAAAAATATTGGGGTGCTGAAGTTGGTGAAAAAGTGGAGAGATAATTTAAATGAATTTTTTATATTTATTTGGAGCGAAAAATAATGATGTGACGGGAATAGAGAATTTTGATGAGTTATTTTATTGTGTGGAAATGTTGGAGGGTATAATTGCCGGGTGTCAAACAGCACACGGGTCCTGCCTGGGCACCCTTCACATGCAAAGAGACGTACCACCTGCTTTTGCTGCAAATCAGCAATGGCAGCCGTATATCCATCCACCTAAGGAAACGTGGAAAACCATTTTCGTCTCAAATGCATTTTTCTCAAAAGATTAATGGGTGCGGCCTGGAATAAAAAGCAAATAAGAAGAAATAGCTGCTGAAATAATCGTTACAAAATAATAATAAATACAGAAAAGAAAGGAGGAGGAAGATGAAGGCAAGAGAATGAGTGGGTAGTGGAGAAGCCGTGTGATTGCTGAAGTATAACGAAGACAAAGACGGTGGTTTTGGTTTGTCCCAAGAAAAACAAAGTAGAGAGGAGGAAAAAGAAGAGGCTGACAGTTTCGGCGCCCTCTAACAGCCCAATGGGCTCTTCTTCATACATGCTCTCTGCACAGGAATTTTGAAAGGTGCGTCGTTCGTGTGTCACGACTAAGACTCATCAATGTCGTTAAAAGCAGAGATAGCTTGTATTACCATCCATGGCCCTTCGTTAAAAGCAGAGATATCAAATATTCTAACATTTTGAATAAGTAATGTTCTCATCTCGTTGAGAATTTGAGGGGTCATTGGCAAGACATGGTATGGAATTAGAAACCGTTCGTCTTTTTTACATGCTCGCTTGGTATGACTCAGATTCCTCTCATATATTTCATCTTACCATTTTCATTCTGCACAAATCAATTTGATGAGTAGATTAACATTAATATGTATCGATATAATCTAAAATGAGTAAAGTGTCGTGAATAACCAGTACTTTAAGCTCTGATCTATGCTTAGCAGCTAGCTCGTATACTGATAGGCTATGTTCAAATTTGTATGTGAATGAAGGACTTGATCTATGGGTAATAGCACCCCGGACCACCAAAATGAATAGAATTATTATTATTTTTAAGGCAGCAAGTTTTTTTTTGTGACGAGGGAAATCCGGGCACCCAACTACGTGCACCGAGTTCGGACGAACCTGGCCCAGTATACGCAAGAGGTGAGTTTAACGCCACGGCAAACCCCGGGCCGTGCAACCTTCCCAAACTACACATGTCAGTTAAGTCCAGCTTCGCTGAGGGAGTGGCCCCAAAGAGTTGCTTGCACCTGAGAGGATTCGAACTTGGGACCTCAGGGGGAGCAAACCCTTAGGCCCCAAGCCTTCACCACTCAGGCCAACCCCTTGGGGTTAAAGCAACAAGCCTATTTGTTTAAAGAAAATATTCTACTTTTGGCTCCTCTAACTGTATTTTAAGAAAATTATCACTTTATCGCTTTGAATTAGGCCCAGTGTCATTTTGAGCCCTCACATAATCATTTTTTTCCGCCTTCAAACTGCCAAAATTCATCAATTTTCGAATTATACCATATAGCTTATTTTCAATAGTAAGATCCTCCCAAAGAGCGGATATTAATTCATTTTGATAATTTAAACTAAATATAATGAAATTTTAAGCCACTATAAGCTATTCTCTTCGCCTAAACCTGCACCGCACAGTATATCTCTTAAGATGGTGCGCATAGAACCAGACCAACCAACTTCGTAATTTTTTTAGCGGAAAGTTTGAGATTTGCCTAATAGTAGAAATATCAATACTATATTTATGTGACTCGAATTTGATAGGTCGAGCACATTAGGCTATACAAGGTTGTTAGGTTAGTACATGAGTAACTTAAAAAGATAATTTTCCTAGATAAAAGTATTATTTATAAATTTTTACAAAAGTACTAGAAGATTATTTTACTGGATCTCTTAACAATTTTCTACTTAAATTGATGTTTAATTTAGAAAGAGATATTTAATATTATCTAATATTGTTCGTTAGAACAATGTAAATCCTTTAGTGATGTATATCGCTAAGGTACAATTTTAACGGTTGAGCATATTTTCCTTCCAATTTCTTTCTAGTTAGTAACAATAACTTCAACTGAACGGAAGGAAATAAGCTAAAATTTCTGGATATATTTTTGGACGTCTTCTAGAACACTTGGAAAAGTCTCCTAAGAGAGAGCCTAAACAACTACTAGTTTTGCATGAACAATACGACGAGCAGGCAATATTAATATATACCAAGGACAAATCTGGCGGGTCGGGTTGGATATATACTCAACTCCGAAATAAAAGATATGGGATAAATACATTTTGCATTCTTTAATTTTGGAATCTTGATATTTTACATCCCGATATATTATTTTTGTCACATTACGTCCACATATGATTGAGTTTTGACACTTTATACTCCGTAAATATTTTCCATTAATTTAGATGAAAATTTATTCTTTGGTCTAAAAAAATTACAATTTTATTCTCATAAAATGGTCACTACCAATATGGGGATAAAGTTATCATTTCTCACGTCAAAAAATTATTTTAAAAATTTCAATAGATGGTGTAAAGTGTTTAAAATCAATAGCCGATGGGTGCAATGTGACAAAAATAATAAATTGAGATGCACATATAGTGTCAAGACTTAGGGAATGTTATGTTGGCTAAAAATTTTAGAATTTTAATACAAATTTTTAAATTTATATTTCTAACATTATTCCTACACGCATACAAATACAACTCAACATTACTTTTTTTACACACATCAATACAACCTAACAACTTTTATACGCATGTCGATAAAACTCAAATATTACCTAAATATTCACGCTATTATTAAAATTCGTAAAATTTTCTCAAAACGAATCTGTACTGATGCAAAGTGTATTTAACCTAAAGATTTACAAAATTTTGATCTATTTAAATTTTTTGAATGTAAACTAAATAATTCAAAATTTTAGTTAAAAATATAATAATAATTTAATAAAATTATAATCTCCCTCAATTCTCACGAAATTTGCTGCCTCAATTTCGCAATAGTCCCAAAATAAAATTTCTAAAAAAACGTTTGGTGTGAAAATACTGGCTAAATAAGTAAAGACAAACATGGACCTTGCTTGGCACAGCACAGTAGCTGCACCCAGTATGGCCACCTCATTTATTGCTTCTTGCAAGCCGCAGATCTTCCGAATCTCCCACTTACGACGCCTATCCCCATCGCATTCAATTATCTCACAAGGACAAAGAAGTCTCTTCCTTCTCAATCTCTCTCTGTATATATGTCGCTCTCTCGGACATACAACACAGGGCAGTAAAAAAGAGAGCTGCATGTAGCGAGATAAGTTCGTGCCGTGGCTCAAACACGGTTTATATAACTAGGGTTTCAGAGTTCTTCGAGAAGTGTAGAGGAGGAACAAGGTTTCAGTGAGAATGGAATGGCTTATTGGATTCTGGGTTTTGATAGGTTTTCTTGTAGGATGGTATTATTGGTCTAAGGAGAAGAACAAGGTAGAAAAGAAGCGCGTGGTTCCAAAAGGGAACTTAGGTTGGCCTTTCATGGGAGAAACTCTCGAGTTCATTGCTTCTGGCTACACAAGTCGACCCGTCAGCTTTATGGAAAAACGCAAATCTCTGTAAGCTTTCCGCGGTAGATGACTGATGATCTTTAATGATTTCTTTCCGAGCCAGATACCAATTTCCCTTTTCCAACCCTCTTGCTGATCCGTAAATTGATGCGCCCTCTTTTTTCTTGTTCCTTCAAAATCAATTTCACATTTCGTTCCGACTAGTTTCTTCTTTTTCATCTCCCCCGGCCCCCCTCTCCTCATTTTTTCTCTGTAGCCAACAAGTACTTTCTAGGATGGTAGACGCCCTAGATTGACAAGTCACCGTCAGAAATTTTCCAAGTAGTAACAGTGATGAGAATACTGTTGCGATAATACATTTATTGTTTTTTTTTTTCTACGTTCGATAATACATTTATGTAAGGGTAAAATGTAGACGCAGTCACGCAAGTTAGACATGACAGATGGTGAAAAAAGAAAAAAAAAAAAAGAAGAAGAAGAAAAGCCTGCAATGCAGAAACCAGACTTTTGCTAGCTAGTACTGGGTTCTTATTTGCTTCTGCAGGCAGTAACCACAAGCCTGCTCTCCATAGATTTCAGTCTTCCAATGAATTGATCAGTTCCTTTCATGCATTGCATAACACCCTTTATCTTTCTTCAATCAGAAGCAGACAAGAAGTAATGAAACAAATGCTCTCTCCCTCTTGACAGGTACGGGAAGGTGTTCAAAACAAACATCTTGGGAACACCCATCATAGTTTCCACCGATCCGGACGTGAACAAGGTTGTCTTACAGAACCATGGGAACACCTTTATCCCTGCGTATCCCAAATCGATCAGAGAGTTATTTGGAAAGAATTCTATACTCCAAATCAATGGGAATCTTCACAGAAGAGTGCATACACTCATTGGAGGCTTCCTGAGATCCCCTCAACTTAAAGCCCGAATTACCAAAGATATTGAACACACTGTCAAAATCTCCCTGGCTACTTGGAAGGACACGCAAGAAATATACGTAGAAGATGAAGTCAAGAAGGTACCTCTGCTCTGTCTCACCGCCTAAAATTATTCATTTCTCAGTTCTCTTTCTCTCTCTCTCTAATGAGGGTTTTTGGTTCCGGGTGTCCCAGATTACGTTTGCAGTACTTGTTAAAGTATTGATGAGCGTCGGTCCAGGTGAAGATTTGGACTTTCTGAAAAGAGAATTTGGAGAATTCATTAAAGGGTTGATATGTTTACCAGTTAAGCTCCCAGGAACAAGACTATATAAATCTCTTAAGGTAATTTTACACGTACAAATGCTGGCACACACGACTTCGACATTGTCAACTTTCATTAGCTTATGGTGGTGCGTCTAGGCTAAGGAGAACTTGTTGAAGATGGTGAGGAGGATAGTGGAGGAGAAAAAAATAGCTCTGACATTGACGGCCAAGAAGGGTCCGATAATGGATGCAGTGGACGTGCTCTTACGGGAGAATGGTGAATCAGGCGAGACGCAACGTCTACCGGACGATTTCATCTGTGGGAATATCGTAGAGATGATGATCCCCGGGGAGGAAACTATGCCCACAGCTCTGACCCTAGCTGTCAAATTCCTCAGCGACTGCCCTGCCGCTCTACAACAGATACTGGTACGTACTTGACTCCTACTTTTCATCGACGGTTGGGATCATTTCTGATTTCTGAGATCGATGGGCACTGAGATGTCCACGTCAAGATGTATTCGTTAAAGTGTTTGACTTTTTCTGAATATGTCATTTTCACGGCAATCACGAACACAAGCACGCCACTGAAACAGAGAGTACGTCCAAATGGGTCCTAAAAATTGGAGTTGAGTTTTTGCAGCCGTAGGATTTAGAATGAACGGCATCCTCGTTAGGACCACCTGTTAACTTCGTGTCTGAACACGTTGCGCTGTCACGTTGTCAGTGTTTAGTACGAAGTTTTGTAGTTTTTTTTTTCTTCTCAAATTAACCTATCTTTTTCTCTTCTCTTTGCACGTCAAAGTACCACTTTTATCGCATACTCACTTCCAAATTATCATATTTCAACACTTTGCACCTTCCGTCCATAATTTCTGTCAATTTAGACGAAAACTAATCAAGTGCATCTCACGTGATTTTTTCTCACATGATCTTTCCATTTTACCCCATCGTTTGAGGGTGCAAAATGAAAAAATATGGTCCTTTAAGAATGCAAAAGGAAAAAAAAAAATGATAGTTTGAGGATGATAAGTGTAATTATCACTTAAACAAAAAGGGAAGATCTAGGAAAAAGTCACGTGAGACACACGTGATTGGTTTTCCGTTTCACTTGACAGAAATTATAGACGGAGGGTGCAAACTGTTGGGGCATGGTAGTTGGAGGGTGAAATGTGACAAAAGTGGTAGTTTGAGGTGCAAAGCGAAAAATATAGGGTAGTTTGAGGGTGATAAGTGTAATTTTTTTTCCTTTTTGTTTTCCATGTTTCTCGAGCAAAAATCCGCTTTCTTCTTGTAGTGGTAACTAACGCGATTTATGAAATTAAAAAATTTTCATATTTCAAGATATTTTTCAGGAGAAAATTTTGAAAGATTAATGAAAAAGTACACAGAGAAAGATGATCTAAGAAGTTTTTTTTTTGTAAAAAATTATTAAATTTTTTTGAAAGATGTTTGATGGTAAATTATCACGAGAATTAATGAAAAAATACATAGAGCTAGAGAGAAAGATGATCGAAGAAGTTTTTTGTAATGAAAAATATTAAAATTTATGTGAAAAAATATTAGAGTTTGAGTGAAAAAGTGTGGGTATTTATATAATTTTTTTGAGTTTTTACTTGTTCGGTTTTAAAATTTGTACTTTCTTCAAAATTGCTTTAAAAAAGGTGAAGTTTTCTCTTACCATACATCACATTAGGAGCTAAGAATCTATTAATTTCGTCCTTGGTTTTGTTCATTTTCTAAAAATCATCTTGGTTTTTTTAAGTTTTTGTAATGGTCTACTAAGGGTGAGACGCATCAACTTAATTTATGATTGGAGCTTGTGTTACCCTTTGTGGATGAACACGTTAAAGTGTTTGAGTTTATCACTCAAGAATGAACTTTATGTGATTCCTAATTTCCTAGCGTTCAAACTTCTTTCAGGCCATGCGTAAGCTGTAATTAATTATCCATAACTGGATATCAACTGTTGATAATGATGGCTTCAAGCGAATTGTTAATTAAAAAGGAAAATAAACTCATGAAGGATAACTTAACAATTATGCATAACTTCTTGCACGGTGATGATTCTGGAAGTTTATAAAGCGATCTATATATGGTAGAGAACTAGAAAGCCAAGAAGGTGATGTTGCAGGTAGATTTGCCAGACCTTGAAGCAAAAACCCCATCTATGAACCAATATCTTGTTTGTGTTTGATCTTTGTAAGAGATGGAAAGAATATGCCTAACATCAACACAGTGTGAACATGGTCATTGGAAACTGAAAGTAATAACAAAGATGCCCCTTTTGGACCTATATTTTCCTGTTTAAGGTCAGGGATCTTTTGTGACATTTAAGAAACCCAGCACAAGTATGTGAAACTTATGTGCCTCATATTTTGGGTAGCTCTGCTGTCTTTGTGATCTGTGATTTTACAAACTAACTACCACCTTACCCTCGTTAAGGTTTTTTCACTTGGCCTTAAATTTTATGGTGTAGATTTCCTTTTTATATATTTTTTGTACTTATCTGGTTTTAATGCTTTTAACTATCCCGTAGGAGGAGAACATGGAATTGAAGAAGAGGAAGACTGATTCGTGCGATGATTATGCTTGGACTGACTACATGTCCTTGCAATTCACTCAAAATGTGAGTATCAGATATTGGAAATTGAGAAAAAGGGAGTCTAGTTACAGTACTGCCATGAAGTTTATGCCACTCTCAGAACCCAAGAGTATAAACTAATACAGGAGAACCTGCTATTCTTATCTTTTCCACAAGGTGATCACTGAAACTCTTAGACTGGCAAACATCATCAACGGGATTTGGAGAAAAGCAGTGAAGGATGTTGATATCAAAGGTCAGTTTTCTTGGACTGCATATTGGGTTTTGCAGGTAAATAGAGTACAGTTTTACAATCTCATTTTGGGTTCTTGTGGTGGGATTTGCAGGTTATTTTATACCACAAGGATGGTGCGTCTTGGCATCTTTAACTTCTGTTCACATGGATGAAAGCAACTATTATAACCCATATCAGTTTGATCCATGGAGATGGGAGGTAAGCCTAGCTAATGGTACCTCCTCATCCCCAAGACAAATCAAGTATATATATATATATATACCAATCTATGAAGCATAACTATCTCGTTGTGCCTCTCTAGTCCTTTCTTATACGGGAGAAGTTAGAGTCCTAATGTTAAGATCCTAAGAGGACCTAATGGAGGGTTGAGATGTTGTCAACACATTAATGAACAAAATGAAGGGCTGAGATTAAAAGAGCATTAAAAAAAAGCCTAACACCGTTATATGTTTAACAGATCTAAAAAATCACATTTAATTTTTTTCATCTTTTAATCTCAACCCTCCATTCTATTCATTAGGACCCTAACTTCTTCCTCATACAACTTTGCTTATACAACTTCTTTGGTTGCAGAAAATAGGAACTGCCGTTAACAACAATTGCTTTATCCCATTCGGCGGTGGGCAGAGGCTATGCCCTGGATTAGAACTTTCTAGGCTCGAGCTCTCGATATTTCTTCACCATTTCGTCACTACTTACAGGTAATCGTGGCAGCTAAATCTTGAACACAAAATATATATATATATATTTATATTTATGGCATCGATTTGCTGGAAGCAATACGGAACAAACATATACAGAGAAGATAGTAATAGAAAGAACACAAAGATGAAACAGTCTGTACGTACGTAGTTAATGGGGCTTTACGTTTTTCTTTTGCCTTGTGCAGATGGGTAGCACAGCAGGATAAGGTAGTCTACTTTCCAACGGTCAAGATGAAAAGAAAGCTCCCCATCAGAGTCAACGCCATTACTTCTTCCGACTACTAATTTGCTGCAAGTGACATAAGGATCAAGATTAACCTCTCAAAGGAAGGAATTAAGGCCTGCATGCATGTAAAAATATATATATATCTACCTCTACTTCTAGGATAGTGCGTACTTAATTTCGTAACGAAATTAGTGTTCTAAGTTCAAGACTTGATTAATTTGCACTTTATTTATATTTCAAGTAAATAATACCTCTCTCTTAGAAAAAAAGGGGAGGAAGAAGAAGTAAATAATACATGTCATAAGAGATCTCAATAGACAGACCCACAAGGACACGAGGAGGCGTCGCCTTCAAATGTTGAGCCTATAATTGCGGTAGCTCTGGTGTCACCATCCATTTTCATTGCAGGACAGGTCTTTGGGGTACTGTCCCAGTCGAAATAGAAGCCTGGCGAGAAGATCAGATCTTTTAAATTTAGAAATTGGTCCGGTCGAATAGACAGTAACATTTGTGGCGGGTATGAACTTGAAATGGGGTCATGGTGCTTCTGGTTCCACTGCGTGCATGTGCTGGACTAAAGTAGCATTTCCATATATTGGTGGAGCCCTAGTACATATGCCGTACTCCCTCCCCATTATCTTCTTCGTTCTTGCTTGTACTGAGGGGGGCGTGCGTAATCGAACCAGTACAGAAGAATCAAGTGGACTGACAGACAGAAGAAGTGGGCGAATTTCCCCTCGATATCCACATGTAGAAGCTTGCAGCTTTTCGGTCTCTTAGTGGAAGTGTGCAGCACTACTCACACGCCTGTTCTGCATGGAATCCTATGATATGCTCCCTGCGTCCAGCTGTAGGGGATGCAATTAATGCAGAATAATTGCATGGCATGAGTACTTTTTTTATTCATATTTGGAAGTCTAGATAGTAGCTATATGTCCTTTACTTTCGAGGGCCTGCTTCAGTTCATCTTTGTTCGTCCTCACCAACTATATATATCTGCAGCAATTAATTATAGAGTTTACTACAAGCAATGAAACAATATGATTAATCACAATCTGTATAATTGAGTGGCCATGCATGACAAAAGGTGAGAAATTAATCCAGTTTCTTGCTCTGGAGCTGCTGAGTGACTGAGCGGTGGTGTTTGTTTGTGGAAATATAGGGGTTTTGGAAATTTTGGGTATTAGGGTTTGTGAAAAGTATAGTATTTTATAGAAAAGTGAGGAGAAAGAAGATTTAATTGAATAATATAATATTATTTTATAATTTAACGAGGAGAGATTATTTTATGATTGTTTGAAAATTTTGAGAGTTGAAAATATTAGAAAACAAACTCCCCCGAGTCCAGCCATCAACAGTTGCACTTCGTTCACACATCTTGACATCCTCAGTATGACATAATTTTATGGGGGTATATTAGTATTATCTGTAAATATTTGTCTGAATTATCTCATTCAATTTGAAGATAGACAAACACATGTACACACTCAAAATAGGATCCATATATTGTATTTATCTTTTCCCAAATTGTATGATTCAATTCTGATAACAAATTGGATCGTTCTATTGAGATTTGGGACGAGAAATGCCGTTGCAGAAAGGGTTTAACAATTTCCAAGTGAATGATCGAGGCCCTACTTGTTAGTAAACCATAGTTCTCCTACTTTATGATAGCCTGGCATCACTGGAGATGCATCATATGCTGTCATTGGAAGCAATTCAATATCAAGAAACCAAGGCAGTAACTTCGGAAATACAATTGAACCATGAGCAAAACAACGCAGCTCTGTATTCAGTAGAGATATATCAAGCACGAGCGCACCTATCTAACAGATAGGACAGAAAAAATTGAAGTTTAAAGACACTAGTTTTGAATATTCCTTCGGCAATGGGCAAAAAGCTAAACAGCAGGAAACATCGTCTGCCACTGAAATCCAACAAGAAAGAAAGTCAAGCCGTGGATTTTTTCTTCTCTTCCTCAAGCTGCTGCAGCTCCGCTAGTCTTTGAGCCCATGCTCTTTCCCTAGCGACAGCAGCCATTTTACGCTCTACTCTCTTAATGATCTTCTTCTTTTTAGCCTCCTGCAACTGAGCCTTCCGCTTCTTTTTTTCTGACTGCACATGCCCAAAATCCTCTTCATATTCAAAATCAAGAAACTATAAACAGTAATCCAACCATTTCATGAATGAAATGCAACAAACTGTTTTCTGAATTACGTGAAGCCGGTAAGCAAACAGCAAACAGCAAACCCATGATCTTGATTGGAAAATAATCAATTAAAAGCAAAGAATTAGGAAACCCTTCAAATGAATCCATCTAAAAATCAACACGCAAGTTCGTCCATTCAGAAAACTAAGAATGAGCAGACTTCCGTAAAAAGATCAAATAAAGATTTTTTTTTCTTTTTACACAGATTAAAGGCCTAAAAGCAATAAACAACATAGGTTAAGATGCATTCAGAAGATACAACATATAATAGGCGGAAATCAAAAACCAAATTTTGCACTTCCAAAACTGCTTCATCTATCTCACATGGATGGAGATACTTTTTAATGAATCCTTATAATTCTTACGTGGATGGTAATATTTTCATGTGGTCATACAATTAAAGAATTGTTACCAAAAAACACAAATGGCTTCGCTTGTTTGTAACTGGAAGAGTTACAGTTCCTGCTATTTAGTTACCGGTTTTCCAGTATTTTTTTTTTATAACGTGGAAATCCCCAAAGCCGGACCCATTTGACCCAACCCTAAAGTACAAACCACGGCCCACGGGACCGACCCCACAACCCAGGGAACATATAAGTCAAGAACTCGCCCAACAGCAGGAAAATTCATCCCACACCCTTGAGACTCGAACTTGGTACCAAGTATTTAGTAAGTGACCATTGAAACTTCCAGTGATTTCACGGAAATACTTGGAAATCAATGTCAGACGCTTGATCATATTATTTGGAAAGCCAAATAGGGTTCAATTCTGGCAAACACTTCAATCCTTGATGAAATCAATGCCAGACTCTTTATTGCTGTGTTTTGGAAGCTTGTTTCAGTTTTTCCTAGATCTCTGTGTATTGATTTGTATACAACTGAAATATTCCTGTGCACCCATTATAGCCTTCATCATTCTATATCTATTATGAACAAAAAGTGTTGAGTTTAATCCATACTCTTGAGAGCTTACGCCATTATTTTCGGCACTCTTAAACCACTACTAACACATTTCAAGTTACTATTACTTCAATATAATTGAAAAGTAGCATGAATTTCTGTTTTCAAGCTTCCAGACTATCAACTCACTTAAAGTTGGTTAACCGGGTAGAAATGAATCTTCATTTCAATACTCCGCTTGCTGTATGACTATTGCCAAATTATCAGTATAATATATGTTAGCATACAAGAGAGATTATGAATCATCCTCTCAATTCAAATCAATTGTTCCACAACGCTCAAACCATAACCTAGTTCAGCTCAATGTTACACAAAACAAGACATATTCGAGAGTTTAGCAAAAACTAATTGAACATTGAACAAAAAACAAAAATAGTGCGAAGAATTCCCAAACCATTTCATAAGGAACAATAATTTTCCCAATTGTTTTCGCAGAATACGCACCAATACAAACGCGCGCCGCTGCTTTATTCGCTTTTTCTCGTTCCTTCTTTTCACACTGCCTTCATTGGGACTAGTGGACTACTAGGAGGTATCCGCTCGCCTGGTGTGTACTGAACCCAGGCATACGGCCCTGCATCATTTAACTAATAATAAGCGAATTTCGAATTGCATCCACCAAATGCCGCTAAAACCCTTAATTCACACAATTGCACCAACAAACATCGAGTCGCAGAGTAAATAAGAAAGAAATGCAACACCGCCAAGTGCATGAAAAATTACACTTTATTCACCGTGTTTGGTTAACGAGAAAAATAAGCGGAAAAAAGTAGCAACAGTTTTTCAGGGACAATAAGGAACCTGGGGGTTTTAAACTGCCTCTTTTGCGATGAGGCCTGTCGCTGGGCCGTCTCTTCGGGAACCGGGTGTCAGTCAAGCTGTGCAATTGGTTCGAGATCGGAAATCGTGGGACTCGGGGGTGCAGTCGGCCAACGAAAATGGAATTCGGAGATGTGAAAGTGGCAGGAAACGGCGTTGTGGTGGGGCAAGTGGATGTGCGGGATGCTAGAGTTCTTGAAAGGGGTCGAATTAAGGTTCTTAGAGCTCCAAATCCCATCTCTCTCTTTCTGTGTTCAGGTTCAAATGGCTGCGGAAGAAGCTGTAACGAGAGGAGGAACAGAGCAAACCACGAAGAGGGATGATGGGACGGAGAGTTGGTGTGACTAAATGTAACGGTATGTTTCCGGTGTCGGGAGGAGGTTTGAGCCTGGAGTTTGTGTAGACATTAAAAGCCCAAAATAGCAACCATCGGTCCTCTGTGTTTGCAAAACTCAACATTTCCAACATTTTATCTCTCTCCTAATAAAATACTCCAATATAATATCTCTATCTCCTACAAAAAAATATAAAAAATTACAAAAACTATAAAAAATTACCTCTCTCTTCACCTTTTCACTAAACCCAATACCAACACATATTCTCATACCCAACATTTTACAACACGAGGGTCTAACCAATGAAGAGTTGGCCTTCGGGTGCAAAAAGGTGATACTGGGGCTTGACTGGGCCATGCATGCACGAAACCCCTCGGTACCAAACCATGATCTGCAATTTGGCGATCATAAAATTGTGCATGTTTTCAAATAGCAATGGGAACTTGAAGTTGGTGAGGAAAGCATCATGCTCACAATTATATATAGAATAACTGAGTGATTTTCTACTGCTAGTGTTATAAAATTATGAGTACAAATTACACTTTGCATTCACGTTATTTGAGATCCTAACATTTTATACTCCGTTCTTTTAATTTTGAGACATTTCACCTATATGCATGTTTGGACTTCCTTCGATTTGCACCCTGTCGTTTATTTATCTATTATTTCCAACAAAAAAGTTATCATTTGGGGAGTATGAAATTCCTCCCACATTGGTAGTATGAGATGTCAATGTGGGGTTTATATGTCTTATGCTCTCTTCCCTCTTAAGCTATGTTTTGGGAGTGAGTTCTCCTAAGGCATGTAGCAAATGGTATCAGAGCCTACGTCATGCTTCTGAGTTGCAATCGTACGGCACAAGATGTGATGTCGGTATTGCAGTGTTACCTCCGGGACTAGGAAAAACCTAGTGCACAATCAGCCCGCATGGGCGCCGGGGCTGCAGAGCGTGGCGAAATGTTATGGACCATTTGAGAAGTATGTGATCCGTCTTAAATTGATATTATGAGATGTCAATGTGAGGTTTATAGGTCTTAAGCTCCCTTCCCTCTTAAGCTAACATTTGAGGGTGAATTCTCCTAAAGCATGTAACATTTTATATTTTACCTAATATTATCATTTTTTTTATTTTATCTGTGTAAATGACCTAATTTTTTTTCTTTTTAAAAAAAAGATACCTGTGCAATTGATGTGTCAGGAAATGTGTCACATATGAAATTTTCGTCCATAACAATAAAATAAGTGGAACCTTAAATTCCAAACAGATCAAAGACCACATGTCTAAAAAAAAAAAAAAATTTAAAGCACAAGTCTTAAATAAAAAATGTCATTAAGCACAAGAATATGATTTGTATTTTTTTCATATAAAAATAACATTACTCACTACCTCCCTCCAAATGCATTCGTTTATTTTGCATTTACCTATTGGAGCTCCCATATTGTTCCTCGAAAGCCTTCATAACATTTTTATCTTAATTTTTTGTACACAGGGATAGAACCTTGGTGCTCTTATTGACATGAGATTTCTTTCGACATTAAACTCAAGCGATTAGATCGTTCCTTACGTTTAGGTTTCAAAATCTCCTATATTCTGGTGCATTAATTTGATTCCTTAGGAGTAAGTGGAGTGTCAATTAACAAAGAGCCACCCACCCCCATTTGTCTCTCATTTCAGCAAAGTAATCAGCGTTTAATTATTACATTAGAATATGAGAGAAGTTATCAACAAATGGAGTAATTAGTAACCTCAAGTAATAAGACTAGTAAGTTTATAAACGCTAATTAGAAATACCATATAATTAAGAGGATGGAAGCTTATAATTAAGTTGCATGAAATAAAAAGATTACAAACAAGATCATGTGGATAACATGATTCCCATCATCTTTTCAGCCATTGGTAACCAATATACCAAGACTGATCGTTATTGAACTGCAAAACTAATGAGAAATCCTAAAGGATCCCAGCTGGTTAGCTGATGTAATTCTCGAAACAGAAGCACCAATAGGGTCCAAGTCCAACTCGCGCGCCTTCTTGCAACGGGCACCTAATTACTTCCTTAATTCTTATTCAGACGTACGTGAAGTTTTAAGAAAATAACCTAAGAACAACATCTAGTGTTGAGATCGTACGTAGTACGTATCACATATTATATATCCCAGGAAATTTCTGGGACAAACAAGTGCTTATCTGCGGTCTCCCGCAGTTTGGCTTCTGCCGCTCCCTCCACCTTGGCCACTGTATCGCCCTCTTTTAGGAAGAAGAAACTTGGTGTTGCCTTCACACCCCATTCCTCTGCAACCGCCTGCAAATTCAAGAAATTAATTGTGAGAAAAGATAATGCCTAAACGTACGTAACTAATTCTGATTATTTATAATGCTTTCAATTTTTGGAAGAGAAATTTTGATGTCACATATTTACCCCCACTGCTTCCGCATCCACTCTGAGAAATGTTGCGTCTGCATATTTCGCAGCTAGTTCTGCTACCACCGGTTCTATGGCTTGACAGTGCCCACACCCGTTACGGCAGAACTCGACGACTGTCTGCATCGGTTTAGGAGTTGACCATATGGTAAGAATGAAATGAAATGACAAATATCAAACAAGTAAATGAATACACGCCAAAAAACATAAAGAACGGTCTCAAAGGAGATACTTTAGGGTACAATTTGTCAAACTCGATCGCTATAATTGAAATAAAATTATGTCGATATTTATAATCCCATATACCAACAAACCCAAAACAATGACCAAATCAAGAACATAAATAAAGGGAGGAATAAAGAATAGAGAGGTATTTATATATAGAGGGTATAAGTGAGGAACTAAACCGGTGTCTTGGCGCCATTGGCCCTCTTGAGCTGCTCTTTCCAGGCATTTTCAGTTCTCACAGTGATCACTCCCATTTCTCACACACTTCTCTCTTTTCCCAAAAGATTGATCGAAAACCAAAGGAAACGCCTCTGATCTAGTCCTTTTATAAATGAGCAACGGGCCGGGTTAGTAAAACTTCCACTAGTAGTGGAGTATCTCGCACGTCGGCTTAAAAATCAGAAAAAAGACGTTCCCCCTTTGGTAGAGAATAAAGAATCCTACAGTAACTTCCGTGGTTAATGCCTTGTTCAACGTTTCATTGGCTCAGTGCGAAAAGCGCCATGATGCGCATGAGGGCATGTGCACCAAGAATAATAAGCCCATGTATATATGAATTATACCAGTTTACTTTATTAGATTACATTGACTAGATGCAATTCCGAAACCAAAATGGACATGTGCCACCAAGACTAAGACCATCTATTGATATTAAATTAAATTGACTAGACTTTAGGGATTTAAAAACAATAGTAGCTGGTCGGTGGTAGCACGTTTGCCAATGTATATATATGGGTGCTAGCCACGTCTATTATACCAAATGGTGACAAAATTGAATCAAATTGTGGATTTATAACAGTCGGTGGTAGCGCGTTCACAAAGGAATAAAACGTGTACGTACCGGGACAACTATCGTCAGCGCCTATTCGACGTCATATGGATTAGTAGATCCTTGGACCCGGATCATGCTCCCTGACGAATCTTTAAGAAGAAGAAAAAAACTGGTTAGAGATTCTGAATAGTTATTATGAAAAAATAGATCTTTGAATTACAATTCTCTTTAATTTATTGTCTAAATTAATAGATCATCCAATAGAGAAATAGATAAATATGTTACAAGACTCACTTACAATTTGTAGCATCATTGAATATTATAGAATACACGTATTGTGTCTATATTTTCTTAAATTAGGATAATAACTTAAATAGTATCCAATTCCTTCTTATTTTAAACAGCAACTAATTAGGCAATAGATAATAGAATTTAATTTAATTCTTTTCTCAAAATAATTTAAGCAGATATAAAGAGATAAAATTTATAAGGGATCGGAGTATTAGAGAGAAATAACTTATATTGCGGCTTTGAAATTGACCATGTAAAAGAGCCATGTGAGGGCATGTGCCACCAAGAATAAGATCATTCTATGGTAGGCGGTAGTAGCTCGTAGTTCACTTTGGCTAAGTAGTTTAATATTTTTTTTTTAAGTCCTTAAAGTTCACTTTCACTTACAGTAATTATTGAGGTTAATATCTTTCTTAATTTGGATATATCCCTTCGTTAATGTGTCCCACAAATTTAATGGATTTACTTGACAAAGAGAAAACTTAATCACCAATTGCATGCTGCCACCCAACTTATCATCTTTCTCTCTCCCAATTGGCACCATGACACTTGTCAACTCCCTTGCCACGTCAATTTTATTAAACCCAATTTTTGATTGGTCATCCTCCCTGTCTCGTAAAAGCCCCAAACCTACAAGGCTGCAACCCTAAGCCATCTTGTGGTTTGGAAGCCAGTTGAGATAATCTTTAAATCAATATGTCCCAATTTTGTCTATGAATTTCAATTAAATTGAGACGCTCCTAAGGAGAATAGAATGTTTATTTCTGCTTTATTGAAGCCTAGCCTTATAGTACTCAATAAATTGTTCTAATGACGCTTCCTGTTTCATATTTCTTGGTTTTGCTCATTCATAATTTGTTGCAGCAAGTTGGGAAGAAGGTGAATGACGAAGTAAAAGCCATTAAGCAAGATATAGCATTGTTGCTTCGTTCATGGAAAACACAGAAGGGAACCCCAAGGTGGAGGAATCGCTGGCCCCACCAACCCCTTTCATCACAGCCTGAAGAAGTGTCCGAGGATAAGAAAATAGTATGGGTGATCACGTTTGGGCCGAAACCGACCGGGCAGACCCAAATCGGCTCGAAAACGACTGGGGCGACCTGTTTTGGGTTAGCCAGGTTCGGCTGTCGGCCTCAAATATCCTAGAAATGATTGGGTCGGTTTGGCCTCCGGTTCTGGGAATCAAATCGAGGGGTATTATTTGGATTTCTCTTTTTTTATATTAAGTGGGAGACGACGTCGTCGTCCCCCACCCCACTTTTACGTTATTCTTTCCCAGTTTCCCCCTGACGCCACCCTCTCGAGTCTCCTTCACAGTTTCGATTCCACCCCTTTCTCAAGACCCTAGCCGCCGTCCCCCACCTCAGCTCACCCCCGCTGACATCTTCTCTCTCTCTCTCTCTCACGCCATTTACGACAAGGACGAGGAAATCAATGCCGGATCTGGTCTCTGTCTCTCTATGATTTTTGTTTTTTTGGTCTCTCTCTCTAATTGATTTCCTCCCCTCTCCCCATGGTCGTCCTCTCTCTCTCTTTCTCTCTTGGTGGTTGATTGTGGATAACTTAGTTTGATGCTTATTTTGAGTTTTAGGGGTTGTTTTTTGTGGTTGTTGGTGCCAGTTGATTGTGGTTGTTGATGGCGGTTGACGACTGAGTTTTGGTTTTTGTTTGTTCATGAATTTGGGTTCTTTTTTTTCATTTTTTGTTCTTCATTTTGATTTTCTTTTTTATTTTCGATCTGTCATTTGAGTGCATAAGGACTAATCGAAGCTGACCGTCGTCGGTCCGGTCGGTCTAGAGACCCCTCTGTGCGATTGTCAGTCCCTATTTTTCAGCAACCGAACCCCTTATGGTAAGGGCTGAAAACTGAGTCGAGGGGTTAAATAGGACGTACTATAGGCGAGACCAAGAAGACTGATGATGCTCCTGATTCTGGTGATCCAATTGAAGAAAGTCCCAAGGCGTAAAATGACTTGATTTCTGATGCTGATACTATAAAAGAACCAGGGGGCTGTTCGGCCAAACAAAATCCTCAGGATTTTTTTGAATTCTCAGAATACAAAATATTCTACAACCAAACATCATTTTTAACACTACATAAAAATAACTACAACACGTATACCAATAAAGTTAACCTCACATAAAAAATTTCAAAACATAAAAAATCTTCAAAATACAACGTAACCGAACAATACCCAGATTAATACAAATTATAAACATAAAACGTTTAATTTTTATCTAAACTAAAACTTAACATTTTTATATACACTTCCCATTTGAAATTAACCTAAAAAAAATTTTGAAAAAATTTTAAAAAATTTTAAAAATTGAAAAAATAAAAAAAAAAATAAAACCGGTCCGGACCACTTAAGTGGTCCGGACCGGATCGCATTTAGTGAAACCGGACCGGACCGGACCACTTATAAGTGGTCCGGTCCGGTCCTATATTATTTAAAGACCGCATTCCGGTTGTGCAGCCCTACTCCATTCGTCACGTTGAAAAAAATCCTGTTACATTGGTAGGTCCCAATAATGAAGGTATATTCGTAAAAGTTAATTAACCCCAAGAACTACTCCAAGCCAAAATAACTTTAAAGACTTTATTAAAAACACATTAAACTATAGCTAGAGACGACTTGTGGAGCAATTAAGCTTATTAAAATAATAGTAGTAGGTGATAGAGGGTTTGGTAGGAGTCTTGAGTTGCTGGCCCCACATATGTGCGGTCGCTTTGTAATTTTTATTTGTGTATTTTTTCAATATATAAAATTAGTTGTTTAACAAAAAAATTAAAAATATTTGTTTCAATAATTACAAAATGTTTTTTTCAATATACGAGAAAAATACTTCTTTGAAATATCATCTTGTGCTACAGCCATAGTACAGCTGTTGCACAAAAATTTAGGGGGAAAAATCATTATTCGTCCCATAAGTTTCCGTCAATTGTATTTAATTTCTCATAACTTTAAAAACTGTGATTTACGTCCTATAAGTATGTAACATTTGTAATGTTCGTCCATAGTCAAAATTTCCGTTAAACTTGGCACAATTTGACATTAAAATGACCGAAAGGCTCTCAAAGATAATTTTCAAAAAATAAATAAATATTAGATAAATAAATATTAAAAAATGTATATATATATTATTGAAATATAGTTTCAATATTTTTATTTTAAAAATGTTACATTTTTTTAATATCATTTTTTATTTTTAATGAATTTTTAAATATTTTTAGTAATTTTGTTTTAGATGGTTATTTTGGTCATTTTAATGCAGAATTCCGTCAATTATAACATAAATTTTGACTGTGGAAGAACATTGCAAATATTTCATACTTATAGGACGTAAATTACAGTTTTAAAAGTTAGGGGAGTAAAATGCAATTGACACAAACTTATGAGGCGAACAATGACTTTTCCCCAAAGCTTAATTAATGCATGAGATAAAAAGATTTAAAACATGATCAGTGATGGGCCATGAAATACTCGACACTCCTCAGACCAGACCACTTGGACTCGGGCCCATTAACCAGTTGGTCGGTCCCGACTATCCGACCTTGCATAGAAGTTTGACATCCGATCTCACGTAGAAATCTAGCTACCCGAAAAAACTCATCATGACAACTCGAATGGTTAGATGCACTCTCCTAATACAACTCTACAACCTGACTCCTCCAGAAGGCTCTCACGATAGGTTTGAAACTCTCACATTGGTATAAAATTCAAGATATGTTCTTCAATAAGCTCATACTTAATTTCATTCTCTAAGTACTAAACATCTTTCTAAGATCTAACTTGACCGTCGAAGACTTGATCCGAGGTCACCCCTCGATAATTTTTGTAGGATTGATCGGCTCCTATTTGTGATTATTCTTGACATCATCAATCAGGATAATGTTATTGAAGGAAAAACTAAAAAGAAATGGTAGATGATCGGATAACATGATGTCATCTTATTCAGACGTGAAATTTAAGAAAATAATGTCAGAACAAGATGATCATCTAGTTGTGAGATCGTATCACATTATATCTGCGGGAAATTCCTGGGATAAGCAGGTGCTTATCTGCGGCCTCTCGCAATTTTGTAGCTTCTGATCCCACAACCTTGGCCACTGTATTGCCCTCTTTTAGGAAGAAGAAACTCGGCGTATTGTCCACACCCCATTCTTCACGACCGACCGTCTGCAAACAAAGAAATTAATTGTGAGAAAGACACGGCCAAAATAACTAATAATAATAATTTATAATGGTTTCAATTTCTGGGGGGAGAAATTATGATCTTCATGAAATTTTGAGGTCGCATATTTACCATCAGTGCATTCACATCCATATCCACTTTGAGAAACGTTGCGTCTGCATATTTCGAAGCCAGTTCTGCTACCACCGGTTCCGCGTCGCGGGAGGCCGAACCCCAGCTATGGCAGAAGAACTCGACAAGTGTCTGCATCGGTTTAAGAGTGTTGACCATTATGTTAAGAATGAAATAAAAATAATGACAAATCAAGGAATAGAGAGGTATTTATAGATGGTAGAAGTGAGGAACCGGTGTCTTGGCGCTCTTGGCCCTCTGGAGCTGCTCTTTCCAGGCCTTTTCAGTGCTCACAGCGATCACTCCCATTTCTCACACAGTACTTATCTCTCTTTTCCGATCGAAAAGAAAAGCAGCTATCACACACACCAAAGGAAACGCCTCTTCTCCTTTTATCGACGAGCAATGGGGTTAGAAAAGCATTATTAAAATTTCTACCCGTGGAGGAGTATCTCGCACGTAGGCTTAAAAAGACGTACAGAAAAAGTCGCACCTTTGGTAAAGAATAAAGAATACTACAGAAACGTTGATGCCCCGTACTTCAACGTTTCATTAGTGGTAAAAGTGACGTGGAATGAGACAGTGTTTTCATGGATAAGATCAACCGAATATTTTAATTTTGAAAAAATTTGTTAAATTTTAATAATAATGTGAATATTTAGGTGATGTTTAAATTTTATTTACATACGTGTAAAAGTTGTTCAGTTGTATTAATATATATAAAAAAGATAATATTAAATTATATTGGTATGCGTGTCCAAACGAACATGTCCTATACTAGGGGTGTCCAACAGCCGGTCCGGTCCGGTTCGGTCCGGTTTGGCCGGCCAAACCGGAACTTTTTCAAAGTATATAGACCGGACCGGACCGGACCGGTTATATGACCGGACCGGTCCGGTCCGGTTTTCGGTTTGACCGGTCCGGTCTGGGTCGGTTTGGGCCGGTTTGGGCCATGACATTTTGGGCCGGTTTTGAGTTGGGTCATGCCATTTTGGGCCGGTTTTTGGGTTGGGCCTTGCCTTTTTGGGCCAATTTCCAGTTTGGGCCGGTTTGGAGAGGTATACTCCAGTCCGGTCCCGGGTTTTCATGAGGGTAACCCGGAACCGGACCGGAATACACCGGTTTGCCGGTCCGGTCAACCCGGTTGACTAAAAGTCAACCGGTTTGGGTCAAAACCGGTCCGGGCCGGTCCGGTCCGGTCCGGCCGGTTTTTTGGACAGGCCTATCCTATACCACAAAATTGATAGCTCAATTTGCCTAGAGGTCTGAAAAGGAGTATCCAAGACTAGAGTGAGTATAGGGACCGGAGATCTATTGATCGAATCCTCACACCTCTAAAATCAATTGTATTTTTATCGAGTTGTATTAATAGTCCTCCTTCCTATTCGTGGTAGTTTAGTTTAATTAAGACATTTTGCAGCCGGTAAAAATTCTCGTGGTAACGACTAGAGATAGTAGGCTACAGTTGTCACCTCCCCCACCAGTCCGCTTTTTTTGCTTAGAAAAAAATAATAATAATAAAAGACCATCTATATATAAATTAGGCTCAATTGACGTTACATTAGATTACATTGACTAGCTGCAATTCCTGAAACCCCAAATAAAAAACGATTATCCCACTAAAAGAGTCGTGAGGGCATGTGACACAAACAATAAGACACCATCTATATATTGACATTAAATTAAATTGACTAGACTAGACTTGAGGGATTTAAAAACAATACTAGCTAGTCGGTGGTAGCACGTTTTCTAATGGAATATTAGAGCTAGCCTTATTTGTTGGACCAAAAATGGATAATGCAATCCCAACTTTTCATGAACCCAACACATGGGAAACTCGGAAGATTAATATTAGTTTTCGTACTCGGACAAGATCTTTGGAATGAAAAAAGTCAAAAAACATATATAAGGTCGCGAGTTGGAGCCCATCACCACCTGCGACTCAAGCTGGCCCAAAGGTTGGGCATCCCCTCCCCCCACCTAAGCCAGTGGGCCTCTTGCGGGTAGGTGGAGGTTGTGCGAATGGGGATGGGCCTATCTTCCCGCCACCGACCCCTTCAATCTTCATGCGTGGATGTTGACCTCTCTCTCTCTCTTTTTAAAATAACAATAAAAATTCTAATATTTTATTTATTTATTTATCTTTTTGTTGTTCTTACCTTGACTTCTATTTTTCTTCAAGAATTCTTTCAATTATTTTCTTTTAGGTGGTTTATATCACTTATCAGTTCTTCTAATTTTTCAGTGGATAAAATATATTTTAACCCATCAACTATATTAGTGTTTGACACATTGGATCTTAAGCAATCCCACTTCGACACATTTGCTCTCTCTCCAACCACAAATCGTATACATTTTGCACCTTCCGTCAAATTTATCGATCATACTATACTAAAATAATGATTATATATATCCTATCCTGACCCACTCCGCATAAGTTTATATGGAATGATGATACTTTTATCAATTTCTTGAGTCATCCCGGTATTATTGTCATTTTAGGTTTAAAATTTTCAATTTTAATATAATTTGAAGGCAAATTTTGATGGAGGTTGAAAAGTGTCTAGCTAACATAGCAACTGGTGGGTGAATGTGTCTATATTTTATGGTGCAATGTATCAACCTCCTTGTAATGTATGAATATTTGGGTTTTGTTGTTTATATAGGCTTGTTATTGGCCTCTTAATTACTTGTTATGTATGGATTTATTTCGTTAAGCTTATGTAAAACCTGGATGTTTGATTCAATAAAGCTTGTAATTTTTTAATTAATTCACTACAACAGTTTTGGCCTTCAGTGGCGAAAATTTTCGTCGCTGAAAATAGCAATTTCGTCGCTAAAAGTCTTCAGCGACAAAATATTTTCGTCCTTAATTCGTCGCCGAAACATCGTCGCTGAAAGTCATCAACGGTGAAAATTTAAAATCGTCGTTATGCATTTCTGTTCGAACAAGAAATGTCATTCGAACGAAGTCTCATTTGAACTAACAAATCTGTTCAAACAAGAAGATTTCGTCACAAATCTGTCAAATTTGATAGTCATCATTTCCTGTTCGAACAAATTTTCTTGTTTGAACGAGAAATTTCATTCGAATGTTTATTTTGTTCGAACTGTTTTCTTATGATGTTCAATTACTAATCTTATTCGAACATGAATGTTTATACTATTTCTTGAGAACTTACTTTTATTCATTTGAAATTGCTATTTTAAAGTTTATTGTCTTAGTTGTATTTTAAATAAGGCAAGACAAGAAACTGCATAATTTCATGACTAATAATACGAAATGAAATATATTGAATAGCCATTATTCAAAATACAAGGAAAATATAAGAAAAATCTTATTCAATTAGCACAACAAACGAATTTAATGAATACAAAAGAGAAACATATATTTGTTGGCAATTATTTCATCCGCTTTATTGGCTTCTCCTCATTTGTTTCTTTTATTTTTTCCGCAATTTTTCTGCAAAAGATAAAAATATTCTCATAATCAAGACATTCTTCCGGATGAATTTATAACTATGATAAAATAAAATAAAAACAAATACAAATTAAGAGTAAATAAATATTTAAAAATCAAACAAACAAACACAAATTCAAAGAGAAAGTAAATCTACATAATTACATTCCAAAATCGCAAACCTGAAACATTGGACATCACACCAAGAGAGGTATACATTGGACCATTAGGATTTTTTTCTTCACTCCAATTATCTCAAGGTTGAAAGTGCATTTCAGTTCAGGAAGTTAAAATAATTCCACTTCTTTGATGCAAACTTGTCTCAACTTTTTGAATCCTTCTTTAGCATGCAGACAACAGATGAACCAGACAAATGTGATTGCATGTTCAGTGAAGACATGAACTTCAAAAATTTAAATGAGTTGGTTGTAACTAATGAGTGTGCTTTGGTAGATGACACATTCAAGTCATTGTCCATGCCTCTTTTCTCTGATCATGGAAAGATAAGGTCACATGCTCCATTGTTGAGGAAATACCAGGAATCATAGCATTACATTATCTCCTACAAATATAAAGGAACTTCTTTGTGAAAGGGTAGTCCAGCAAAAAGCAATACATGTGGCTGACTCAAATTAGTTGCTGGCAAACTGTAGGCAACCAATTCAAATGATGAACGCTTAGTTGTGCAGAGTTGAGTTGAGGAGTGTAGGTAAACCTTTGCTGTCAAATGGATTCAACAATTATGGATACATATAGACCCAACCTGGTCCCTAGAAAATGAACCTGATATGCTTATCCAATTTTCGATGTCCATGAAATGGGAAATGATGTCTTATACCTCCCCAACTCCAATTGAGATTACATGTGGGGCAAAAGCCAGTCCAGCTGAACTGTTCATCCATTCACCTAACAAAAACAACAAACGATTTGAAAGAGGATCTATAGACTCAATGCCAAGAACAAAAAAGGGTCTTGCCTAGGCATATTGAAGATGCAAAGTAAGGGAGTTAGCAGGCATGGCCAGGCCCCGTTCTTTCTGTAATAATTACCTCAAGTCTATTACCTCTGAGCATTCTGAGCATGTTCAGGAGATTTCCACTCAAATAAGGTGATGCATATTCATAGAAAATCAAGGGTGTTGCTTATGACCAACAACTTACATTGAGAATTAAATCACAACATAACAACATAACCAAGTGCTAATCAACAATGTTAAGGATATCCATTATTCAAATGGTCAAGGATAGCATGAGAGTTACAGAAACCACAAAAATAGCACAATTGTCGCATGTCTGAAAAAAATGTAGCAGTACTTCAAGGCACAGTACCCATCAATCCTTCACATCCCAAAATTTCTTTCTTCCTCTTCTTTCTCTAAGGGAAGAAAGAAAACTCAAATAGGTCCTAACAAATTACAACAAAAGGTACAGTCAGAGAATTCTATATAGAAGGTGCACAGCCAACATGCATTACCATATTCCACTCAATGAAAATCTAATTGTTTGCCATGACTTCGGTGAATGATACTAATAGTACCAAATAAGTAAAGCTACGGCTGGGATATAGTGACACTATATCAAAATTAACAAAGAAAACAATTTACCAAGATCAGCTAGTCTCCGCTTCCTCCCACTCCCAGGTGGCCGCCCCCTAGCCCGCTTATTGGTTGGCATATTAGAACCCGGTGTAGCATTAGGAGTAGCAGAGATAGACAGCTTGGAAAAGAGCTATCTATCCATCCTTGTATTTGGAGAACTTAAAATAATTCTTGAAAATGGCTAAGTCCATGGCAAAATTAAAGTGGGACAAATTGGGAAGTTATTCAGTTAAACAAGCCAACAAGGGTAATGCATACAAGAACTCACATCAAACCAATTAAAATCCTACCTGAGTAAATCTCTCAACAATACAATCATCAGCATAGGTTCCTTTGTGCGTGCAGATCAGTCTTTCAAAACGAGGATCCTTAGCAAAATGTGCAGATGCATTAACCCGAAAACAAATCTCAAATGCAAACAATGAGATAAAGACAAATGGAAATCATCAATAATCGCAAAATAGAAGCTCCAATCCCCCAAAATTTTCGGAAAACCCTAAACCCCCAATTTATAAAATCGAACGAAAAAATAAAAAATAAACCATGAGTTACCTGGAAATCAAGAGAGAACTTGATTTGAGAGCAAATGAGAGTCAATGCAAGGTTTAAAATGAAGATTTGAGCTGAAATAGGAAGAGAATGGGTGAGGGGAGCGGCGGGGAGTCGAATAAGGGAAGAAGGGGAGTGGCGAGGAGTCAAAAGGGTATTTAGCGTTAAAAGAATTTTTTCTCATCTCGTTCGAACCATATTTTTCTCGTTCGAACGAGATTATTTTGGTGACAAAACTATTTTCGTCTCTAAAGATTTATTTAGCGACGATTTAGAATTTTTCGACGCTAATACGTGTTCGAACGAGATAGTTTCGTGCGAACCATTAAGCAACGATGTGTTCGAACCCGATTTTACTTGTTCGAACAAGATTTATTTAGCGACAATAATATTTTCGTCGCTAAAGACTTATTTAGTGACGTTTTAGCAATTTTCGTCACTAATACGTGTTCGAACGACAGTTTACTGGTTCGAACGAAATTGATTACTGTTTAGCGACAAACTCCTAATTTTGTCGTTGAAGGTGTATTTTTAGCGACGAAATTGGTTTCGCCACTGATAAGTTCATCGCTAAAGAGCAAATCTGTTGTAGTGATTGTAATTGGGGAGGTCTAAGTTTCCTTGAAATAAACTAGTGCAGCCTCCGGGATTAATTAGTCTCTGCTGCATGTACTGAACCCAGGCATATAAAATGCTTACTTTATTAATTTAGAAGAAACAAATGCCCGAGAACTCTAAATACGTCCACCGAATGCAACTGATGATCAGTACTTGCTAAAGTCCTTTTTCTTCTTCTTCTGGTAATTACTAAACGCATTTTTCGAAAAAACCATTAATAATATTCCACGCATCAAGTAATGAATTGCAAAATGTTATTAAATTGAATCATACAACTGCCAGGCTTTATTTATTACAGAAGCTTAACCAAATGATCAAACGAAAGATAACAAGCAAGAGGATAACAAGCCTATCCTCGTAGCCTTCGATAACCAATCAAAGAGTTATCCTTATTATACTGAAAATCAAACAACAAATTTAATTAACCTGCGTCATCCACTGACCGGTTTCCTCATGTAGTTGGAACATGACCGTAGTGTCCAAGCACAACTTGTCCCTGCGACAACATGCCAGCATACACCACGCCCCCTCCTTTACTCTGCATGGACTTCTATTGCGATGCCTTACATCCAGCTATGGATGCAGCTCTGAATAACGCAACACAATACAAGATCTGGTAGAACGCTCCCAGACAATACGAAAGAGAAAGAGAGAAAGAACAAAAAAAAGCCTGGCTAAATCGATCGAGAGTCGGGAAGAGTCTTAATATGCCCTGCCCCTGTGTATGGCGCAAGTAGGAGCCGCCTGTATAGGGCAAGAGATATGCTGTGTCTGATGTATTGGGCAAACCGAGTGCCTTTGTACGGTCTGCTGGAGTTGCGCTGGAATGGCACCTATTACTGTGTCCACACTCCTGCCGCCTTTGAAGAACAAGAAAGTAGGCGTTTGATTCAGACCATTGGCGTTAACAATCCCCTGCAGACAAGAGATTGGCAATGTTGAGAAAGACATACATATATATATCTAATCTTCTCGGCATGCAACATCTGTAAGTTATACTACCATCTGCTCCTGCACTTCCACTCTAAGAAACGTGAGAGTTGAATAGGTGCTAGCCAGGTTTGCAAAAGTCTGTTCCATGGTGCAGCTCGCAGGACAGCATCGATCGGCGAAGAAAACAACTACCTGCAATATCAAGTATATGTAGAGAGTTGATCAATCAGTACTCTCCCTAAGAATGAAAAATAAATAAGATTCACAAAAGAAAATCAACGAACAACACGAGGCTCAATATTCACTTGAATCAAAAAGTACTATAACCACAAGCCCAATCAGTTAAAACCATAACAAAAATCAAATCCGAGATATAAATAAAGCAATTAGCAGAAAAGATAATTGGTAATGGAAAATGTGAGAAACCGGTGGGGTGCAAACGCAGGAACAGGACTGCTGCATGTACTGGTTCCATTGTTGATAACTGTGCACCTGGATCACTTGCCCTCCCATTTCTCACTCAGTCTTCTTAATTTCTTCTCCAAATAATTTCTCAGAAAACAAAGAAGCTGTGAGCGGCCTGTGACACGTACAAAACGAAACGGCTCTTCGGGTGTATAAATAAGCACGCAGCAAGGTCGGTGGAGCAGTAATCTGTAATACTACCACCCCTAGTTGTAGCCTGTGGCACGACTTGTCGTATTCACTCACCCAAACTTTCGATCGGAAAGAGGAATCGTTTGATTCGTAATAGTAGGTGGTAGCGCGTTCACAGGAATAAAATAGATATATATGTACGTACTAGGAATGCTACTGTACTCAGCTGTTCCATGTCATAATATGGATTAATAGATCTCAGGGACCGGATCATGCTCCCTGTACAAGAAAAAAAAAAGAATAGGATCTAGTCTTCTAGATTCTTGTTACAATGAGTAAATTAATCTTTATTAATTTTATGATCAAAATTATTTTCAATTTGTTGTCTAAATGATAAATTACGATCCACACATGCACCTCATTATTGAATATTGTATATATATATATATATTACGGTACATATTGTGTCTATCTTATTTTTGAATTGAACCATCCAGTAATTAATTATTAGACATTAGATAATGGAAGTTAATTTCTATTTCTTATAGTTTCGTCCGGGCTAAAATATCATTTTTCTCATAAAATTTATGCAGATAAAGAATTAAATTAATTATACGATACAATGCATGGGGTCGGAATAAAAAGAAATAACTTATTCTGGGCTTTAAAAAGAGCCATATGCATGTGAGGGCATGTGCAACGAAGAATAAGATCATGCTATCTATATGGACATTAAATTAAATTGACTAGACTTTAGGTATATATTAAAACATTAATTGTACAGGCTGTAGTAGTAGGAATATCATGAGTACTGCTGATCACATCTGTTATAATTAGGCCCAGTTCACATTACAATGACTAGACTTCAGGGATAATTATTAATTAAAAATATAATTGTAGTCAGTTGGTGGTAGCACTACGTTTGCTAATTGTACGAGTCTTCTGGCCACATCTGTTGACGCTGGTCAAAAAAATCGGCTAAAATTAAAAATGATTGGAAATAGTCGGTGGTATCGGGTTCACATAGGAATAAAATTAGGCCAACTGCAAACCCTCCCAAAAATAATAATTATCATAACCATGTGGGGGCATGTGCCACGAAAATTGGATAATGCTAAAATTAAAAAAAAAGATTTGGAAAATGGTATTGAATGGGAAATCTCGCTAAAGCCGCCGTCTTTAATTATTTTAAATAACATCTTATTCAAACCTTCAAACTTTATTCATCAAACAGCTGGCCATGCTTCACCGAAGGTACAAAACGATGTGAAACGAAGGTTGCGTTTGCAACGATCTTAAAATTTTAACATAATAAAAAATTTAAATATAATCTCTTTCTCCCCATTAAATCATTACTTTTTACTTTAATAAATATAAAAAATTATCTCTCTCTTCATTTTTTCACCAAATTCAATACCCTAAAATTTTAACTCTCCAAAATTTTACATCTCAAACACACCCGAAATATAACAAGTATGAGGATACTAACCTTTGATAACCAATCAAGAGTTATCCTTATTTAACCAATCAATAGTAATGTTTAAATAATACAACACAATAAGGAACATAGAACTCCATGCACACACACTAGTACGACCCCGCCAAACACGGCCCGGCTAGCTAAGTCGAGAATCGAAAAGAGTTTTGTTATCAACGTCTCCTGCCACGGTGTATGGGGCAACGGTCCGACCGTCGTATTGGGCAACGGTCCGGCGTTGTCCCGTGAATTCTGTAAACCAAGTGCCTTCCCAAAGTCTGCTGTAATTGCGACGGATTGGCGCCTACAACAATGTCCACCCTCGTGCCACCTTTCAGGAACAAGAAAGTCGGCGTTTGTTGCACACAATTGGCGTCAACAACTGACTGCACAGTAATCTGTAATACTTTTCTCCTATTTAAAATTCTAGATGTCACTCTAAGAAACGTGACATTTGGATAGGTGTTAGCCATGTTTGCAACGATCGGTTCCTGTTGAGCACATAACGACAAATAACAAACACAAGGAGACCAAAATTTAACGTGGTTCGGCAATGTGCCTGCGTCCACAGAGGAGAGAAACTTTGATTTCAACAAACCAAATTTTACAACTCTCAACTCTCAAGGCAGCAATTTTCTTCTTCCACTCTCTCGACTCCCTCACTGCAATTCACACCTCTCACATTTTACTCTCATTCACGTATGATATATATATATATATGAGAGAGGAGGAGACAGTGTGAACAAAATCACACTATTGTCAAGTTAGTACTCAATAAATTGTTCTAATGACGCTTCCTGTTTCATATTTCTTGGTTTTGCTCATTCATAATTTGTTGCAGCAAGTTAGGAAGAAGGTGAATGACGAAGTAAAAGCCATTAAGCAAGATATAGCATTGTTGCTTCGTTCATGGAAAACACAGAAGGGAACCCCAAGGTGGAGGAATCGCTCGCCCCAGTGGAGGAATCGCTCGTGCCAGGGACGAAGCCATGATTTATCCTTAGGGGGCCAAATATAATTTTTGCTTGAAATTAAAAAATCTTAAAAGTGTAGGTAATAAATAAAATATTCAAATTTTCATTATAATCAAAATAAGCAACAAGCCAACAAGCCAAAGTCAAAATTTCATTAACTATGCTAATTAAACCTCATGTTCCTTCAACAAGTAAAAGTCATCAATTAACATATCAGTACTAAAATCTTTTGCAATTTCTTTTTCAATGTAAACAACAAGATAACAATGAGACTTAACTTCGAGAAAAACTGATGAACAACAATAACATCTCTCGATGCTGCAATGAGAGCTAATTGGAGCCTATGTATCAAAGCAGTGTACATAATATGCATATGGACAATCTGGAAGAAATAAAACATGTAAACGAAATTTCGTGAAAACGAAATTTCTCGTTAATCATCTTCATCTCTTCTCAAATGAATTTCTGAGTTATTTATAATGGCTGACTCAGAACTCAACTATGCTATAGCGTGGGATCTTTAGGGATCTCAAATCTCGGCCGTAGGATCATCATGAAATTTTTTTTTTCATTAACCCCTTTATATTCTATATTCCGAATTTATGGGCTTCTACAAATTGTGATCATGTCAATTAACATATCACAATTGACCCCCGAGATAATGAGACTGTTTTTGTGAAATTCCTTTTGCTAACAATTATATGCTTATTTATCCTTCCATCATATTATATTCCACATGAGCTAATAAGACTGGAATAATATCACCGATTAAGTCCCTAGCTCATATAATTCTTAATTCTTAGTTTGTGCCTAGTTGGACTTCCAAAACTTTTCGAAAAACTTTTTCGCAAATATTTACTTAATATATTATATAAGTAAAACTCGTGAAAACACTTTTAACAAAATCACGCTGCATCGTTTTTACAGGAGTCCAACAATATACAAACATAATGAATATACTGCATCATCAAGAGACTGGTGGATTTCATATTGAGCAATTATACAAATTCACTTACTATGCACAAGGCACAACATTGTCTGAAATATTTGATCTGCGAAAGATCATCACCAAATGACTCAGTCAAAATACAAGCACACAACAAGCAAACCTGCACAACTCTCTCAGGTTTAAGGACAACATAAGCTAATTGTGTTGAATATCATTCTCTACATCAGTGATCATTTCCAGAAGATATTCATAGTTGATCTCGTTCAGTGCATGTACTCTTACATTGCACACACTTGTCTGCTTAAGGCCTTCACCTTAATGACGGAGTCCATCATTATATCTTATAGAGGCACAACGAGTGTAGACCTATTGTGTACATAATCATGTACCTTGGTCTAGAACAAAGTGAGTCAATAAGGATCTGAAAAGCCATACTCTCCGCCTCCGATTCATTAATCATTGGCCTGACTTTTCTACAATGTTGCATGTACCCAAAATAATATACAAGTGATTAAATAATAATAATTATTATTATCTCATAATTATACAAAATAATTAATTTTAAAGGCATACATCTAACAAGAAAAGCATTATTAAAATTTCCACCCGTGGAGGGAGTATCACGCACGTAGGCTTAAAAGACGGACAGAAAAAAGTCGCACCTTTGGTAAAGAATAAAGAATACTACAGAAACGTTGATGCCCTCGTACTTCAACGGCATCAACGTTTCATTAGTGGTAAAAGTGATGTGGAATGGGGACACGTGTTGTCATCGATAAGGTCAACTATGACGTTATTAAGTTTCAAAAAATTTGTTAAATTTTAATAATAGTGTGAATATTTAGGTAATGTTTAAGTTTTATTAATATGCATGTAAAAGTTGTTGAATTATATTAATTTGTGTAAAAAAAAAGTAATGTTGAGTTGTATTGATATACGAATAGGAGTAATGTTAGGAGTATAAATTTAGAAAGTTTGATTCAAATTCTAAAATTTTTAACCAACAAACATGCCCTATACCACAAGATTAGTAGCTCAATTAGACTAGAGGTCTGAAAAGGAGTCCGAGTATCCAAGAGCGAGTATAGGGACTGAAGATCTATTGATCGAATCCTATTAATAATCCTCCTTCCTATTCTTGGTAGTTTAATTTAATTCAGACATTTTACAGCCAGTAAAAATTCTTGTGGTAACAACGACTAGAGATAGTAGGCTACAGTTGTCACCTCCCCCACCCGTTTGCTTTTTTTGCTTAGAAAAAAAATATAAATAAAAGGCCATCTATATATAAATTAGGCCCAATTGACGTTACATTAGATTACATTGACTTGCTGCAATTCCTGAAACCCCAAATAAAAAAATATTTTCCCACTAAAAGAGTCATGTGAGGGCATGTGACACAAACAATAAGACACCATCTATATATTGACATTAAATTAAATTGACTAGACTAGACTTGAGGGATTTAAAAACAATACTAGCTAGTCGGTGGTAGCACGTTTTCTAATGGAATATTAGAGCTAGCCTTATTTGTTGGACCAAAAATGGATAATGCAATCCCAACTTTTCATGAACCCAACACATGGGAAACTCGGAAGATTAATATTAGTTTTCGTAGTCGGACAATATCTTTCTTTTCCAAATTTTGATTTGGAATGAAAAAACATATATAAGGTCGCGAGTTGGAGCCCGTCACCACCTGCGACTCAAGCTGTCCCAGAGGTTGGGCATCCCCTCCCCCTCACCTAAGCGAGTTGGCCTCTTGCGGGTAGGTGGAGGTTGTGGCCTGTGGGAATGGGGATGGGCCTATCTTCCCGCCACCGACCTCTCTCTCTTTTTAAAAAAAAAAAACAAATTCTAATTTTATTTATTTATTTATGTCTATTTGTTGTTCTTACCTTAAGTTTTATTTTTCTTCAAGATTTCTTTGAATTATTTTCTTTGAGGTGGTTTATATATATATATAAATATATTATCTATTTCTTTCTTAAAATATAAGAGTTATTTGGATCACTTATAGTTCCTCTAATTTTTCAGTGGATAAAATATCTTTTAACCCATCAACTATATAGAGTTTGACACATTGGATCTTAAGCAATCCCACTTCGACACATTTGCTCTTTCCAACTACAAATCGTATACATTTTGCGCCCTCCGTCAAATGTATCGATCATACTATACTAAAATAGCGATTATATATATTCTGACCCACTCCGCATAAGTTCATATGGAATGATGGTATTTTTGTTAATTCCTTGAGTCATTCAGGTATTATTCTCATTTTAGATTTAAAATTTTCAATTTTAATATAATTTGAAGGAAAATTTTGATGGAGGTTGAAAAGTGTCTAGCTAACACAATAATTGGAGGGTCAATGTGTCAATATTTTAAGGTGCAATGTATCAAACTCCTTGTAATATTGGATGAATATTTGGGTTTTGTTGTTTATATAGGCTTGTTATTGGCCTCTTAATTACTTGTTATGAATGGATTTATTTCGTTAAGCTTCTGTAAAACCAGATCACTGTTTGATTCAATAAAGCTTGCGATTTTTTAATTAATTGTAATTGGGGAGGTCTAAATTTCCTTGAAATAAACTAGTGCAGCCTCCGGGATTAATTAGTCTCTGCTGCATGTACTGAACCCAGGCATATAAAATGCCATGCAGTTTTACTTTATTAATTTTAGAAGAAACAAATGCCCGAGAACTCTAAATACATCCACCGAATGCAACTGTCAACTGATGATCAGTACTTGCTAAAGTCCTTTTCTTTTCTTTTTTTTTTCTTCTGGGTAATTACTAAACTTATTTTTCGAAAAAACCATTAATAATATTCCATGCATCAAGTAATGAATTGCAAAATATTATTGAATTGAATCATACAACTGCCAGGCTTTATTTATTACAGAAGCTCAACCAAATGATCAAACGAAAGATAACAAGCAAGAGGATAACAAGCCTATGCTCGTAGCCTTCGATAACCAATCAAAGAGTTATCCTTATTATACTGAAAATAAAACAACAAATTTAATTAACCTTCGTCATCCACTGACTGGTGTCCTCATGTAGTTGGAACATGACCGTAGAGTCCAAGCACAACTTGTCCCTGCGACAACGTGCCTGCATACACCACGCCCCCTCCTTTACTCTGCATGGACTTCTATTACGATGCCTTACATCCAGCTATGGATGCAGCTCTGAATAACGCAACACAATACAAGATCTGGTAGAACGTTCCCAGACAATACGAAAGAGAAAAAAAACAAAGCCTGGCTAATTATCGAGAGTCGGGAAGAGTCTTAATATGCCCTGCCCCTGTGTATGGGGCAAGTAGGAGCCGCCTGTATAGGGCAAGAGATATGCGGTGTCTGATGTATTGGGCAAACCGAGTGCCTTTGTACGGTCTGCTGGAGTTGCGCTGGAATGGCACCTATTACTGTGTCCACACTCCTGCCGCCTTTGAAGAACAAGAAAGTAGGCGTTTGATTCAGACCATTGGCGTTAACAATCCCCTGCAGACAAGAGATTGGCAATGTTGAGAAAGACATACATATATATATCTAATCTTCTCGGCATGCAACATCTGTAAGTTATACTACCATCTGCTCCTGCACTTCCACTCTAAGAAACGTGAGAGTTGAATAGGTGCTAGCCAGGTTTGCAAAAGTCTGTTCCATGGTGCAGCTCGCAGGACAGCATCGATCGGCGAAGAAAACAACTACCTGCAATATCAAGTATATGTAGAGAGTTGATCAATCAGTACTCTCCCTAAGAATGAAAAATAAATAAGATTCACAAAAGAAAATCAACGAACAACACGAGGCTCAATATTCACTTGAATCAAAAAGTACTATAACCACAAGCCCAATCAGTTAAAACCATAACAAAAATCAAATCCGAGATATAAATAAAGCAATTAGCAGAAAAGATAATTGGTAATGGAAAATGTGAGAAACCGGTGGGGTGCAAACGCAGGAACAGGACTGCTGCATGTACTGGTTCCATTGTTGATAACTGTGCACCTGGATCACTTGCCCTCCCATTTCTCACTCAGTCTTCTTAATTTCTTCTCCAAATAATTTCTCAGAAAACAAAGAAGCTGTGAGCGGCCTGTGACACGTACAAAACGAAACGGCTCTTCGGGTGTATAAATAAGCACGCAGCAAGGTCGGTGGAGCAGTAATCTGTAATACTACCACCCCTAGTTGTAGCCTGTGGCACGACTTGTCGTATTCACTCACCCAAACTTTCGATCGGAAAGAGGAATCGTTTGATTGGTAATAGTAGGTGGTAACGCGTTCACAGGAATAAAATAGACATATATGTACTAGGAATGCTACTGTACTCAGCTGTTCCATGTCATAGTATGGATTAATAGATCCCAGGGACCGGATCATGCTCCCTGTACAAGACAAAAAAAAATGAATAGGATCTAGTCTTCTAGATTCTTGTTATAATGAGTAAATTAATCTTTATTAATTTTATGATCAAAATTATTTTCAATTTGTTGTCTAAATGATAAATTACGATCCACACACCTCAATATTATTGAATATTGTACATATAGTACGTACATATTGTGTCTATCTTATTTTTGAATTGGACTATCTAATTTGGACAACAATTTGAAGAGAATTTTGATCCTTTTTATCTTAGTCAACAACCAGTAATTATTAGACATTAGATAATGGAAGTTAATTTCTATTTCTTATAGTTTCTTCCTGGCAAAAATATCATGTTCTCATAAAATTTATGGAGATAAAAAATTAAATTAATTATACGATACAATGCATGGGGTCGGAATAAAAAGAAATAACTTATTCTGGGCTTTGAAATCGAGCATATATATGACCACTAAAAGAGCAATATGCATGTGAGGGTATGTGACACGAAGAATAAGATCATTCTATCTATATGGACATTAAAATAAATTGACTAGACTTTAGGAATTTATTAAAACATTAATTGTAGGTTGTCACTACAAAAAAAAAAAATTGATCGTAGGCTGTGGAAGTAGGTTTGCTAATGGAATATCATGAGTACTGCTGATCACATCTGCTACAATAAGGCCCAGTTCACATTACATTGACTAGACAATTGATCGTAGGCTGTGGTAGCAGTACGTTCGCTAATTGTACGAGTCTTCTGGCCACATCTGTCCGACGCGAAATGGTTGATGATGCTAAGATTAGACAATGATTGGAAATAGTCGGTGGTATCGCGTTCACAAAGGAATAAAATTAGGCCCAACTGCAAACCCTCCCAAAAAAAATAATTATCAGAACCATGTGGGGGGGGGGGGGGGGGGGGGGGCATGTGCCACAAAAATTGGATAATGCTAAAATTAAAAAAGATTTGGAAAATGGTATTGAATGTGAAATCTCGCTAAAGCCGCCGTCTTTAATTAATTTAAATAATATCTTATGCAAACCTCCAAACTTTTTTCATCAAACAGCTAGCCAGGCTTCACCGAAGGTACTCAACGAAGTGAAACGAAACGAAAGATAACAAGTGTGAGGATAACAGGCCTATTCTCGTACTTAACCTTTGATAACCAATCCAGAGTTATCCTTCTTTAACCAATCAATAGTAATGTTTAAATAATACGTACAACACAATAAGGAACATAGAACTCCATGCACACACACTAGTTCTACCCCGCCAAACACGGCCCGGCTAGCTAAGTCGAGAATCGAAAAGAGTTTTGTTATCAACGTCTCCTGCCACGGTGTATGGGGCAACGGTCCGACCGTCGTATTGGGCAACCGCCCGGCGTTGTCCCGTGAATTCTGCAAACCAAGTGCCTTCCCAAAGTCTGCTGTAATTGCGACGGATTGGCGCCTACAACAATGTCCACCCTCGTGCCACCTTTCAGGAACAAGAAAGTCGGCGTTTGCAAAGGCGGATGCAGGGGGTGGCGAACCAGGGCGGCCGCCACCCATTGCTCCGCCCAAAAAAAAATTTTACATGTATTTTTTCTTTTCTTTCATAAGTTGACCTGAGCCCCCGACACCCATTAGACCTAGGCCAACGACGACAGGTTCCTCCAAAAGCAAAATCTTCGACCTATCCTTCACACCTGCCATGTACAGAAGCTCTTCATCCTCTTCTCTTTCCCCCTGAACAAAGAGTCTCTGGTCTTTAGGCTCCAAACCAGTTTCCTGTGCAAGAGCATTCTTTATATCCCCAAAAGAAGATTGCGCTGGGACATGGACCTCGTGGAGGGCGGGGCTGTGGGAGACGATGATCTTGATCATGGGACCGAGAGAAGTAGCATCGCCCTCGTCATCGACGACGTCTTCGTCGTCGATCTTCTAGACCAGCATGCCACGGGGGTCCGGGCTTCAGCTCCCAGTCGATCTCCTCATTCTGCTCGTCCTGCGCCAACATTGCGGCGTGCTGATTCGGGTCCTTGACTCCTTGCTCATCAAGCTGGACGGCAACGGAAGCGGATCGAAGAGTCGCAAGAAGGAGAAAAAGAGAGGCGGTTTCTACTGTGTATGATTAGTGAACGAAAAGGGCTTTCTAAGAGATGGAGTTTCACTCACCTGCCAACAAAAAAAGTGGCCCCCACATGCAGGCTTATTAATTTCTTATGTGAATGCTTTTAACTTTTCCCTGGTGATCATACACCCCACTTTAACCCATAAATTGAAATTAGACGAAAAATAAAAGGTCTTTGTCCGACTCTTTGTTTAAGACCGATATCTACCCAACCAAACAACCTATTAGTATTCAAGCCGCCAAGAATTTTTTTTACGTCAGACAACAATCAACCAATGAAATAAGATAACCTTTTCTATATATTATTATGATTCCTTTAATTTTTTTAAAATTACTGTAATCAATCAACATACGACCAAGATGTTAACACTAGAAACAGACTTTTCTAATATAAATGACATTAAAATAACATTTGCGATGAGAGTGGCAGGTAGAGGTGCCTTTTTAATATGTACTCTAGATAGTCTTGAATATCAGCTGTGACGCTTTTAATTTCAAACTCTTAAGACTCATTATTTCTATGCACTCTAATAGTAAGAGGGTTACATATTTCGTGCTATTGTGTTACCAGTTTTCTTAAATTTATTCTATATTTTTTACCCAATTTATGAAAATAACATAAATGACAATTGAACTTTCAGCGACTTCGAGACAAATTCTTGTTTGTCAATTTCCAGACTATTTTACTGCATTTATGTTAATTTATTTCAATGTCAATTTCGAATCCAATGGCTACTTTTCAGTCTTAGTAAATATACAGTACTTGTAATTTAATATTTTTAATATTTTTAGTCCTTAATTTTGATATTTTAATTCTAATATATTTTTTGCTAGATTTTTTTTTGTTATTTTGCCTTAAGAGTTCGCCCCCCTTCAAATTGAATCTTGGATCCGCCACTGGGCGTTTGTTGCACACAATTAGCGTCAACAACTGACTGCAAACAAGAAACTAATTACGATAAATATAATTTCTCGCTTCTTGGATAAATATATATCTCACACTTGGATCACTTGTCCTGTCATTTCTCACACGCTCTTCTCAGTCTCTCCTCTCCAAAAATGTTTTCTGGGAAAACAAACAAGATGTTGTGACTTGTGAGCACAAAACTAAAGATCTCTAGTCTCGGTTTATAAATAAGCATCATGGAGGCTGTTCCTGTACCGCCACAAGTAGTAGTCTCTCACAAGTTAGGTACAGGTATTAAAAAAAACTTAGGTAAACAAAGAAAAAAGGAAAGAAGACTGAGTTCGGTTCAATTCTATTCATCTCCTTCCTGCATCCTTCTACGTTTCAATCACATGGCAAAACACGAATTATTAAATTATTTCTTTTTTTTTGTTAGATCTAGTCAAACAATACGATCAAGGATATGTCCGGTTTGAGTAAAAATGTAGGATTTTAGAGAAGTTGTGAATATTTATGTTGAATAGTATTTTATTGGTGTTTGTGTAAAGTAGAGATATAAATGCTTTGATGTAATTATTTAATACAAAAATATTAGAGTTATGTGAAAAAATATAGAGAAATAAAATTTATGTTGAATAAAAAAGTAAAAAATTGTTGGACATGGTATAAAATGTATTGGTGTTTATGTTTAAATTCTGAATATATTCGAAAATAATTTTATGAACATATTTGAGTCCCGAAAAATTAAACGAATATAACCGAAAGACAAAATTATTTTCACATCCATATCCACTCGGAGAAACGTTGCGTGCGTCTGCATATTTCGTCGCCAGTATTGCTACCTGCGATTCCGCGGCACGGGAGGCCGAACCCCAGCTATGGCAGAAGAACTCGACAAGTGTCTGCAATGCATCGGTTTAAGAGTTGACCATTTTTTTTAAGAGTGAAATAAAATGACAAATATCAAACAAGTAATATACAAATACACCCCAAATAATCGTGCTGATTGCTGGCAAAGAGGTTGGGCATCCCCTCCCAAATAATTTTTTGTTGTTCTTATAGATATTTTTAGTTTTATTTTTCTTCAATAACTCTTTGAATTATTTTATTTTAGGTTGTTTTTATTTTTTAATCTATTTTTTTCTTTAAATAGAAGAGTTATTTGTGTCAATTTTTCACTTTTTATATTCTTCAGCGGATAAAATATCTTTTAATCCATCGAATATAGAATTTTGACACATTGGTCATTTCAAATAAGGATTATATCCTAACCCACTATGCATAAGTTGATATGGAATCGAGGGTATTTTTGCCAATTCTTTGAGTCATCAGTGGATATTATTGTCATTTTAGGTTTTTTAAAATTTTAAATTTCAATATAATTTGACAGAAAAATTCGATGAAAAGTGAAAAATATCTAATATAAGTAATTAGAGGTTCCATGTGTCAAGCGGATATTCCAAGTTCCAACGGGTAAAAAACTCTTTGTAATTGATGGAGGTGAAAAACTGCATGTCTTTATCCCAGTTTTTCATTTCATTTTTATCTTTTTCTTCTTCTTCTTCTGTTTGATAAAGACGGGTTTATCCCCTTTGAGATATCCGCTAGTCCATTTATTCGTGGTGTAGCCAGTAGCTAGGGCTGTCTAAGTTCCGGTCCAGGCCGGTTCGGTCCGATTTGGCCGGCCAAACCGGCCATTTTGTAGGGTATATAGACCGGACCGGACCGGTCATTTTGTAGGATATATAGACCGGTTCAGTCCGGTCCGGTCACCAGTTTTGCCGGTTCGGTCTGGGCCGGTTTGGGTCATTCCATTTTGAGCCTATTTTGGGTTGGGCCATGACATTTTGGACCGATTTTGGGGTTGGACCGTGCTATTTTGGGCTGATTTCCATTTTGGGCCGATTTGGAGAGGTATACTCCGGTCCGGTCCCGGGTTTTCATGAGAGTAACCCGGAACCGGACCGGAATACACTGGTTTCCCGGTCCGATCCATCCGATTACAAAAAATTCCACCAATTTCGTCCAAAATCTGTCCGGATTGGCCGGTATTTTGGACAGGCCTAAGTAGCCCTGTATGGCGTGTGAAGAAAAGACTAGCACATGGATTGGAGATCATGTAAACAAGGCAGATGGATCATCGATGCATGGCCACCCAGGAGGCACAAGTAGGTCCACATTTGTCACCTGTCTATCCGGGTTGACTAACTCCATACAAGTTCCATCAGCCCCATCCTCTTTGTTACTGTCTTCAAATACTTTGCTTCCTTCGCAATCAATTGACAGCTTTCTTAAGGGGGGAGGGAGAAAATGACAAAACTGACGGGGAACGAACACGACCTTTGCGTGAAGTCACATGGTGTATAGTTGGGACTCACTCCATCCTATACTCGCAACAGTTGGGTTTCAAGAAAGTTTTAAACAGTCTGAGGGAGACCAACAAGACAGTACTTGTGTCACACTCATGTGAGCATTGTCATTATTGGGTGGGCTAGACTCTGTTAGACCCACTTACTATTATGCCATCGTTCTCCTAAGCTGAATCCCAGATTTCAAACAGAATCTTAGGAATACTATATAAAGTCTAGAATATACACTGTTTAAAATGCAGGCTTTACCGTAGATTTTACAACTATGGTCAAATATTCTTAAATCTCATCTACAGAATTTAATTTTCTAATTTTTACTCTGGTCAAAGAATACTATATTTTTAATTTTTAATTACTAAGCTGATCTTTATTGGAATCAATATCTAATTACTTAAATTAATTTAATTAAAACTTTATAACATATGAGACGCAGATCACACGTTATTGAATATTTAAATAATACTTACATAAACCTCCCAAATTAAGTGTTATTCATCAAACAGCCAAGCGTTCCCGAAGGTACGCTAATCGAAGTATAAGTAACGAAAGATAACAAGTACAACGAGGATAACAAGCCTATTATCGTACAAACCTTTGATAACCAATCTAGAGTAATGTTTAAATAATAGGAACTACCAGATCTGGAAGAACTCCACACAGTACGACCTGTCTAATACGGCATTCGGACTTGTTTAAATTCGAAATAATTGACCCCAATTATTTTGGTTAATATTAAATAATTTTTTTTATTATAATATTTATTAAAAAATTTCTCCCTTAATTTTTATAAAATATCTTTATTTTTTTTACAAATTTTAATATTTCAAAAATGATTCCACACTCAAAACGGTAGTTTTGTTATCAAAGTCTCGGGCCACGCTGCTAGGGCCGACGTTCAGACGGTAGTATTTGAGAATGGCCCGGGCCGTCGTATTGTTGATTTTGGGGAATCGCCCGACCTTCGTATTGGGGAGCGGACAGGCTGTCTCCGGTGTATGGGGCAACGGTCCGACCGTCGCATTGGGCAAATGGTGCTCCGCGGGTGTTTTCTGCAAAACTTGTGCGAACTTAAGGTCTGCCGTACTAATCTCTCCCGACCTCCACCTACAAACCTCACTATCGTGCGCCACCTTTCAGGAACAAGAAAGTCGGCGTTACGGGCACATGATATGCGGCAGCAACTGACTGCAAACAAGAAAGTAATTACGATAAATATAATATCTTAACAGCTTAATCATTTCGCTTGGAATATATTATTATAAAGGGTTAATGTCCTTTTTAGTCCCTAGGTTCTAGGGCGGTACTCGTTTTAGTCCCTAGGTTTTATTTTTGTTCAAAACAGTCCCTAGGTTATTTACGTTTGTCTTTTTAGTCATTCCGTCCAATTCCGTCACTCCCGAGCCCAGTCAGCTAACGGTGTGACACGTCACACCCAATAGAATATTGACACGTGTACCAACTTTTTCAAAAATAATAAAAATGTCCACATGGACAAAACTAAAAAAAAAAAAAAAAAAGGGGAGAGGCACCCCCGTGGCCACCACCGAACGGGGAGCCCAGATTTGGGCTCCCCGTCGACGGGGGTGGCCGGGGGCACTCACCCCGGTGACGGGGAGCCCAGATCTGGGCTCCCCGTCGACAGTGGTGGCCGGGGGCTCCCCGTCTGGCCACCCCCGTTCGCGCGAGGGGTGGGCTCCCCGTCGACGGTGGTGGCCGGGGGCTCCCCGTCGGGCCACCCCCATTCGCCGGCGACGGGGAGGTAGCCACGACTCCCTTCTTTTGGTTTTTGGTTTTTTTTTTTTTAAAAAAACATGTGGAAATTGTTTTTTTAAAAAAAAAAAAAATAATACACGTGGCAAAATTCTATTGGGTGTGACGTGTCCCGCCGTTAGCTGACTGGGCTCGGGAGTGACGGAATTGGACGGAAGGACTAAAAAGACAAACGTAAATAACCTAGGGACTGTTTTGAACAAAAATAAAACCTAGGGACTAAAAAGAATACCGCCCCAAAACCTAGGGACTAAAAAGGACATTAACCCTATTATAAAATTTTCGGAAATATTTGTCAGCTATATATTACCGTCAGCGTATGCACATCCACGCTAAGAAACCTGACATTTGGATGGACGCTAGCCATTGTCAGACGTTCCATAGAGAAGCGGCCTGAGGGAAGACTTGAGTTGAAGAACGCAGCCACGTCTACCTGCATGAAGGAGTGAAATATTATTTTGTAATTTTGTCTTTCAAAACATAAATAATTGGAATAAATTTTGTAACCTTCTTTCTATTTAATTGGAATATATATATTATTATAAAATATAAAAATCTCGACACTGCAAAAATATTCCGAGTTCCTAATCCAAAGTCCGCCGACAGCCCCCACACATGGCCTTTGGCAATTCCTCCGGACTCGGCCTAGCCCAAAACCAGCACTCTTGGGCTCCTACTCCAGGGGGTCAAAATTGCCCCCACAATCCAGTCACTCTAGGAAGGTAAGAAGGAAGCCTCGGCGGCTGGACATGGTGGGCAGGCAGAGTATATTAGTGGCTCAAAAATTATGGGCTACTTAGGAACGGTCCTGGAGTCGAGGCACAATAAGTGAGATAGACTCGGATATTCCCAATCTAGGCCCAGCCCAAGCAAAATCTAAGAAGCTAAAGACGCATGGTCCTACTAATAATTATGATTCGATATGATAAATATTATTTTGACGTATATATATAATTAATGAAAATATAATTATAATATGTACTGTAATATTATCCCCATTTTAAAACTATCAACCTCAACAAAGTTCTATGGCAACCACCGACGTTTTAACTTATAATTTGATTAGAAAATTCTTTTAATTACTTGATGCCCTTTTGTGACGAAAAATGACTGGCTCTTTACAATGCGATGCATGCGCAGAAACACGTCGGTTTTAGATGGACCAGGCTGCTTTTATATGTCATGCAATTCCAATTCGCAATCCTTAGTAAGGCACAAGTACTCAACGCAGTTTCACCAAGGAAACCTTACGTAGCACCGACGGAAAAAAAAGTACCAAACCATAATTGATATATATTATACCAAAATCCTGCAGCTTTTATGTGACCAGAACGAGCAATTTTACTACTTGACGTCGGTGAGGAAAGAATCATCATCATGAGTACCCATTACAGAATATATAGAATAACAGGGTTTTTTTTTAGTAACTAAAGGGAACGATGGTTTCTACTTTCTAGCTCTGGTTAATTGATTGTTATATGTATGCGGTTGGCATATATATACTTTTTGGAGCAAACCTAGAATGATTACTTCTTGCTAATTGGTTTTGAAACTGACCTAATTATACTACTGTATGCATGAGATTGCCATTACTTGTTAATTAACCTCTCTTCTTTCTCCCTGTTAACCTTTTGAATGACAAAACCAAATCATACGAGCCTCTTTTTCTATATATGTTTAGTGAAGTGGAAACAATATGCCTTTTTAATGTTCATGTGAAAAAGAATTGGATACCGTACGTTTTCCTTTGTTGTTTCACAGGAAGAATATATAGCAAGAAAATATAATACTCTTCCTACACTACATTCAACTACAAATGGATACAAAACCCTTTGCTTTAGAAGCATTAATTCTTTAATTTGACTAGGTTTCGTGTTGAGAAGTTATAAATTATAGGGACGAAACTTCGAGGAGAGGCCAATTACATTAAAAACAAAATTTGAAGAGTCAAAATGAAGAAAACATAAAACATAAAAAAAATTTAAAATCCAATTAGAAAAGAGTAAAGAATGTGTTGGTTTTTAGAAGCTTTTGAAGGGTTGGAGCCATAGCCCTAACCATCCTCTTGATCTTATCTAAACGTAAATAAAACCTTCTATAATATAAGTTGATAAATTGGCGCGTAATCTGAAACAAGGAAAGAGGAAAAGGCTGTGAGAATTAGTACTTCAACCACCCTTATGAGTGTGGTTTTGATGAGAGGTACATATAAGACTAGTTTCTAGAGGGAGCCACGTTGCCAAAGCTGCAATGCCGTGCGGCCATATCCATGGCCCCAAAGCTTCGAAAGTGTCGCGTAAATAGTGATGGCCATTGGCCGGGGTTTCTCAAAAGTTGCACCCGAATTGTGTGAATGAAGAATTGGCCTTCCAAGCGCGCGCGTGCTAAATCCTAATGAATCAAATTCTCCCATTCTTTGCAGCAGGGATTTGGTGTCAGTGATCTAGTTTCCCTTTAAACAGCCATTATCGTTCACACTTATTTAACAAAAGGTGATGAGTATCCATGTCCCCATGTGCTAATTAATCATTGTCTTTAGAAGTCTTGTTACATAGTACTACACCTTTTGGTCCCTTACTCCCTTTTTCTTTTTGAGGAGCCACTTGGGGGAAACAAGATTAAGCTTGAATATACCATAAGACACGATGTAACAAACTGCTTCTACATAGTTCATGAGTCCTTTTTTTAATTTTTTTTATTCCTTTTTGGGTCAAGGGATTTCTCAACTCAAGGCCCTTAACTAAGGTGAAAGCTGAGTGTGTGCTGATAGACATATAACAGTTTCTAAAAGTGAAAAAGAAAGCTCCAAAAATACTTAAAATTGAGATACTATTTATCCAAAGCTAGCGTGCATGTCCCGGCCTCCAAACCCTAAAATGTCTTGCAAGCTGCATACGAAGCATAGTCCTGTGGATTCCTAAACCCTTATGGCCCATATTTTATGTGCATCCTTGATTGTACCTCATTTCATCCATAGCCAGCATAGCTTTCTACCTAAACCTAATCAAACCTTTCAACAGGCATTGTTGCCAAACAAAGGGTTTTGTCGAGTCATTTGTTTAAGAGATCTACCAAACACAAGTAAACAAAAAAATGGTGGGGTATCCAATCTGCTTTACTAGTGTAGTGTGGTCTTGTCGGAGGAACATAAAGACATTTAAAGTTTCTAGCGGAGTAAGATTGTGCAGCAGGACCAAAGGAGAAAAAAGGGACACAATCTAAGGAACCAAAGCGTGGAGGCCGGTGTCAAACTAGTAATCATGGGCATGAAAAGTGAAACATTTTAAGTAAAATCTTATGAATGAAGGAATGCCCGGTGAAAGCGCGTGCAGAATCATAATGAATCAGAATCGAATTCCCTCTCTCTATCCTTTCATACCAGCAAACAAATTCCCTTTCAGGACTTGTTAGTTGGGCGTTTTAGTCCAACAATCTTGAGATTTGCTTTTCACAGTAGTTAGAGCATGCATGTGCTAACTAATCATAGTTTTTGGAAGTTTTGCGTTGCTAACCTTTTCCGTTCTGTTTTGTTCTTGGCTAGCTACATCACTTAGGATGAATATCAAAAAGGATGAAATCATAATGACCTTCCGATTTCGATTTTAGTATTCATCGGAATTAAATATTTGGTTTCAGTTCCATTTCGATATTGTATTGGAATGAAATCGGAATTTTCGGTGAAAATTTCGGTTCCACTATGTGAACTTTTTTTGTTAGATATTTTTAAGCCCTAATAAGCTCATTAGGCATTTTGGATTGGAATTTTACACAAATTATTTTGTTATATATCATAAATTAACAATAAATAGCATGTAAAATAAATATTTCATCCAAAATCTAAAATAAGCATTCATCTAAAATAAAATTACAACATTCTAAAATTACCAGCATAAAAAAAAAGTTGTGAGCCATACTTTAAAATTACAGTGTTTTAAACACTATCTAAAATAAAATAAACATTCACATAAAATCTTAAGTAAAATTACAAGGTTTTGAGCCATATTTTAAAAAAATAAAAAGCAGAACCAAAAATTTTGCTTGTTCCACCGAAAATTCTGATTGCGAAAAATGCAAAAAATACTTTTTGATTCCTGTTCCGATATGTGCCGAAATAGGAATTGAAATTATTTGCAAGAATTGAAACCCGAAATTTCGGTTGGAATTTTTGCTCACCCTTATCTAAAATTTACGAAAGTTTTGAGAATTTTTTTTGGTAACCAGATAAATTTGGACACTCGTTCACTTACACTAAATTCAGATTAATTTGATCAAATATCTGCCCGAATTGAATTTAATAAACTTCAGAAAGACTAAATCAATCCGCTGATTAAATCTTTATTTAAGTCGTAAATTTTTTACATGAGGTGATTTAAATCTTTAAATTTACGTATAACCCACGCTCTCAGATATTCCGCTGCCACTTAAAAGCTACACGAATTAAAGTTTTGAGAATACTAAAACCAAACACCTGCTTCCCAAACCCCTCACTGATTGTCTTATTGTACCCCCTTCGTTCCCACAAAAGAAAAGATGTGTAAGCAGTCATGCGGTTTACCAAACTCTTCTTCCCAAAAAAAACAAAATTAAGAGATTTGCTTTTCACAGAAGTTAGAGCATGCATGTGCTAACTAATCATAGTTATTGGAAGTTTTGACTTGCTAACCTTTTCCGTTCCAATTTGTTCCTGGCTAGCCACATCACTCCTAAAATTAAGGCGGGTATCAAAACTAATAAAAAACGGAATGACCTTTCAGTTTTGATTTCGATATTTATTGGAATCAAATATTTGGTTCATGTGACACTGAGCTATGGTTCAAGTGGCACCTCTTTCGTATAGGAGGGTCCTGATCTAGGGTTCGAATACCCCACTCCCCTCTCCTGGCAGGCTATGGCCCGCATTGCCTAAAAAAATATATATATATATTTGTTTCTTGTTCTATTACAATATTGTATTGGAACGAAACTGAATTTTTTTTTATATTTTGACTGAAATTAGAATCAAAATTAGGAACAATAATCGAAATTCGATTTCGATTTTGGTTGGAATTTTTGCCCACCTGGCCTAAAATTTAAGAAAGTTGTGAGAAATTTAGACTCACATTCACGTGGACCGAATTCAAATGAATTTGATCAAAGATCCGCACAAAATTGAGTTTAATAAACATTGAAAAGACTAATCGGTCCGCTGATTAGATCTTTATTCACAAGTGGTGACTTAAATCTCTATATTTACTTATAACCCACGTTCTCAAAGATTCCGCTGCACTTAAGCTACAAGAATTAAAGTTTTGAGAATAGTAAAACCAAACACCAGCTTCCCAAACCCGTTACTCTGATTGTCTGATTGTACCCCCTTCGTTCCCGCAAAAGAAAAAGAAGAGTAAGAAGGCATGCGGTTTAACTAACTCTTTTCGACCGGTTTGTTTACCTTTGTGGCAAATATAACTTGTAACAGTCGATCGCATTCTATTCCGTTAAAAATTAGCGGAGATTTGACGAAAAAAATAGATCGTTACAACTATATATTTTCAGTGACCATATTGTCAAAAAATGAAACTTAATGACTAAATTGTTAGCCTGCTACAAATTTAGTGACCAAATTTTCAATTTCCCTAAAAGGAAAAGAAGAAAGAACCTGTATCATGAGTAGTGGAGCTGATAACTCGATTGACACCCTCCCCTTAGGGAGAAATTGGTCTTCTCCCACACCCATTACTTAGGAAAAAAAAAGTTTGGAGCAGTATTTTTTGTTTGGGTGAGAAGTTGCGGGACAGGTCAAAGAATGAAATCCAACCACGTGGCGGTATATACGGCAAAGGATCTGACATAGATCTTTGGCGGAGGTACCACTTAGGCCACAAAGCCGTATCGAAGATGCCCCAAAAATAGGATAAAGTAAGAACGAGGTCGTACGTAAGGTGTGGTGTCTATGGTCTTGTTGCGAAACTTCCGATAAGTAACAGTGGGCGTAAGCACAGTGGCCGGAACCAGAAATGATTTTGAAGGGGGGCCAACTCTTAAGTAAAAATGATAGCAACAAAAATTATTACGTAATGTAAAAAAATTAAAAATATATTATATTGAAAATTAAAGACTAAAAAAATTAAAAATATATTATATTGAAATACACGTACCGTACTATTTGCTGAGATTGAGAGCTGCCAATTGAATCCTACGGCTCTACATATTCTGAAAACGTTGTAATATGACTTCGTTATCAATAGTTTCAAAATTTTCATTCTCAATATACACTATCATACTATTATTTATCCAGTCATCTTTCATCTTATTACGCAAGTCAGTCCTAATAATCTTCATCGCAGAGAATATTCTTTTAACGGTTGCAGTTGCAATTGGTAAGACTAATGTCAACCCAATAAGGAGATAAACGAAAGGATATAGAGTATGTTTTCTTGTCTCAATCATCTTCACTGCAAAACCTCCAATATCTTGAAGCCTAGAAAAAACATAATTGTTTCTCATATTATAAATGTAGGTGTGAAGTTAATCTCTAAGTATCATATGATCAGCTGCTAAGAAATCTTCTGGATAAAACTCAGCAAGACGAAGTAACTTAGCATGATCAAATACTGAAAATGAGTTCCTTGAATCAAGACATGTTATGCAAATAATTAATACTTCCTTCTGAGAAACGATGATCCATCTCCTGAGCAATCAAATCAATCTTCATTGCTTTTTCTAAGCTCTAGAGTCAACCTTTCATCTTGTGCTTCCCTTGATAGTGTAGCAAATCCAATTGGAACCATCAATTTTGGCCTACCAGGCTACTTTGCTCGCTCATCAAGTCCTCCATCAGTTCAGGCTATTTCGTCTTTCAATTAGAAGCATTTGTTTATCTTTCTGCCTCTTGAACAACTCATCCACTTAATAGTCGTCTTTCAAAAATTATGTTAATCAATCTTAGTAATATATTACTTGTTAAGTGCCCTCTAACATAGATAAGGATTCTCTTCAAGCTAAATACATCCCGTCTCCATTCAAAGGTGAGTTTGTTTTGTAAAATTTTAGTGTTATTAAAATTTTAGGTATTGAGTTTAATAAAAAAGTGAAGAGATAGATAATTTATAAGGATTGCCTATAAATTAGCGAGAAAGGAAACAACGTTTTGCATTTGAATGGACAGGGGTCAACCGACTAATCAGCAATAAAAACAAAATTAACGTTCCGCAGGGGGCCCCGGTTCGCCACCCTTACATCCGCCTCCGGTAAGCGTAACCATGTATAACTGAAGATTTGCCAAGAAAAGTAAAAAAAGTATAACTGAAGATTTTAAAGTAAAGAACATGGGATTCCATGCCACGTGATCCTGAGGTGGAGCGAATTTGTGGCTTGTCAATAGAGGCACTTGTAACAACGTCATTGGAGGAAGTTTCGCGAGCCCCGACGGCAGTAAAAACGACAAAGTAGCTTGACGGAATCATTCATCCCCACCGACGCTAACGGCAGGATGATCTTATGATTCCATTTTGCACCGCAAATCAGGCAGCGAATATCAAGCGACGGCGCCTAACGTCTCTGAGTAGTTCCGTTATAAATGTGATTTTAGGGTGTTTCTGTCTTGGAGGGCAATCATGCACGGCAAGTGCACCGATCCCTTTCGTGGCCCGTGGGACCCCGCATCAACTGCCATATTTGTGGTGCCCACCCGCTGTCACGTGGACCATCACCGAGCCAGCCAGCCAATCACGCTATCGCGGCACCCATGTGGCTCTCCCATAATCTTGTCCAGCGACAACGTCTCTCGATGCCTCCTTCGTTATCTTTCTATTTTTCAGGAATATATATATATATTTGAAGCTTATCGCATTGATTATTTTTGTGGGACATGCCTTGCATTTTGATTTTGTCTAAATAAAACCAATATATATATATATATATCGAACAATGTGATTTGATATGTCTATATCCTGTTTCTTGAATCTTTTTATTCTCCATAATTTTATTATCAAGAAATTATTTTATAAGAGATGGAGATTGCTCTGAAAACGACTGTGTTTTAATTTTTAAAGTACACATGAACAATAATGGTACGTAAGATATGATTAGCGGGTCCATTGAGATAAATAATAAGTTGTATAGTGCATACGTTACGTACGGTATTGGGCACCTGTCCCTTGCAAAGGCACTGCTACGAAATATTCAACTGAATTAAAGACGGTGCAGGGTGAAGAGGAATCTAAAAAGCGATTTATAACCTAACGCAGTACAATTTAATTGAAAAATAAATAAATGGACCCAACGAATCTAATTTATTATACTGTAGACCAAGTACTTGCCCTTTAACAAAAAGAAGAATAAAGTATAGAAGGCACCAAATAATTGAAATGGTCCCGACACATTCCCATTGAATGGATTATAAGGAGGACTTGGTTGGTATACACATAAAGAATGTGCTTTAATTTCTCCTCTTTTTTTGGTGGATGTTATGTCACGACTCACATCGTAGGTGCATATGACTTTAACCTTAACTTGACTAACCCCACTCCCGGCCTAATTTTGGAGGAATTTATGGATAAAAGCTTACTAAAGGTTCTTAACTTCTGCCTTCAATCCGGTTGGGGAGAAAGTAGTTAGAGGCCATAATTTATTAGGGAGCCGCTATGATAGGTACTAAATTATGATGGCTTACCCAATTGAAGAAGCTGGTTCTGTAGCCTTTCTAAATGATTTTCTTTTTTGCTAAAACTTTATACACTTCTAATCACGATTCTCTTCAATTTACTGTCCGAATTAGAAAGGTTGACATGTCAGTATTATTCAAGTATTTAAAAATAGACATATCAACATATTCCGTCATAGAATTAAAAGATATATGGATAAAGTGACTCTCATGTATTATATTGGTGATCACAATGACCAAATCATTGAAAATTGAAACAACATGAACCAATTTATAATAAAATAAAACCACATATATAATTTGCCAAAAATTTATGTAGAGTAATCCAAAATGTCGGTTTGTAAAGATGCCTTCAAGCAATTAAAATGACAGATAATTTGTCAAGGAACACCTGTAATTAGACGAGATATTACAGTAGCTGCACGCATGGGTGACAGATCCATAGGGATCAAAACAAGTGAACACTGAATGGAAACTGGATTTTGTGTCAGATTTGCACTCGTCCCATTGAAGGCCGGCTTGGACTGAGATTCGGAGAACTTGAAGAGACTGCAAACTGCTGGTTGAATCTGGGGGCCAGCTTGGCTTCAATGATCAATCCCCCCCGCCGAGCAAATACCAAGTTATTGACTGCAAAATATAGCAATTAGGCAATTAATTAATAGGTGCCATTTATGGGTTACAGAAAAGAAAAAGGCGACATTTATGATCTGCGCATGACCTACTTACAACACAATAAGAACCGAAATCTCCGCTAAGCAACAGTGGGCTGACCGGTAGTCAGTTAAAACGGAGTGCGACGAAGGTCCCACCGTCTTAGGGTTCCCATTCCCTCCGCCATTACCGCCGCTGAAACTTATGACAAAGAGAAGTAACAAAGGGAACAAAAGGCAAAGAAGCGTTGCGCTTGGTTTGTTTTATTATGCCCACTAAACATGCCATGTGGGTGTATAAGCCATAAAGATTATGACCATCTGGTAATTAGGCCCAGTTGACTTCTTACTGGCCAGGATTAGGAGAGGGTCGAGATTCAATCCAGACCGTGCAGGTACATACCTGTCCAGAACCACTGGCTGATTCAATCGAGACGGATACCATAACCCTTTCTTTTTTTCTTTAATGCAGACCAGACGACGATTTTCCACTTTTTACACTATGTTAGAACAATTCAACGACACTTTTTCTTGTTCTTTTTCATTAAATATTCAGCTAACAGCTCTTTTTCCGCCACCCAAGAAGTTTTCGGAGATCTAATTACGTAGAAGTTAGAAAACTAAACCCCAGTGCTTGTTCCTTCTACTGAGAATAATCTGCAAATGGACGAAATTCTTTTATTTGTTTCGACGATCATAAGAGTTCCTTACTTTGCACCTTTGATCCATGCAGTTGATTCGAACTCTGTTTAACTAGTCCAGATTAACTAACTTTTGTGTTTCTGGATTAAAAAACACAAAAACCATAGAAAAAACACAGACGCCGGTATCTTCAAGCTTGAACTACATTAAATGAATCGGCAACGACAACCCGCACAGCATATTAATATTGTTTGTTTTTAGTCAGAGTGACAGCTCCTGCTTGGCAGCTTCTTGTGATTTTCGACACGGATAGCACCAGATCTATTGAGATGTACAAGAAGGGTTTGAGACAGAAAAGGTGCTGGCCGCTGGGAGCATGTGTCATTTGGAAGCAAGAGATATTACAGAGCAGGTGATAGCTAGGGGGCACGAGGCAATGGAAGGGAGTTTCGGGTTCACATGACCCAAAATAAAACCGAAGAGATTAACAAAAGAACAGGGAGGTTTCGGGTTCACATGGGTTTGGTACCGTGGGCCCTCTTTGGTATAAAGCTCCGAGACAAAAGCAGCAAATGAGGCATGCCGTGTTATCCTCTGCTTTCTACTTTTTCAACTTTTATTACTATAACGCCCCTGGTCAAGGTGACGTGGACAAAGTCAACCCCACACTCGACTGACAGTGCTAGAGTACACCACGAAGGCTGCGTTTGTCACTAAAATTTTACCCAAAATTTTATCTCTCTCCTAATAAAATATTCTAATATAATCTCTCTCTCTTCCATAAAAAAATATAAAATATTACAAAAACTATAAAATATTACCTCTCTTTTCACTTTTTCACTAAACCCAATACCAACACTAAACCCAATACCAAAAATTTTACCACACAAACCCACCCGTACTTAAAATATTAGACACGTTTGTTTGTTAATCTTTCTAATAAAAAAAATATACTTTAAACTTTTCAACTTTTACACTTCCGCTTCGTACTTTTTATAAATTTTAATATTTAAAATATTATTAAAATTTTAATAATATTCCTTAAAATTTCGATAAACAAATAATACTATTATTATTTATTAAAAATCATAATTAGCGTGAATAAATACAGTGCTTGTTTTGTGGGTTCTTCAAGTAATAAACCATGAACATAGTCAGAAATAAGGGGGAAAAGCTTGTTGATCAAAGAAATTTGGTATAAAATATGTGACATTGTGTAATTAACTAATCATATAATATCTCTAACTTTAGTTGTCTATTATAATTTAATTTCCTTTCTATCAAAGTTTTGTTGGAATTTTATAATAATGTCCTCAAGAAAAATAATCTTTCATGAAGATAAATTACCCGAAAAGAAAGGAGCTTCTAGGCTCCTGAAAGATCCCTAAATCTCTCTTGAGAGTAGATTTACTGCTTTTGTTTTCCTTTTTCCCTGTTTCTTTGTTTGTTTGTGTTTGTGAGCTGTATAGTTTTTACTCCTTTTTCGTAGCTTGCAACCACGCAGTGCTATTGCCTCATGCCACTTGTGAGTGCGAGTGAAAGCTGTCAAAAGTGTGCGGTATATTACTTATAAATTGCTCTGCTGAGAGTCTTGGGAGACCTCTGTCTGTGGAGTCCAAAGCACAAAATGGACCCTGTTGCTGTCCCTGCACCACTACATTTTTAAGCCTACGAAAGCCCCACCTCACCTCTCTATCTCTTTTTCTCCCTGCGGAGTCCACAAATCTTAACCTGCTCTTGGTTTTCCTCCCTACTGCAAAGACCCCAACTGAGTGTAGAGGAAGCAATGGAAATTACCTCGGTTTCCAAGTTGGTCTTTGTCTTTGGTTTGGTCTGGTTCCTGGGTCTGGGTTTCCAGCTGATACAGTGTAGCGTGACCTACGATAGGAAGGCCATTGTCATCAATGGGCAAAGGAGAATTCTCTTCTCTGGGTCTATACATTACCCGAGAAGCACTCCTGAGGTATACGAAGCGTTCCCACTATTTCTGTACGTAAGTTTTTTGGTTGAAAGGTGTTAGAGTTGTTTATGATTTTATTGGGAAATGAGCTGCATGTAGATGTGGGAGGATCTGATACTGAAGGCAAAAGATGGAGGACTGGATGTGATTGAGACCTACGTTTTCTGGAACGTTCACGAGCCTTCTCCTGGCAATGTAGCTTCCTTTCTCTCCGTATCTGTTTCATAAACTGTTCTTACTCTGTTTTGCTCTGTTCCTCTTTAGCATTTTCTCTGAAATTGTGCTTTGTTCTCTGCTTTTTGCTTTTGATGGGTTTCAGTATAATTTCGAAGGGAGATATGATTTGGTGAGATTCATAAAGACGATACAAAAAGCAGGACTCTATGCTCATATCCGCATTGGACCTTATGTTTGTGCAGAGTGGAATTTTGGGTACCCACCAATTTTTCTCTTTACGTAGATCTAACATCTCTTTCATCATCTGGGGTTTTTTCTTATTTCTCTTCGACTTTTTCCTTTTGCTCTTTACAGTTCCTAAGTTTAGTTGTGAGGGTTTAATCTGATTGTTTTCCTTTTTTTCTGCGTTTAATACTCTACTTGTTCGTTATATTCAGAGGATTTCCCGTTTGGCTCAAGTATGTCCCAGGAATCAGCTTCAGAACTGACAATGAGCCTTTCAAGGTCTCGTTTCCTGTAGCTTTGTTCCCGGCTTTGGATTGTACAAATACTTGAAAGGAAAATAAATGAAGCATATAGAAATTCCATTATCCCTCGTTATGTTTGGCATAATATCATTTATATTAAGCACACACTTATGGGTGCTACAGATGGCAATGCAAGGGTTCACTGAAAAGATTGTTGGGCTGATGAAGAGTGAAAACCTGTTTGAGTCCCAGGGTGGCCCCATCATACTCTCCCAGGTAAGTTTTAGGTCTTTGGCTTTTTCCATATTGCCCCTTTTTACATTTGGGGCTTCAAAATTATGTAAAACTAGGTCTTGGCTTTTGAGTTAAAACTCCCACCATATGCCGTATGCGGACGACATGGAAATTTTTTTAATTGCCTGAAAAAGCGTTGAAAGACTAAATCCATCTCTTACGGCAGTGAATTCTACTTATCTAGTTATATTACACTAATGATTCACGCCCAATTTATGTTGTGTAGATTGAGAATGAGTATGGGGCTCAGAGTAAGTTGCTTGGGGCTGTTGGCCACAATTATGTTACTTGGGCGGCAGATATGGCTGTTAAATTGGGAACGGGGGTGCCATGGGTGATGTGCAAGGAAGAAGATGCCCCGGATCCAGTGGTAAGCACTCCTTATTCTCTTTTGCGGTAGATTACGCTTTCTTATTTTCCTTTTGATTAGCAATCCTGCCGGGTGAGAGGGACACATGCAAGGTCCCTGCTTCAACCTTGGGGTGATGCCCCTTCTTTGGGAGAAGGTATTCTTTGTTGTCTAAAAAACTCCTTTACCTCTCCACTTTTGACAGATAAACACTTGCAATGGTTTCTATTGTGATTCATTCTCCCCCAACAAACCCTACAAGCCCACAATATGGACAGAGGCTTGGAGTGGCTGGTATGTCCTTACGTAATTGTTCACTTTTTGTTTTCTAACCACAGATTTGCAAGTTTTCTGCCATGTGAAAATACACCGTTTCACTATCTCTTACTACATGCTCTAAGGTTCACGGAGTTTGGTGGTCCAATCCACCAGCGGCCAGTCCAGGATTTGGCATTCGCAGTTGCTCGATTTATACAGAAAGGAGGATCCTTTGTCAACTACTACATGGTTGGCTTTCTTTAACATTTAAGGATGTGGAAAGTTTAGTCTGATGAAACCTACTATAAAAAACAATCAAGTAACACTTTATTTTGTTCAAACAGTACCATGGAGGGACTAATTTTGGACGTACAGCTGGGGGCCCTTTCATTACTACAAGCTATGACTATGATGCTCCCCTTGATGAATATGGTGAGAATGAAAACTATTTTTTATTTTCTTTTACTAAGTTGTTCATATTGTTGAGCAATTATGCTCCAAAAGACTGATCCACTCAAAAGAACTGAGAGAACTCTTAACGACAATGGTGGCATATGCCAATAGGCATTAAAGTTACAACCTCATTAGGATGTTCGACTTGTTAAATGAGTAATTCGAAAGCATTTTTGTGGGTGAGTACTGCGTGCTTTGAGGTCCTTACCACTCATCAGCCTGTCCCCAAAATTACACGAAGTGAACTGAGTAGAATACAAGTTTATTTCCTAGTTGCTTGTGCATTGTTATATTTATTGCGCTCAAGTATGCAACATATGTATAGTAGAGAAATATAACTACTTTACTTGCAAAAAACTTGATAGGTTTAATTAGGCAACCAAAGTATGGTCACCTAAAGGAGCTTCACAGGGCAATCAAGATGTCTGAGCGAGCTTTGGTTTCAGCAGATCCTATTGTGACTTCGTTGGGGAGCTTTCAACAGGTTTTGGCTTCTGTTCTCAAACTCCTGCTTCTGGCAATGTGTGGTGGTTTAGCATAATTAACTGACTCCATCCAATCTTTGTTGTTTTTCCAGGCTCATGTATACTCGTCAGAATCAGGAGATTGTGCAGCTTTTCTTGCAAACTATGATACAAATAAGGCTGCAAGAGTAATGTTCAATAACATGCACTATAACTTACCTCCTTGGTCTATTAGCATCCTTCCTGATTGCAGAAATGTAGTCTTCAATACAGCAAAGGTATGAAACTTGTTATCCAAGGACCTTTTTTGTTTATGTTTTGCTCTAGGTGAGACAGTTTGTACTTTCCTCTATCTCCTTGTTTCCGTTTTTGGGTGAGACTCATTCTAAAATCAAATGTAAAACTTTGTGTGGTTTGACTAGGCTTCCTTCCTTCTCTTTAGGTTGGAGTTCAAACATCACAAATGGAAATGTTGCCAACAAACGTTGAGATGTTCACATGGGAAAGCTATGACGAAGACATTTCTTCTCTAGTTGACAGCTCAACAATCACTGCTCCTGGTCTCTTGGAGCAGATAAACGTCACAAGGGACATTAGTGATTACCTGTGGTACATAACTAGGTGAGAATGATTACTTAAGTTCCTGACTTGAGCTTTACTGGGCCTCTTGAGCGATTATTGCCTACCCGTCCTTTCAAAAGTTCTTCTCACAGGATATATTTTTGTTTCCTCACTTCTCATTACATTTTATTTTGCTGTTTCCTTTTCTTTTCCCTTCCATTGCGTTGCAGAAATTGATTTCCATGTCATATTCTCCCACTCTTGTCTTATTCTCTCCCCACGAGAACCCACTAGTTGAAATTACCGTGCCAAAAGTGGAAAGGAATGTGAGTGAATAAGAAAAACCTAGGAGAACAATGTTTTATTGCAAACTACCTTGGTTCCTACCTGATGACTTAGATAGCATATGTAGGAAAAACCTCGGAGGACAATGTGTTTTTGCAACCTACCTCGGGTCCTACCTGATGACTTAGATAGCATATGTGCCGAAATCTTTCATTAACTCATTCATTGAATGATCGAGAAAGATCTTGTAATACAATTGCATGCTATTACAATATCTTCTTTCATATGGCTACAGTGTTGAGGTTGGCCACTCTGAATCCTTTCTACGCGGAGGTGAACTCCCCACCCTCATTGTTCAATCAACAGGCCATGCCGTGCATGTCTTTATTAATGGACAGCTTTCAGGTGCATTTTTAATCCACTTTCCCTTGGATTCCCTTTTATTGTGATTAGCAACGAGAAGCTTAACATATATTACCATGGCAACATAATCTTAGGCTCTGCATTTGGGACAAGGGAGAATAGGAGATTCACTTACACCGGCAAGGTCAATCTCCACTCTGGATTGAACAGAATTGCACTATTGAGTGTTGCTGTTGGTTTGCCAGTAAGTACCATTTCCCCACCTATGTAGTTTACGAGATTACCTGCCTATATAAATTCTGCAATTCGACCCTGCTAATAGTGGAAGCTGGTACTTACCCACCTATGTAGTTTCTGAGATTACCTACCTAATAATGGAAGATTGCAGACAATGTACAATTTAGTATTGCCAACCGTGTAATGACCAGTAGGTGGTTTCTCCTGCTTCAGTCTTGATGGGAGATAACTAAACCTAAGTTAAGTTGCCATCAGACTTCTCTTTTCCGGGTGAATTGGGCAAATCAATCAAAACAGGATGAGAGGAGGGATAGGATTTTCATGGAATTGACGAAACTTGAAATGAAAACTAACCTTTGGTGCTTTAGTGATCAAATTATGCAAGTTATTGAAACTCTGCCCATATTGCACCGATCTTTGACTTCTGGTAGCATTGTTAGTTCTTTCTTGTTTAGATGTGGACTTAACTTTTCTGTTTCACATTTAAGAATGTCGGCGGACACTTTGAGACATGGAACACAGGAATCCTTGGTCCAGTTGTGCTGCATGGACTTGATCAGGGAAAGTGGGACTTGTCCTGGCAGAAATGGACCTACCAGGTAGCTATGTATTACCTCTAGCTATGTCTTACCTCTGTAAAGTATTTTCCTTGATTACTTAAGTACTGATTCAAGGAATTTTGCCTCACATCTGCGTACTTATTACAGGTAGGTTTAAAAGGAGAAGCCATGAATCTAGTTTCTCCAAATGGAATTTCCTCTGTGGAATGGATGCAAGGATCATTAGCAGCACAGAAACAACAGCCATTGACTTGGCATAAGGTGAAAAGCAAAGCAAACACAAGGCGACCTTACATTGGAAATTGACCTCTTGGATTGAAAATCTAAAATCTTCCCTCTTCACTTGGCAGACATATTTCAATGCACCCACAGGAGATGAACCATTGGCCTTGGACATGGAGGGCATGGGGAAAGGTCAAGTATGGATTAACGGCCAGAGTATTGGGAGATACTGGACCGCATATGCGAATGGTAATTGCAATGGATGCAGTTATGTTGGAGCATTTCGACCTCCAAAGTGTCAGCTTGGTTGTGGCCAACCCTCCCAACGATGGTAACTACTTCCAAGGAATTTGATAATGAATACTCTAATGTTGGGGAATGGTATATAGCATTGAAACGCCTCATTGAACAAAGCAATTCCTTCATTAACCCACAACAATATTTTCCCATATCAGGTACCACGTGCCTCGCTCTTGGTTGAAGCCAACACACAATCTATTGGTAATCTTCGAGGAACTTGGAGGAGATCCCTCAGGGATTTCCCTGGTGAAGAGATCGATGACCGGTGTTTGTGCTGAGGTCACAGAGTACCACCCTACCTTAAAGAACTGGCACATTGAAAGCTATGGAAAATCAGAAGAGCTCCACAGACCCAAGGTTCACTTGCGGTGTAGTCAGGGGCAAACCATATCTTCCATCAAATTTGCCAGCTTTGGAACTCCTTTAGGAACTTGTGGGAGTTACCAGCAAGGAACATGCCACGCCCCAACCTCATATGCTATCTTGGAGAAGGTATTCAAACTGTGCTGTCTTGTTTTTCACAATCTAGTGTAATGCATGCCTCATTTTGTCATGTTTAATCTTTTATTTTATGTTTTCACAGAAGTGTTTAGGGAAGCCCAGATGCACCGTCACCATATCCAACAGTAACTTCGGGCAAGATCCATGTCCAAATGTGTTGAAGAGGTTATCAGTTGAAGCTTTCTGTGCTCCTATGATTACAGCAAATTGGGGTGATTAATTAGGTAAGGAGAGCTAAATCACTCGCAAATGTTGCTTCTGACTTTAACCACATACACCAGCAAGAAAGGAAGGAAGAAGAATAGAAGGAACAATAGGAGAAGGTTTTCTAATTTGTTATGTTGAGTGCATAGTTTGTCAGATGGGTAGTAGGGCTGGGGAAAGTATCTGCTGCCGAAGGCAATTAGTTCTTAGTTAAAGTGGGGTTAATGTACTTTGTGTAAGATAGTGATTATTGATTAGAAAGAAAAAGAATAGTGATTGTTAGGTAGGTGAGTTTGTAAATTCCCGGGGTCCTACAATTTAGGTCCTCTGGGGAATTTCGATCCCCAGTCCCCGACCTTTTAACCGGAAATGGGCGCTGGGGAAGAAAAGGTCGTTTCTGTTTGTATTAATGGGGGTAAAATCAACCCCAACTAGGTTCATGTTGGGAGCGGATCCTAGTATGGCCATTGTTGCAATTGTATGACTTTTGTCTTTCCTTTGTCTATGGGATGTTTTTGGAGAACCCAGTTGTACAATGCTGTGACTACCATGCATAAATCTTGTGTCTTTCTATTAGAACATGCATTTGTTGAGCAATATAGCTACCATTCCTTCCTAAACAGAATCAAAATCAAAGACGTAGTCTAATCAAAGAAGAAAGAGGACACTCACAGGAGCAAAAGATTCTTGCTCAGGAAAAAAAAATACAGAAGGATAAAAAGGTTTTCGCTTTGAAACGTTTGGGGGCTTCACAATTGTTCCCAACAATCAAATTCACATGTCAGGGAATCATCTATAACTAAAATCCTTCCCCTTGACTTCCTTTATTTGTTATTCGTAGTTTCTCAATGGTTTAGAAGCATTATTTGTCTAAAAAAACCGACCAACTGTAGTTTTGGTCACCCATCAATCGAAGTTACAGATGTAACATAAAACAAATCGGGCTTTAAACACCTCCCTTGGGACGAAAAATTGTAATGTGAAAAAGACATGATGAGTAATCTTATGATAGGGTTTAAGATGTACGAAATTTTATATGGTCATCATTAAATAGTGTAGGATCTGCAATTCAATTTGAAATTAAATTATAGAGTCTATGATCTTCTCCCACCTTCTCCAAGGATTGAAACTAAAATATTAGTAGAACATGGGCGTGCTAGCTTCGACGTAACTCTTGACGTTCTAAGTTCAAGTTCCGATGAGTTTAAAGTTGATGTTCCGTGCGCACCCACTTAATATGAGACTACTACTTTGGGGCCTACATCTTTTCAATTTTATGGGTTGCCAACTTGCCAAGTTCTAACTTCGTTCACCTGTCACTACAGTCGAAAAGTCGTGATTTCCTATCTTCTATTTATGAAAAGATGGGTCTATTCAATAAGACTTACCAAACTAGAAATTCTTTTTTTTTTTTGTTCCATTTCAGATCACAAACATTGTAAATTGTAGCAGCTGCATTGTACGCACACACATGACTAGGTACTGTATTAAAACTAGGAACACCAAAAGGAACAAGGTTCAGTTCCAGACTGAAAGAGAGACGACAATAGATATCGCACATTAAATATAGCATATTGCAGGTAATGCTGGAATATAAAAGCGTTCCCTCTGCAGAGAGAGTGGAACACATATAAGGCTTTAAGCGGTGGCCGAATGCTTTGCTATTGTCTGCTGCAGTTCATCATTTTTGGCTCCGACGACCTTGTCCACAATCTTGCCCTCTTTGAGGAGCATGAAAGTCGGCATTGCCTCTACAGCCCAGTCTTGAGCAACCGACTGAAACAAAAACATCATTCATGAGAAAAAGACAAACAATTTAACTGCATGCTTTTGCTGACTATTTCAGAATTTGTAAATTTTTTAAATTAAAGGCTTGAGTTTGGATGGGTGAAATTTTTTTTGTCATTGAAAAGGGTGTAGATTTTGTTGGGATCGGTGAAAAGGTTGTTGGAAAGGTAGTTGAAGTTTGTAAAAGGTTGTTGGGGTTTGTAAAAGGGTATTGTGATTATGAAAAAGTAGTTGTAATTTTTTTTAAAAAAAAAAACTGACATAAAAAGAGAAAATTTCCTCTACAAAATTCTGAACTCCTATTACCTTAAGCTCATCCACGTCCACTTTGAGAAATGTAACCTGTGGCAATTTCTTAGCAAGCTCTGCCAGGAACGGTGCAATGAAGCGGCATGGTCCACACCAGGAAGCTGTGAAATCAACAACTATCTGCACCAGACACAGAGTTGACAACAGCATATGCTTTGAACAAAATAACAAAACATGTGAAAATCAATGCAATTCGTGGTGACCACGAAATGGTGAAATTGTCGACCATATCTGCATCAAACGAGTAGAGCCCAGCGCATGCCAAAAACAAACAAAAACGCAAGGGACCGCTTTCACGTGCAAACAACATAAGCATTTAGCTCTAGAACATGGCTAAATTGATTCGACCAGTAATTTCTCCACCACCTAATCCAGTCTTGTCTTTCCCTCTATTGTCACCCACAAACCCTCAGTTCTGACCAAGGATTTCATCATCCCACTTTCTTTTCCAAACCTATACCAAGGCAGAGACCGAAGAAGTTGAAAGTTGTGTAATTTTTTTTACCACAAGGGTGATATCTTCGACACTGATTCGGCAAGGACTGCACAAACCAACTCAAAACACTGTTAAGAAATTAATGTCTTACCTTTGTCTCACAAAATTTCTCGAATCCTCCGCAATTCCAGCTCAACAAAAGACACCTATCAAAGCGAATCTAACACAGCTAATTGACGGACACAAGATTTTTCTGTAGCCTAAGACCAGGGTTGCGTCATTTTCCCCACACAGTGATCCAACCAGAGTTACCAGACTCGTCAATCAAACCCCAATACAGTATTTCATTCAAGAAGAGCTCTGTTTTGTTTCACTATAGAAAGATTAATTGCAAAATAAAACATTTCATCCGAGTACTAGAATTTTCTCCCGAACTATCTGAAAAGGCTCTCTTTGGCACTCATCAGATTATATGACCACACAAAAAAAATGGAGATAATTTATGTCATCATTTTCTTTGCTTCCCCTCATATTTCTCACCAAACAGAAACAGAGAGTATAATAAACTTTTCGAAGCAGCACGTTGAGACATAGTTTACGTGATATTCACCGAAAATAATACTCACCGGAAAAAAAAGAACCAAACAGTTTTGTCCACAGGAAGAGAAACAAATAGGACAGAAGGCACCTATTCGAGATAACAACACCGATTTAAGGATTAAAAAAACTGAAGGCGAAGTCCCAAACTTTATCAGATCGGTGTCACAACTAAAGCATCAAGATAATTTCTTACAGAAACCATCAACAAATGTAGACGCCACAAAATCTCGATGAATCCACCGTTGCAACACCGATGAGATGGAAGTACAATCCACAGAAAGCCAAACATATGGGACAAAGAATAAACAAACTAGATCCAATGTCCAAAACACAAAATACCCACAAACCCAATGACACAAAAGACGAAACAAAAAACAAATCTATAAAATATAAGTAAATCAAGCCAAAAGCAAAAATTAATCTCAAATAATGAACCAAGTATTAATGATAAATGCAACAGACCAGTTTGTTGGATTCATTCCCCTTCTGAAGATGCTCGTTCCAGGCCTCTACAGTGTGCACACCTAGCACTTGTCCCTCCTTGCTGACATTTTCCTCCACACCCTTTTTCTCTTTCCCCAACACGATTCTCGGAAAACAAACTAGCCTATTACGCAAAACGAAATGCCCTTATCGTCTTCTCGATATATAAGTAGGCCTCAGGCGCAAAAAAAAAAAAGGTTAGGCCTGAGGGTGGTATTCCGTATTCATAAGAAATGGACCTTAAGTTATTATCTAATTACGAGACTAGCCTCAAAGATAAGGACTGCGACCGGAGATTCCCATGCAGGCAACGTAAAAGAACGCACGTCCAGCTGTTGGGCTTCAGTGCTGCTATATATGATAATTAATTAAGGGTTAAATGCATGTCATGTCCCTGTGGTATGCGGTAATAGCAAATATGTCCCTGAAGTAAATAAAGTCTTTTTTATACCCCTAAGGTAAACATTGAAGAGCAAATATGTCCTTCCGTTATGTGCCGTTTGAAATCCTAACAGTAAATGCTGACGTGTCAAAATTAGACACGTCAGCACCAATCAAAATGTCCTGATCGCAAATACTCTTCGCAATTTTAGCCGTAAGATTAGTAGCCTTCTTCCTTGAGAATCCAATGACTACGGGGTTGCACTCCGCTCAAATTACTCGGCTAATAAGAATTTCCTAAAACATCTATCAAGTAAAATTATTTTAAATTATTTGCCTCATTATTGGTCATGGCTTGATCAATTCGATACCATGGTGTACAAAGAAATTTAATTCAATTTAAATCACTATTAATAAATGGTTTACGAATAAAATTACAATTTAATTTTTCTCCAAACAAAATGATTGAGATACCAGAATAATAGCTTAGCACTACAGGCAGTAGTAGTCCCTGGCACGCATGCTCAGTGAGAAAGACCGTCGCAACTCGTTCAATTTGGCAAAGGAATAAAGAAACATTATTGTGAACGAAAAGTGCTAGCCTGCTAGGGAGAGCTTGTCGCTTGCAGAGGCATAACCGAATAAGATTCCAGGTTTTGGTTCGATAACTTTGCCTCCCAACTGTTTGATATATTTCTTTGAGGCAACCTGTACACATTGGTGGTTATTTCCTTATGCAAAACGGGTTCTTCTATCTCCATCCGTCTCAAAAGTTAAACTGAGTTGATGCCAGGTTGTGTTAGTCGTTACCACAGCCAGATCACCCAGACAAGTCACCCCGAATGCCCACGGGAATGATTTTTTGAACCACAATGATCGATTTAATAATTGTTTAAATCATAGTGGCCGAATTATGATTTATCCCCCAAAACGACCTACTGCCATAAACACAGGCTTTAAAGACCATTGAGAAGTTCAAATTTCAACGTGTCATGAGATAATGTCAAGACACTTCAAAAACTATTTGGCTAGAGAGGATAAGCCAAGTGGCGAAATCGTTCCATTATCTGCATCCAAACCCAACTGTCAGCAACACGTTGTGGTCGTATTGGGTGGCCAACGTCCCCGCAGAAAGGGGTAATCGGCTCTGTTTTCGCAAGTTTGAAATCTGCCAAGACCGTTAAAACTACTCTCGGTTCCAGAGTTTCGAAGGCCAAAGCACATTTCTGATTTCTCTCCCAAATCTCAATCAACTGAATAGAAAAAGTAATGAGATATAACGCGTCAAGGAAATATACTTCTCAACCTGTCGTGGGAAAGTCATGCAACGGCTTTAACTTCTAAGATGCAGAATGGGTTAGTATTAGAATTTACACAATATGTGAAAGATGTGTCTAACTCAACTCCAAAAGACGTCTTGAGGAGTGAATGATGTCACAACCTTATAAGGAGCACATTGACTAGTTTTTCTAACAATGTGAGATTTTCAACACGCTCTCTCACGTGTGGCGGGAGGACATCCAAGCTAACACGTGGAAACGGGTGACCGTGGACCGCAAACTAGGAATATTGCTATGATACCATATTAGAATTTACACAATATATGAAAGGTGGGCCTAACTCAACTCCAAAAGACGCCTTGAGGAGTGAGGGATGCCACAACCTTATAAGGAGCACATTGACTAGTTTTTCTAACAATGTGGGACTTCCAACAGTTAGCCATAGGTCTCGGGATCAAGCTACAGGTAGTGAAGGAAATGAAAAGTAAAGTTACCCATAAAAAAATAGCATGTAAAACAAAGGGAAGAGGGGGGGGGGGGTTAACTTCAGCTGTCCAAGCTGTTAAAGATATTCTCTAACAATTTTGTGTATACAAATATATCCGAGTTTCGTAAAATTTGTGAACGGCAGCTTTTACACGACATTATAGAAAAACAGAAATTCTACAGGTGGATCAAATCTTTAAAACAGTAAGTACCAAGAAGAAACCAACCGACAAGAAGGCAGGTGAAAAGGGCCAAGTAAGTCAGGAAGGTCAATCCTCCAAAAGTGAGTCCAAGCGCGAATACTACAACAAATGGTAACAAAGATCGCACCATGGAGGCTGTGCTCACCCAACGACCCTTGAGCAAAATCAGAACAGCAAGGTTCACCACGTTCCACCCACCCGAAACAAAGCCCAACCTGTTTAGGTTGTTAGCTACAAAAGAGTGGCAATTGCAAGTGAAGAGGTTGTAAGATCGATGTTGGAATTCCTGAGTGCTCTTTCGTAGTGCACCATCCCATGTCAATACGTCCTCTCCAGGTTCAGCCTGCGTGTCTCCACCCTCACTGTTATATAAGAATGGATAGGGAGAAACGCAACACTGCTTCCAATAATTTTAAAGAGTGTCAATGAGCAGAAAATAGACTAATAACCATCTCCACAAGGAAAAACCAGATCCTACAGAAAAAAAGCTCATACAATTTAAAGCACAATACACCAAACCAAGGTGAAAAGGTGTCTTGCACTCATTTCAGAGAAAGGAGGGACGTGCTACAACTAGCTTGCTTCTTTTTTGGCAAAATGACCATGATCCCACAAAAATTGAGGGAGGCCAGCCATCGTGCAAAGATGATTGCAAAGGGGCCAATCTATTAATTAAGATATGAATCCAGTACAAACCTTTTCCTTGCTAATTTGGAGGTAGCGGGTCACTGATCCAAATGCAAAATTATCCACACACACAAAATTGGGCCCTGCAAAGTCCAAGATCACTCCATCCTCTCTGCATATTCCAATGTGCCCAATGAAAGGAATCAGCCATGAGATAACAGGAAGAGGCGTCCACACAATGCAGCATGGGAACCGAGCTCTTTTTGGGTCAATTTGCATCGTCTCTCCTTCTATCATCAGCACATTCTCATTATCTGCATTTGCTTCCATCATCAAAGCCATGCAATCTGAATTGCCTCGACCTGTTAGATACTTAAGCAAGTAAATTGACAATCACAAATCCAAGTGGAAAAAAAAAGACTATACCAAACACTAAAAATAATATTTTGCCACACCTATATTGTAAAATATCCAATAAGCTCCAGCTAAAAAGACACTTCCTCCTTTGACAATAATATAATGGAAGGTGAAGCTTAATGATAAAACTACAAAATGTTTGTCCTGACCATATATGTAAATGCTTTCGAGGGCTTTAAAGTTTAAAGTTCATTTCTCCATAGCATAGCAAACAAAAGTGTAACTTCCTCAAATATTCAAACCCCAGAAAAGACATCCTTACTGCCTCAAACAGACAGCTTTGTCTCAGTGGACGATTAATTAATTCGTCCATACCATCATCAGATACCAACCAAGTTAACATTTTCCAATTGGTTTAGGGATTATCTTGTACCACTCATTGAGGAGCCATAAAGCATGTTTAAGACTACTAACAGAAGCAAGATTTATGGAGAACAATCAAATTTGATGTTAGTTTCCAACACTGTTTCAAATTCTCGATGGTATTTTGTTGGGCTTAACATTCAGGTTTCACCCAAAGATTAAAATCCACTGAATATCTTATATCCTATATTGTATGATCAGTGGGGGATGGGGACTACTACAAATCCTTAAGATTAAATAAGAATAGCCCCTGCATTGAAAGATACCTTTTAATCATCAGCAAGAAATGATATCAGTTGCATCACCTCTCGGCTTATGGACAAAACAGGGTAATGATATTGAATAAGTAATATTCTTAAATTTCGTTCTTCCGGGCGGTCTAGAGAGAGTGAGTGTGATTTTCACACTGAATCATTCAATTCGAAAGGGGTTTACAGAGTTCCAACAAAAGAAATAGCGAAATAGAAGTTCAATGCCGCTCGTTGTGGCCTTGACACAGCGTTAAAGGAAAAGACATGGGGTATCAGAATAAAGGACTAGAAGAAAGGCATAATCCAATCCTCCAAAAATAGTAATTCTATGAAAAAGCATCCCACACACTTTCAGATGAATAAGATGCCAATGAAGCATCTGTAGAAGTCTAAGGATTGTTTTGAAATGTTTCCGATATACGAGTGGTTTTTTTACATAAGAAAATGAACATGATGATAAGTCCGTCCAACCTATTTACCCAATTTACTTGGACGTAGAACGAGATGATCCATTGAGGGGATTGATTTACCATACATAGATTAACACATTTTGGCTACTTTTAGGTCTCAACTCAAGAATAGATATCCACTAGAAAACCCGTCCTCCCACTTACTCAGTTCAACATGAACCCTTGAGGGTAAATCCCCGAAACTTCCCAGTCACAACATTCCCTTACTTTGCACCTAAACTTTTACCTACTTAAGGCGAAGCCTCTACATTTTGTAGTGATCCAAAGCTAGCATATGATTATATTCTTCACAAGGAACCCTTATCTAAGCACCCAAATTTCTATTTCCAAGAAGACAGATCAAGAAAGCATTAGAAGCTGACCATTAACACGACTTACGATACAAGAAACCGAATCTAATCGATCAATTACACATTCCAGACCTAACAACCGTATCCAGTTAGAACCCAGAAACGAAAGAAACCTATCCAATGAAAAAATGAATCCTAGCTTTTTCCCAATTCAGATACCTATTAAGGTTTCTTCCAACTAGATGTCACAATTCGTGAAAATCGGAGGCAAAAAACGCGTGTAAAGAGAGACACACGTAGACGCCCTTAGAGAAAAAGAGAGTGTAGAGCATACCTTTGATTTCGCTTTACAAGAGAAGATATCTACGTTTCCTCGCACAGATGTTGCTGGTTGAAGTGTGGGGCAGACGTTGGTCAATGGTGAAAACGAGCTTTGGTCCGGCTCAGTAGCTATGGGCTTTGTTTGGAGACCGGGTAACTCTAACCAGCCGCCAGATTGTCCTGCACTTTCAGGTGTCCTTGCCATTGGACATACTATTGGGTAATTCTATTTTGGGAAAAATTGACTTTTTATGGTTGAGTTTTACCCTCGTTGATTTTTATACCGTTTTCATAATAGATTTATTCTTTTTTTTTGAAAAAAAAAGTCTTCCAATCATACCGTAGTTGGCTTTTTTTTTGTTTTTAGGAATTTCATCTCGACAAAATCTTAAGGTGTTGTTCGTTTAACAAAGAATTCTCAGAATTTTTTTGTATTCTCACAATATAAAAATCCTACAATCAAACATCATTTCTAACTTCAAATAAAAATAACTACAACACGCATACCAATAAAGTTAACATCACCTGAAAATTCTCAAAACACAAAAATTCCTCACAACACACATAACCGAACACACTCTAACTTAACTGCTCACGTGATACTCTTACTTATCTAATTAGTGAAATACTGCATTGAGTTGGAAACATAATGACCTATTATGAAAATCATATAAAACTTAAAAGACTAAAATTTTAAGATTTAAAACCCAATGACCTATTATGAGAATAGTGTAAAAGTGAAGGACTAAAAATAACTTTTTCCTTCTATTTTTTATAATATTTAATTTTTAAATATTATAGTGTGTGATAATTCTATGAAAGTTGTGGGTATTAAGACTATCAAATTTGAAGCATTAATAAAAAAATTAAATTAATGATTTTATTTTTTGTAATTATCCTAATATATTCATACCATTTAGTATATTTATTTTTATAACTTTTTGCTGTTCTTTTTCTTTTATAGGTTTCAAAAGAAAAATACCATTTTAGTATAATATACAATAAGGTGAAATACTTATAAAGGGATGTTAGTCTTACATACAAGGTGAATTAATACTTTATAAATGGATGTTAGAATTTTTGTTAAGGTGGTGTTTAGCAACAATTTTTTGAATTTTTAATTAAAACTTTATCAGTCCAACAATAAAACATTGAAAATTTTGGTTGATAAAATTTTACATTTTCAATTTTTAAAATCTTCATGAACTCAAGATTATCAAATCTAAACTACTTAATTTAAAAAAAACATAATTAAAATTGAATAACTATCCACCCTAATGTGGAGGGATTTGACTATTTAGAGACCAGTCAATGTAATTAAAAAATTATATCCTAAACATTCGAAATTTAAAATCTTTTAAAATGCCAATATATAATAACAGTCAACCCAATTGAAAGTACAGTAACTACTTCTGAAGTCTATTTCGGAATTTTCTCCAAAGATTTATCCATCAAACTCGGCATAGTATTTTGAATTAAAAAGAAGCTGTTTTCTATATCATGCTCCACTTCTAGTTACGTTGCAAATTGCTCAGAGAAGATGGGTGCAAGAAGCATGGTACCTGCAGCAGTCAGCTTGTTTCTGTTCCTGAGCTTTGTTGGTTTGTGCAATGGAGGCATAACGGGTAACTATGTTAGGCAAGTTGGGCCTACAGCTGACATGCCAAAAGAAGCTTTTCCTCCTCCTCCAGGATTCAATACCCCCGAGCAGGTATGACCGGCGCCTTTGCCATGAACACTACTAACTTGTGCTAAATCTCAAAATCACTAAGGCGCTACGTACGAGGTTTTTGTTTTTGTTGCTGTTTGCTAAAAGATCTGCACGTGTTGCAGGTTCATATAACCCAAGGAGATCATGGTGGACGGGGTGTGATTGTTTCATGGGTTACACCGGCCATGCGACACCCGAATGTGGTGACCTACTGGGCAGAAGGGGCCAAGCACAAGGATAAGCAAAAGGCTCATTCCAAAATCTACTCTTACAGATACTTCAGTTATTCTTCTGGCTACATTCATCACGCCACCATTGAAGGATTAGAGGTGAGTGATAGCCTTCCAATTCTTGGCTAAAATTTCAGCACTTCCAGCATTAAATTGACAAAATACATGCATGTTTCTTTTGTTTGTTTGTATTCTCAGTATGACACGAAATACTTCTATGAGCTTGGAAGAGGCAATGGAACCCGTCAATTTTCTTTCACAACTCCTCCAAAAGTAGGGCCAGATGTCCCATACACTTTTGGAATTATGGGTATGTTACTGATAAATTATAAATCTTTTTGCCTGGACCTAGTAGTGCTATATATATATATACTGTCGCGTGCCTATTCTGCAGGTGATCTGGGACAGACATCTGCTTCCATACAGACGCTCGAGCATTATATGGCCAACCCGAAGGGACAAACTGTGTTGTTTGCGGGCGATCTTTCCTATGCCGATGATCACCCATACCATGACAGTGAGAGATGGGATACATGGGGCCGGTTTGTTGAGAAGAGTGCTGCATATCAGCCATGGATTTGGACTGCAGGAAATCATGAACTTGATTTTGCTCCAGAACTTGTGAGAAATCTAAATCACCTACGAATTCGAAAACTTTGTTCATCATTTAGAATTTTCTATTTAATCTATATATAAATCAAATACTTAATCCTCCTTACGCTTTTCAAAAGAGCATGATGCTGATCGATTGAGGTAAATGTGCCAAAGAGGTTATAGGGCCAAAAGATCTAATTGTTTGTCTAAGGATTTTATAAAATATTTTTATCAGAGGAATTTGGGTGGGATTGAAATCTAACTTGACCCACCAAATATATTTTGATGGTATTAATATGTAGTGTTTTAATGCCATTTCAGGAAGAATATACTCCTTTCAAGCCATATCTGAACAGGTACCATGTCCCATACAGGGCATCGCAGAGTACCTCCCCACTCTGGTATTCCATTAAGCGAGCCTCTGCTCACATCATTGTCCTCTCTTCTTACTCAGCATATGGTAGGACATCTATCTCCTTTCTATAACTTCGAGAAATCTTGAATTTTTACACGTGACTATTTCTTGTGGCGTACAGGTAAATACACTCCTCAGTACACATGGCTCGAACAGGAGCTCCCCAAAGTTAACCGAGCTGAGACTCCATGGCTTATTGTTCTTGTTCACTCACCATGGTACAACAGTTACATCTACCATTATATGGAAGGGGAAACCATGAGAGTGATGTTTGAATCCTGGTTTGTTCAGAGCAAAGTGGATATTGTTTTTGCTGGTCATGTTCATGCCTACGAACGATCTGTAAGCTTCTGTCCTCCTATGGATTTATGACAGTTTGTGCAACGTGAGGGGTGAGGGGTTATAAGTGTGAGGGAAAGTCTCAATTCTTAAGTTAGCTTTTGGGGTTGAGAAGCTAAGACGAACCAAAATGCTGCTGATAACTTACGTTCCTGAAATTGTTGTTTAATGTATTGTAGGAGCGAATATCCAACATAAAGTTCAACATAACAAATGGACAGAGCGCTCCAGTAAAGGACCCATCAGCACCAATCTACATAACAATCGGTGATGGCGGTAACATTGAGGGCCTTGCTACCAGGTGTCCCATCTTCTCTACTAGAGTAAAAAATTTGGGTTGCGGACGAGCTTCTGCCTACTAAGTATTCTACTAAACCGCTCTTGCTTTGTGCAGTTATACTGAGCCGCAACCAAGCTATTCTGCATATCGGGATGCAAGCTTTGGGCATGCAATTCTCGAGATAAAAAATCGGACTCATGCCCATTATACATGGCACCGTAATCAAGACAATACTTATGTTGCTGCTGACTCTCTGTGGCTGTACAATCGGTACTATTATCCAGTTGAAGAGCCAAGCCCTTGGGAGTAGTTTTGATGAAGTTTACTTTGAGATCAAAGTTTCAAACTTCTATCATCTAAGGTTCAATTATGGATTTGGGATTAGGTTTTGATTTTACTAACAAAATAAATCAAACTCACATGGATTTGACCAATGTGAACCAATAGGTGGCTTGTACCACACATTGGCTTCGGCTCTTTAATTAGTGTTGCAGGCAATTGATTTACCTATTTGGATAATTGCTGAAGCAAGAGAAGCTTGTATAGGCAAATTAACTAATAACAATATCATATTCAGCTAATGCTATAGGATTGATTTTGAAAGCTTGGTTGAGCTCAGGATCCCAGTAAGGCATACTTTTATCTAATGTTCTTAATTAGTATAAAACTAATGAAGTAATTTTGGACGAGGGAGGAATTGCCAGAACTTTCTCTGGAATTCACCAAGTCTTCTATGCCAATCTGGCTTTCTTGACTTTTCCCCCACGCAATGAGGTAGAGTCCGACCTCAATCAATGCTGCTCCAATAATCCTACACATCAAAACAAAAGAAAAACAAGATCTTACCACTTAGCACTAAACACGGCTTCAATCCAAAGTTAATGTCAGCTGAAGCACAAATTGAGGATCATTTAGCTTCACTAGGGTTAGGAGACGTACCCTCCCAAGTAGAATTCTTCGCCCGATGCAACAGATTCAATTACAGCTACTATTAATGTCGGTAGAGGTAGATGCATTGAAAAAAACACTGGCCCTGCCCTGTCAACAACCCATAGTTGTATTGCATGATTGAATGCTAATGCCACCCACCCCTGCAATCACCGATGCCATCTTGTATCCCATTAAGAATTAATTTTGTGAATGTATGCTTGAATGATATTGTCCTTATGATCTTTAAATCTCTTTAGATTGCTGAAATGCGTGGTTGATTTAGCATTTCATAACGCTAATCAAATAGCATGCATGATAAAAAAAATCAGTTTCAGTTACCAACCGTGTAGAACATACTAAAGAGTTCACCAAAGGATTGAATCAGCCAGGCTTGGGAGTCTCTCTCGAAGACTGCTGCTATTCCCAGAAATTGAAGAACCCCGAAGAAGTAAGTATATGAGGCGACAGAGAGCCGAGCCGGATATTTGTTTAAGACGAGTTTTAGTAACACAACCCGACCAGACACGCAAAAACAGTGATGAGTTACTGATGAGATAAATACAACCCAAGATCCAATTCTTCGCCTCGATGTCTCCCGGAATGAATGCTGGGCGTAAATGTGAATTAAGTCCACAAATGGCTGGCCCCTTTTAAAGGGTAATGAACAAAGCTCCAGTAACAGAAGCAACAAGTCCAAGCACCTTAGCTATACCATCTTTCCTGTTCAAATGCGCTTGCTCCTGTCTGCAAAAAACCAAACACTTTTCCGATAATCGTTTTATGTTGGTGCCTAGTAATTAGTTACTAAAGGGTCTTAGTCTTTAGAGGGGAAAATATAAAATATGATGATTTTTGCTTGAGTATGATCGCCAGGAGGAAGGTTATATGAGGAATCGCATTCGCTATAGCAGAAGCAGAGGTTGATGAGATGTTGTTCAAACCCAAAAGGCAGAATCCTTGATTAAATGTTACCCTGGAGGAATTTGATATCAAAACTGTAATCTAGATAAACTTTGACTATCAAACATTGATCTAGAGTTTTTTTAAAAGAAAGAAAAACACATACGTACCCAACTAAGCCGAGAAGGAAGAACTGTACTACCACAGAAATACTAAATGGTGGTCTGTTTCCCCTGCATAAATATATAGGCCCAAAAAAGATGTATAACTTCTTCTATATGCAGCTGAAAATAACATGAATAAATTAGCTTAACTGCTTACTTCTCTAAGAAATAGGCAAGCGGAAGCAGTGCAACCAGCGCGAGGATATTTGCATAAATGGAGAAAACTATCACGCTTATACCCGAATTAAGCATAGCTTTCAAAATTATATTACTCCCTGCAAAACTTAACATTCAGACAGTCGTGGCCAAGTGCTGCTTGGCACGTTCAGGAACGATACGCACTCTATAAGCAGACATCACAGGGAAAAAGGATTATCAAGCAAAGCTCAAGCAGAAGGCTTGTTTAAGAGGTAGTGCCAATAAAAATTAGGTGTCCGTCAGTGTAAGAGAAACCAGGGTATTTGTAGAGGCATCTTTTTTTTTTTCCTAAGCAATCCTGGATTTCATTTCATTGGTTGTCTTTAATAGTTTTTCTAGCGAGTGACTCATTCCTCTCTCTCTAGAACCCCTTTCCCTTTGTCTGAAAGCACCCTCCACCCTCTTGCCCTAGTAGGAGCTCCTTCCCCCTCTCTTTCCTTTCCTCCGAGACTGCATGTTTTGCTTTTTCCAGTTTTGTTTTTGTTTTCTTTTTTACGGTTAGATCTCGGCTTTTCCGGTGGTCTTTGGTGTGCACAACCTCTATGGTGGGATTCATCTCCTTTTGGCGACCAGGTCTGACCCAAAGCGGAGGCAACCAGCTGACGCGTGAGCTTTCATGCTCCCGACCTCTTTTGCTTCTCTCTCGATGGTTTTGAGCATTTTTCGGAGGACTCAACCTGCCCCGCCATGCTCAGTTCCCCTGACGGTCTTCTTTGTCTCTGTCCGGCCTCTCCTTGCCTGCGTGTGTGAGCCACAGGTGTGTGTGCCACCTATGCGTGCAGTGTTTTTTTATTTCTGCCACTACTGGTTATCACCCTTTTGTGCCACTTGTTGTTGTCTCTCCTCCTCCCCTAATGCAGCTAGTATTTGTTTGAAGATTATCTTGAAGGAGTCGGATCATTTTTTTGCTTGCCCTTCCTCTAGCGGAAGACGCCATCATGGTCGTGTTGTTTTCATTCCCTGTGACCGGTTTATATTTGTACTGTGTGCTGACTCTTGTGGTCAGTTTGTGTTTGTTCTGTTTGTTGGCCCTTGTGGTTGTTGGTGGTTCTAGCTTTTAGGTCTTATTTGGTTACTGAATCTTTGGATTCGGCTTATTATAGGATCTTTAGTTTTTTCGCTAGCCTTCCGGTTGTTTTTATGTTGTCCTAGCGGTAAATTTCTCGGATATTAATATATTATTTCATTTGCCTAGGAAAAAGAAAGAATTTATTTCACTGAGAAGCGTGTAAGCATACTGAATACATGGGACCATCCAAGATTGGGTACAAATAATAAGTGCATAAAGCTTATTATAGCATCATTAAAAGCCCTACAGGCTACATACCGATTTGCTTTAAAAACCTGATTCCAAATGACCAAAGTATATGTAGAGGCATTCACTGACGAGAGAAAGACGATTTCACTGCATGAATAATTTGTGGCAAAGGTGAGACTTAGCTCATTGAGCTCTATGATCTCTCACACATGGTTATATGCTATCCCGCCAGTAGTGTAAATATGTGATTTGGTGGAGCACAACCATGTAACAAAGTAGGGGTTTGGTCCTGGTCCGACGTCTAGTGTGGTTTTTGATGAACATGACCAGACCGAAAGGGTTCTACATTAACGGGCGTTGCTTTTTGTCCAAGACCGAAGCTGACCGATCAGCGCATGGATCTCACGCACCAAGCGACCTCTCTCCTTCAAACCGAGCTCTGGCGATCCATTCTGGCATACACACGCTGCCCCAATGGTGTCCACATCGTCAGGAGTACTAGTTAACCCTAGCTAGGGCCTAGTGATCTGCCGGCTGGTGTGTGGAGCCCAAGCGTGCACAATCGTTTTCACTTTGTGCCAACCCCTCGACAAACACATTAGCTATGAAGAAAAAGATCAAAACAGTTAAAAAAAACAAATTGCTAATTGTAGGGCCGTTCTGCTGGTAGTTTGTAGGTAATCAAGACTTTGACTGGAGATGTTTCACGTGAACCTAATTATTTGCTTCCTTGTCTGCATGTTATTTAGCAGCCATATTCAAATCCATGATATTGATGTCGCAGATTAGCGTAATTACATACATTAAACATGGCTATGAAATGACTGCACATAGTAACTTTTTTTTTTGTGTAGTTAAAAACGAGAGTGGTCTATCATTGTAGCAATTTTCTTTTGTAATCCTATATAGGAGCATCTTCATTGCAAAATGTTCGGTTTGAGCTATAACTATTGTCTATTGGGTGAACTCATCACCGTAACACAAATAAGACCGCTAGACAATCTCAAGTCCATCTACTAAGCTCAAAATCATACTTTACTTTTGTAAACGATTTTAACTTATATCTTAACTCGAACTTTTAATTTTATAGCTAGTAAATATCGGATGGTACTAACTGAGCTACAACCCTACTGACAACTGCACATATAATAACTTTGAAAGTTGATATATATAGAACCCCAATAAGTAACAAAGATAATCGCCCGATTGTCTTGTAGTCAGCCCTTTTAGGTTTGTGGTGGTGGCACACCTTGTTTGTTTTCTCCTGCATGTTTTAATACAATTTCGACATTTTCCTAGAAAAAAACAAAAAAAGAGTAACAGAGTTAATCGAATACGACCAAGTCCTTCATTGTCTTTATGCAAACCAAAAGTCAAAGAACGACAACTTGAAAAAGTTTTCCCCCCAAAATTGGACGTTTAGATTATCTGTTACTGAAAATCACTGGGCTTAAATCGACTAATGATGTTACATACCCATTTAGTCCTATATTAATGATGTTAATATAGCAAGACGTGGCTTGTAAAACAAACTTGAAAGTTTGATCAATGTCTTGTTCCTTCTCGTGTCTATTCTATTCAGAAATGCCCGTCTTGAATATTGTGCTAATTATCCGCTCAAATTTGACTTTCAGATCAGAGTTAACTTGTATAGTTATGGACCTTAGGCCCAGTTTTGCTATTAAATTCTCCTTAAATATTGCCTGCATAAATATATTAATTTTAGCCCAAATGTTTAACATCAAGCTGGCTCGTCAGAGATCTGGAACCAGCTCTATGGAAGTATGCTCCTGGCAGATATTCTCTTAAGGAGAGACCTGGCTTGAGCCTGCAGTAACTGATCTATAATGGAGATAAAAATGGGCCTTATGCAATAAAGATGGTCAGCTAGCCTAGTAGAACTTTTTGGTAAAGCTCTGAAAAAAGCATCAATTACGGCGATATTTCTTTTCTCAATACCCCTAAAGAGTTGCCGCTTCAAAATGCGGCGCAACCCAGCACGTTCACTCTTGAAGAACATACAACCACGAAAGATTGGGAAAAAAAGAAAAAACATAGACCGAGTTACGACATCGTTTGCTCTACAACCTGAAAACGGGTCAATTGTGACGACATCCGTAGATCTGCTTGAAATGCAGGGTCAGTGGCTTTTTTCCTTCTCTCGGTTCAAGCTCTATCGCCGTTAAAAGTCTCTCCTGAAAAGTGACAACAGAGTCATCACTGTTTTCGGCTTGCAATGCAACCTTTTAGCTAAATATTTTGTCCACGCTCTCGCTCTGAGGACGAAGTAACGGTTGGACGAGAGAAGATTTGGAAGTGCTTTTTCTCTGATTGTTGTTCTCATGAGCCGCTGAGGGAATTGAGGCCTTTTCTTCTGCAAACTTGCTCTCCTCACTTTTCCCCCACACCACAAGGTATAGCCCAGCCATAATCAACACTGCTCCAATAACACTGCAAAACAAGACAGAGCATTAGTGTTTGACACATATCAAATGACAATTTAAATGGATTTTCCTGTCTGATTGTACACATGGTATACACGTCGCTCTAATATATAATGATAATAATGCAGCAGGAAAAGGTTCAAGGGAATATCATGATTCATATGCCTAAAAGCAAATGATTCCTTAATATAATATGCTAATAATTAACTTTCCCTTGAGCCTTGAGTTGCTTAATTTATGCAAGGAGATAGATACATAATATTATTAGATCTGCTGATGAGACCCACCCTCCCAAGTAGAATTCTTCTTCGAAAACGACAGATGCCATTACAGCTACAATCAAGGTCTGTACAGGTAGATACACTGAAACAAATAATGGTCCTGCCTTTTCAATTACCCATGTTTGTACTGCAAATGCAATTGCTGAAGCCACCAGTCCCTGCAGCCATTATTACTGTATAAGGAAAATAATGATGCTAAGTGCAGAAATATGTGGTTTTCCAGTTTTGCTTACTAACCACGTAGACAATACTGAAAAGTTCACCACCGGAGTGAATCTGCCAGGCTCGAGGGTCTTTCTCAAAGTATACTGCGATTGACAGAAACTGTAGAATACTGAAGGAGATGGAATATGAGGTGAATGAAAGCCGAGCCGGATATTTCTTCAAGATGGGTGCTTGGGAGACAATCCAACTAGACCAACATAGGCAGTGAACAATGAGATAGATGCACCCCAAGGTCCAGTTCTTCCCCTCCGCCCCATCTCCCGAGGAAATCAAAAGATTTGATTGGTGTAAATATGAATTTGAGGGATAAATGGCTGGCCCCTTGTACAGGGTTATGATTGAAGCTCCAGCAACAGAAGCAACAGTTCCAAGTACTTTAGCTATACCGTCTTTCCTGTTCAAGTGAACTTGCTCTATCCTGCAAGACGATCACAACAGTATACCACTCACAATTAGTCTAATGTTAGTCAGTAATAACTATTTCATAAGAGTATTTCGACTTTCCAGGAGAAGAGATTAGGGATAATTGCTTGCCTGAGTACCGCAGCCATGAGAAAGGTCACAGCAGGAATAACATTCTCAGTAGCAGAGGCAAAGGTGGGTGACGTGTTGTCTAAACCGAGAAGATAGGATCCTTGATTCACTGTTATCCTGCCAGTACAAAAAAAAATTGAGTAACTTTTCAAAACAAATATATGGATTTCCTCACAAAAGATCATACCCAATGAATCCGAGGAGGAAAGATTGAATCAAAACTGAAGCAGTGAACGGTAGCCTGTCTTCCCTATATATACAGTAATACACAGAAGACAGAAAAATAAATTCAAAGGAATTAGAACCCAAAAGAGATTTGAAAACTTTCTTAAGCAGCTGATACAGAGTACTAACATGTACAACAGAAATACTTCATACAAATTATATGAGGTTAACTGCTTACTTCTCGGAGAAATATGCGAAGGGAGCTAGTATAAACAGAGCAACGATGTTCCTATAAAGAGGAAAAACGAGCTTGCTTACACCCATATTAAGTGCAGATCTCATTATGATATGGTTTCCCGCATAACCAAACTGCCAGAGAGTCATGGCTATGTGCAGCTTGGCACGTTCAGGCACCATAGACGTCATCTCTTGGCAGATGCTGAAGCAGCTGAACCAATAATACCTAAGAGGTCGAGCTCTTATAACTTATTTGGCCCTGCCCCTTTGGAAGGAGAGACACAGATTGTACGTGGAGGTTTCCCACGATCACGAGGAAAAAGAAAAATCTTCAGTACCCACCAATGGTTTATGGATTAAAAGCGGAGAATTAGCTTAGCGATTTGCTAATGTAAGTAAACGGATCGGATCAAACCAAACAGAAAAAGAAAAGAACTTCCAAGACAATTTCCTTCTTTCCCTTCTTTTGATTGCAGGAAGATGACAGGGGCAGAGAAGAAAGCATCTGAGAGAGCTAATTAAGCATTAACGATAACTCATAAACTAATAGTAATGAGGCGAGAAGGATTAATATCTCCGTAATAAGACAAATTACACGAACCTGTGAGATTGTAATGTTGAGTGGGACGAGATAAATAATTTGCATATGACAAAAGGACTGCATGTGACAGCTTAAAGTAGCCTCCGTGATAATAGGAGCTAGTGAATATTGTAAGCCTATCGAGATCAGATGGATATCGAGAGTACACCTCACAATGTTTTTTATTTTATTTTTTTTGTGTAACAAGCAAAATCCAGTCCCGGCAGGCCAGATAAATCGACTTTACGGTGAAGTCGCCCCAAAAAATTATTTGTACTTGAAGAACTCCAACAGGAGACTTTAAGGATAACACACCTCTAAGTGGTGACAACCTTGGCCAACCCTTAGGGTTAAGATACCTCACAATTTTCTCAACTCTTGTCACGGCTTTTTTCTTTGCCAATGCTCTGAGAAATAAATCCTAGAGAGACCCGTGGAATTAAAAAAAAAAAGTCCCTTCAAAATGGCAATCGAGATTCGAGAACTAAGCTATCATTTTATAAATTTTTGTTAAAATTTTATGTTGGTGTTAAAAATGAGATGCATTAGAATTGGTGAATGAGTGATAAAAGTAAAAGTAAAATTATGAATTGTGTTTGATAAATTTTGAATTATTTTGATACTTTTTAAAAGCGACATGTTTGCGCCTTTCCAACTACAGCTGCAACATGTAAGATGCTTTTCGTAAGTGTAAAATTTTACGAACCAAACTTTTAATTATTTTGATACTTTTTTAAAGCGACATGTTTGGTTCTCTATGACAATTAGTTGAGGATGAAATCGCTATGCAAGGAGATGTTAATATGACTTTAGCTGGAGAAGGAAAAAACGAATGATTAGATAGTGTGATAAGACAAACCCTCCCAAGTAGAATTCTTAGCCGAAAAGAACAGAAGCCATTACAGCAACAAGTAAGGTCTGTAGCGGTAGATATATTGAAACAAACACTGGTCCTGCCCTGTCAATAACCCATGTCTGTAGCGCAAATGCCATTGCAGAAGCCACCACTCCCTGCAACCATTAGGAAGGTGTTAGTAAAAGGAAACAAGAACTCAAGTAGAAACTACAAGTGAATGATGCTTTAGATGGTAACCTTGTATGATATTGACAATAGTGATGCTTCTCTTCCAAATGCAGGTGTATGTGGTTATCAGTTTCACTTATTAACCATGTAGAGGATACTGAGAAGTTCACCACTGGAGTGAACCTGCCAGGCTTGAGGGTCTTTCTCATAGCATGCTGCAATCGCTAGTAACTGCAGAACACTGAAGAAGCAAGAATATGAAGTGACTGAAAGCCGAGCTGGATATTTCTTCAAGAGGGGTGCTTGTAAGACAATCCAACTGGACCAACATAGGCAGTGAATAATGAGATAGATGCAACCCAAGGTCCAATTCTTCCCCGTGGCATCTCCTAATGGAGGCAAAAGATATGATTTGTGTAAATGTGAATCTGAAGTATAGATGGCTGGGCCCTTGTAGAGGGTGATGACTAAAGCTCCAGCAACAGAAGCAAGAGTTCCAAGAACTTTAGCTATACCGTCTTTCCTGTTTAGGTGCACTTGTTCTATTCTGCAACAAAATCATAACAGTAGACCAATCACCAATAGAATTTTATTGGGGGTAATAATCAAGTTCACTGCAGGATTTAGATTCTATAGGAGATAACATGAGTGATGATTGCTTGCCTGAGCACGGCAGCCATGAGAAAGGTTACGGCAGGAACAATATTATCTGTGGCAGAAGCAAAGGTGGGGGACGTGTTGTCCAAACCCAAAAGATAGAATCCTTGATTGCCTGTTATCCTGCCAGTACCAAGAACAAAGTTGAAACAAGTTCTCCAATCATATATGTACATACAGGATTTGTGTATAAATGATCATACCCAAGAAATCCGAGGATGAAGGACTGGAACAAAACTGAAGTAGTTAGTGGTGGCCTGTCTTTCCTATTTATGCACAGAAGAATTGAAGATCGAAACGGATTAGAACCCAACAAGTAACTTACTTTCCCTTGCAGCAGAAAGGGATAACATGTACCACGAAATACTTCATTTATATTGTATAAAGCTGACTGCTTACTTCTCTGAAAAATATGCAGAGGGAGCTAGCGCAAACAGTGCAATGATGTTCCTATAAAGAGGGAAAACTAGCTTGCTCGCACGCATATTAAGTGCAGATCTCAAGATGATATGGTTCCCCGCATAACCAAACTGCCAGAGACACATGGCCAAGTGCAGCTTCGCTCGTTCAGGCACCATAGACATTCTCCTGGCCAGTGCTGAACCCATATTACCTAAGAGGTAGAGCTATTATAACTCAGTTGCCGTTGCCCCTTGGACGAAGAGAGAGACCATAGAGGTCGCCAAAAATTAGAATGAAGAGCAACAATTAGCACCCGCAAACTTTTACACAAATGTACTTGCAAGTAATGAAAACGTATCTTTTTGCTTTTCTGAGCATAAAGAAAAGCTTCCCGATGTTATTATATTCTTCCCCTACATTTTTGTACTGAAGCTAGTTGACCAAAAAAAATTTATAAAAGCTTTAGTCAGTTTTATATATGTCAAGACAATCATATCTGTGTTTTCCCTGCACTAGTTCCTCACTATACCTCCTTTTTTGTTTTATTGAACTACTCAGCCATCAAATTAGATGCAAGTTATTGAAGCTAAGAAGCGAAAAAAAAAAGAACAGTGGAACTGAACTCGATATTTGTATATAGAACTAGCCTAGATGACATTTTTTTTAATAGATTACTACAATTATATCTGGGACAGGGTGCTCAAACCAAGAGGAGAATGAAGAATGAACCAAAGGTCTTGAAATCTTCTCCAGTTAGGTATAATCACCAACTTAGATATCGAACCAAAAGTCTTGAAATTGAAATATTGAAAAAACAGATAATCACCAAATGGCTATGAACAATAACTGATCAACTGTTTGTATCCAAAGTTGTCCTGGTCTCTGATGGAAATTCCACCAGGGGTTCCTCAGTAGAGTGGCGCTTCCTCCCATTCCTTCTCATATTCCACATGCAAAAAACAAACCAAAAGTTAGTAGCAAAACAAACAAACCCAGAACATGCTCAGCCAAACCAGAAAAAACCTGCCCTAACGCGCCATACAGCCAACAAAAGAAATATCCGATATGTTCTGGGCCTCCCCCTTCCTAGGAATCAATGGAGAGCTTCAGAAAGAAAGAAAAAAACATTGGTGTCTAATGTAGCAGATGTCAAAGGTGAGTATGAAATTTTTTGAAATTTTCAAAGGGAATTTTGAAATTAGTCTATATATGCTTAAACTGGTCCGGACACCCGATTAGAAAGAAAAATTATCTGCGTTGTGAGTCACCCACGACAAGGGAGTCAATGGTTATCAAAATGTCTTGTAGCAACCACATAAGCATAAACTTATTGGATCTTTTATTTTTTTTGGTATGCATACAAGTATTGGATCTTTGATTGCCCCGATAATGACGGAAAATACAGCATCTTAGAAAGCTAGTTTAGCATAAAAAACACAAGTGCAAATTAGTGGATAGAAGAATAACCCCATAGAGTTCAAATAATGGACTAGGGTTGTCCAAGATCCGGTCCGGGCCGGTTCAGTCCGGTTTGGCTTTGCAATCCGGACATTTTGTAGAGCATATAGACCGGACCGGACCGGTCATATGATCGGTTTAGTCCAGTCCGGTCCCCGGTTTAGCCGGTCCGGTCTGGGCCGGTTTGGGTCATGCCATTTTGGGCCGATTTTGGGTTAGGTCATGCTATTTTGGGCCGGTTTTGGGGTTGGGTCATGCCATTTTGGGCCAATTTCCGGTTTGGAGAGGTATACTCCGGTCCGGTCCCGGGTTTTCATGAGGGTAACCCTGAACCGGACCGGAATACACAGGTTTACCGGTCCGGTCAACCCGGTTTCAAAAAAGTCTACCGATTTTGGTTAAAACCGGTCCGGTTTGACTGGTTCGGCCGGTATTATGTTTTAAAAAAAAAACATAAATTACAATAGCAATATTTGGAATTATGTTACGTTTATTGCGGCGGGACATAGATGGACTCTACAATCGACAAATTCGACTTGCTATACTTTATGCGAATTGCGACGTTTTAGCTAAGGGACGCAAGTCACGTAACAGACAAAAAGTTCTCAAGCCCGTACCTTTCCGTCGATCATCTCCCTCTATTTAGGAAGGCCAATTCCATCAGCAGTTCTCTCTAGTCAAGCACGCCCTTTGGAGACACCGCGTTTCCTGAACAGTAACTTCGCCACTGACCTCCTTGCTTGCACCCTAATACACAATCAAGTTCACAAATCTTAGTAGCGTTGCATGTTTTCTTTAACTGCACGTAATTTTGGGGAATTGCTGCAAACCCTAATGATGGATTCGGACCAATGACAAGCACTAGCAAAGCATCCACGAATATCAAAATGTCGTCGCAAACTGGACGTCCTGCGCAGCAAACCCTCGACTCCCACAGTTTCTGGAAGGCCGGGGATTACGATGTGGGCCCCACTACGAAATGTCCTCCAGACCACGGTCACTTCCCGATTTGGCTATATTTCAAGCTCTTTCCGTCCCCATTCATCGTACACACCCTTACTCAGTTGTGGCTGTTTCTTTTGCCTTAATATTGTGTTTACAGGTCAATTGGAGCACGCGCGGGTTCACCCAAAATTCCTTCATTCTAATGCGACTTCTCATAAATGGGCTTTTGGGGGTATGCCATTGTTACCAAAGAGGAAGAGAGCCAAGTAGCTTAGCTCAAAATTCTGTTTTACCATGCATTCAATTCAAAACCCGGGGGTTTCACAATATGGTTTTTCGCTATCGCTTTAGTTGTTAAAGTACTACATATCGAAGCTTGTTCGTTCACAAAAATTGAGTCAAACTTTGTGACCTCCATCAGACGGTATATAGATTTGTTATGTAATCGCACAAGACCTCAAATTGGTTTATCGGAAATGCTCAACATATACAAATGTTTTTATTGTTTTTGGGATGGCGAAGTTTAGTAGGGATTCTTCTAGGATTGAACATTAGTGGCCATTTACAAAAAAAAAAAATCAACTGGGGGGCTAAAATGCAAAAAAGAAAAAATAAAAAAGAAAAGAAAAACAGAAGAAAATCATTTGAATATATTTTTTTGCTCGAGAAAAAAAATAATTCCTGGTGATTCTCAAGGGGCTGGGGGCCATGGCTCTCCTAGCTCCGTCCCTGACGAAGGTATCTGGAGCTTCACTCCAACTAATTTCCAGGCTTGTGCAGTCCTCCATCCCACACAAACTAAGTAATTATAGGACCATAGGTCCTAGATGTGGTCCAAATGATTGGTAGCACTGGAGAAGTTCTGAACAGGAGACCTTGGAGAGCGCAAACCCCCAAGTCCCAAGCCTAGACTGCTAGGCCAACCCCTTGGGGTTGATACAAATGTTTTTAGCTTGATTGTTATTATTCCTTTTATTTTGTTAATTAATTAATTTTTTTTTTGTGGCAGCAATTGCTGAGCTCCTGGATAATGCTGTTGATGAGGTCTGATTTATCGGAGATCGATGTTATTATTCTCCTGTGTAACTAAATATTTAATTAAAGATCAACAAGGTCACATGATTTAGCTCTTTGGATAATGCAGAATCCAACGTTAAATTTCACTTGCTTAATTGTTTGTTTTGTAAAAAGTTCTGTTTTTGATGATCTTTTGTTTTGTGCCTATTAAATCAGTTCTTTTAGAATGCTACGCTCTGGCAATTGGAATATGTAATATGTCTGAGGTGAAAATCAAATTGGAGAGGTCACCTTTGGAACTGGTATTGCCATACATGGAAGGAAGAGTAGGGCTAGTATGAAAGATGTCTTGATCCAGAATTAGTGCATTCCTTAGTTAAAGGCGCCTTCACGGTTTGCTTTTAATAAAAGATACTGTCTTTTATGCCACTGAGTTAGGAGGCGCCATAACATGTTGTCTGGATAACTGTAGTAGGCTATTTTAGAAGACCTGCTGGCGTGCCACCTATGAATGACACTACAAAAAGTATAGAATTATCGGAATTAGGTAGAATTTTTTAGCAGTACGTATTTACATTCGTAGCTCTTGTATTTCAAGTATGTAATGTACACTACTTTTAGAGGCATCACTGTTGAGAGGAAGGTGTTGGGCTTGCTTTCTCGCTCTGATTGGGCTTCTTTACATTGGGATTTGTTTCAATTCAAGATGGACAGAGTGGTCCTCCACTTGGTATCTTTCTTAAATGACTGGGAGAAGGTTGAGTAGTAATATCACACGTATGAAGTCTTGAGGCTCCTGTGATGAAGGTGTTTGCAGTGTGGTTTCAAGGCTTCTGATTGGACTTCCAATAATCGTCACCTCATTTTGTAAATGGCACCATTATATCAGGACCCTGAGATTGTCATAGATGCAACAAGTTTAGGTAGGTGTGGTGGATGGGGGATGGCTTTTTTTCCCTTTTGAACTAGCATGAAGCTGTCCCTTCCCTACAAGATACTAGAATGTAAGTCTCTAACATAGATCATCTTACGTTTCAAGGGATGAATCTGTGCGAACGTTGATAATAGTACCAAGGAGCTTTAAAAAGCAACTTGGCTAGTTCTTTTGAAGTCAAAGTGCAGATGTGGCTAGCACTTCCTTGAAGTTAATCATTTACATGGTGTTTAGATCAAGAGATACTACACGTGTTTTATGCATCCAGTCTCCTAGGAGGGTAATGATGCCCAGGTTTGGTTTGATCAGGAAATGGAATTAGATCTCCAAGAATTTGAGATTCTCATATTTGGTTTCCTCTAAATAGTATAAGAGTCTGTCATGTTTCCCAATATCTTTGTATGGAAGTGATTCCCGTGCCATGGAGGAATGTGATTCCTGACATGAATTAGGTTTTGGAGGAGTGTGGATGTCTATAGGTATTTGGGTTCCCACAAGTCATTCGATACCAAATAAGGGAAGGCCAGGAAACTTTTTAAGATTCTCAAGAATTTTAAAAGATGCTGCGAACCAAAACCCAAATTAAGCCCAGAGTACTGAAAGATAAAATTGTGTGTGAAAAAGGAAATGAGAAATTTGTGGCACTTCTATGTACGTTTTAATTAGTCTCATAACAAGATTCTATGTACGTTTTCATTTACTAGTCTCATAACATATTAATTAGTCTTGTTACAAGATTCTTATCTGATACTCTTTAATATAGTCCTACTTACTTGGAAGAGCAATGGGGGGAGAAATGTGGACAATGCTTATTCAGCTGTTTCAATCCTTCTTGGTTTCATTTTGTGTAAGCGCTAACTTTAATTATGTATTTCCCATGTTTCTAGATTCACAATGGTGCAACTTTTGTGAAGGTTGATAAAATTGAGATTACTAAGGATAACTCTCCGGCTTTACTTTTCCAAGGTATGGTATACAAATTCCTTTTTTCACTAGGGGATTATATTATGTAGTTTAATGCATATGGGTTGCATAATAAAACAAATAGGAGACCCGTGTTCTTTGCAGATGATGGTGGTGGAATGGACCCTGAACGAATTCGTAAATGCATGAGCTTGGGCTATTCATCGAAGAAGTCAAAGACAACAATTGGACAATGTAATTATTTTGATCTCGTTGCATCCCCCCCCCCTCCCAGCCCGAGCTTAAGAAACTTATTTGCATAATTGATTGTCTAGTATGTCTATGTCAACTTCTTGTTTTTTGGTCAAAATCATGGTTCGAGCCTTTTAAGGAGCTATGTTTTGGTGAAAATTGAATATATGTTTTGAGGGAACTTTCAGAATTTCAATTTTAAAATGTTTCAGTTCTGTAAATGTCATGGCAATTTTGGATGCTTTCGAACACATTCGTCTTGACTGTCTTGATAAAATTTGAGGTCATTTAAATGTGTCCTCTGTGGCAAACTTTCTTGCTAACATTGCTGAGCAAATTGGAAGCCTATCGTCTCGGGGAAAATGGCTTGGGAGTTTTGGACAGTAGGTGAAGGGTGTGTGAGAGGTGGCATCAGATAAGTATCGGTTAAGCACTTGGAGTTGGGAGACTCTTCTACGCACTACATATTGTGGCCTTTGGGGGCATAATTTCTGTCTCTCTCATTCACAAATTGAAGGTTGTGTTAGGGTTCATCATCTGTTTTTGGCATGATGATGTAGTCTATAGAAAGCTGGTCTTATAGCATGTCAATGTGAAGTTGGCAGATCCGCTATTGACCTGTAAGATTATTTTAATTAGTGACTAATAAGCTAATGCCCATGAGGGGAATTTGAAATTAGGTAAACACTCGATTGGTTGGAGTCTTTTCTGTCCATTCCTTACTGTTGGGGTTGCTTGTTTCGATTGATTATTCTAAAAGGAGACAATCTAATATCCCGAAACTAAGATTTCTAATCCTTTTGTTTTGTGGAAATTATAATCTTATTTGTGGTCTTGTGGGCCATTTTTAATCTTATTGGTAATAGTATAATTGTATTTTCCTCTAGAACAAGTGGAAAAGAAAAGTTGTGTGGGGATCTTGGCATTAGTTGATTATATTTTTATCTGAAGAATGGTGTCGAGATGGTAGAGAAAAAGTATGTTGGAGAAAATATTATTTTAGGCACTTCTACTTTGCAAAGCGAGATTTCCAGAATTGCCTTTTGATAAACCAAACAGCTATTACCATCTCATCCATCATTTCCATGAGAGTAAAGAATATGTGAGGTCCTAGGCTGTTCCCATTAAGGCTCAGATTGTTAATATTAGTTGGCATTCGCTTGTTTGTGCAGAATTCTTCCAAAATGCCCAATGCTATCTGAACTCCTTCCCTTTTCTTTTTAAAAAGGAATGGTCTAAATCTTTTCTGCCTCTGAAGACCCATCTTATAAAATGAGGTCCCATCAAAGGGAATTAACATGACTTACCTCAACAGTGCCTCCGGATAGATCCTGGCACAATGCTTGTTCAGTTAAATTCTCAACACTCTTTCTGAGCTATGAAAGCAGATAGAGGGAAGATGCTGAAAATCCTTGTTGTTTGGAATAAAGTGGTGATTTAACTGTTGTTTACTGGTAATCAACTCCAAGGTCTTTCTAGGTTTTTCATTTTCTTGGACTCAAGGGCATGCATGTGTCTGCAGATGGTAATGGATTCAAGACTAGTACCATGCGACTAGGTGCTGATGTTATTGTTTTCAGTCGTGCAACTACCGTGAGGTACTTTACATGCTCTATTTTCCTTGAAATAAGTCAGGGGTTGTGTGCATGGAATTTTCTTTAACAGCATTTGATTACATCTTGACCCACCATTTTGTTGGTGTGTTTGCCCATGTGTGTGCATATGCATGTGAGTGTATATTATATTGAGAGGATATCTGCATTATCAGTCTAGCCTTACATAGAAAGAATGAGGTGTATTAAGTTCTGTAATGTTGAAGAAAATTTTGATTATAGTTAGATAGCATGGATTTCGAAACCTTTTGGTCTATGGTTTTGTTTGTGGTTTGAATTCTGGGAGTTTATGAGTGAACTTATTCGTAAAACCACCTTACTCAGTGACTCCTACCTCAGTAACGTCTACAATTACCCCATGTTAGATGCAGTTGAGTTTTGGTTTTGTGATTGGTAAAGTGATCTCGAGTTCAATCTCTAGACAATATGGTTGTGGTTGTGCATGAGTTTTTGTTCTCTAAAGTGTGTGCTGCCTGGATCTCTCTCTTCCCTTTTTCCAATGGGGTTGGGTTGGGGGTCAAGTGTTGCCTAGTCATCAATGTGATCACATCTAGTGGTAGTCTTTTGTGACTTATCCTTTTTATTTCTCCTCTTGTTATTGCAGTCTTTGCTGCTTTCCAGAATTAGAAAAAATTGACTGCTGTTTTCTGTCACATTTTTCTTTTTGACGTGTTTTTAGCCGATCAACCCAGAGTATTGGTCTACTATCCTATACCTTTTTGCGGAAAACTGGACAGGATGATGTAATCGTTCCAATGGTGATTCTTTCTATCCTTACTTCTTCAATCTCTAAGCCTGAGCTATTTCTCCTGTTTCTAGATTTCCTATCTTTGGTTTTGCTGGAATTGCAGATTGATTTTGATGTTTCCAGCCATTGGCCAGAACCAATTATCTATAGCTCGCGGGATGATTGGTCTGCTAACTTGAAAATCATCCTCGAATGGTCTCCTTTTCCATCAAAGGAGGAGCTCATGCTTCAGGTTCATTTTAGAAAACTTAATCATGTTTAGTATATCAATATGTAAACTCGGTTCTATTCCTGTTTGGAACTTGAGGGTTCGTTACATCATGTTTGATTAACTATATAATGTTGATAGTTTGTGGTACCTTCTACTTTGGCGGTGGAGATGGAAGTAGTCATCTTGGAATCTTCTGCATGTTATCGTGTTGGAGATTTGTGCTCATGCAACATAGGCTTCAGCTTATGAGCTTAAAGTTTCCTAAAGTATAGTGAAACACACCTTTTCATGGTGATTAGCCTTAAAGTTTGTTCTCTTTCTCTCTCTCTAGGTAACCATTTTTCCTTCCCTGTTTCTAGTTTAGGATAGGGCTGAACAAAACCGGACCGCGGACCGGACCGGACCGGATTTGCGGTCTAGTCCGGTCTTGTTTTTTAAAATCCGGTCCATACCTTTTGACAAACCGGTCCGGACCGGACCGAACCGGATTTATTAATATAAATAAATAAATATTTTTTTTAATACAAATTACAAACTTAAAAAGTTTAGTTTTAACCTAAACTAAAACTCTACATTTTTATATGTCCTTCCCCCTTCGAAATTAACCTAAAAAGTTTTTAAAATTTTTTTAAAAAATGAAACCGGTCCGAAGCATTTGGCTGGACCGGACCACTTATAAGTGGTCCGGTCCGGTCCTCCATATAAGCACAACCGGAAATCCGGTCCGACCGGATTTCCGGTTGTGCAGCCCTAGTTTAGGATAGAAACATCTTCTGTTTTTCCTATTTTGAAGTTCGCGTAGGGAAGTTTTATTCTATATTTTGTAACTTTTTGCTGGTTGGAGTTACCTACGGAATAATATAGTTGGCACCACACCTTTTTCCCTAGCACCCCGATGCCATTGCCTCCCTTACCACAACCCCAGAACCCAATCACCAATACCACCATCGTGCATCCTGATGTCACCAGTACAGTCAAAAATACTATTTTCAGGACAACTAAATGTGATATATGTCTGCTTATTGCCTGCTTGCTATGCACTTTTCTTCCCTGAATATTGACTAATTTGTTTCCACTTCTCAGTTTGAGGATATCGGACCTCATGGAACGAAAATAGTAATATACAATTTGTGGCTGAATGATGAAGGCATCTATGAATTGAGCTTTGACGATGACGATGAGGTATTATGCATTTTATGCAGTGGTCTGTTAGCTGTTACATAAGACCTCTATGGAACTGTGTTAGTGATGTGTTTGGAGATGGGATGCTTATTGGATGAAAGGATTTAGAAAAATCTATATTATCTGAAGGCTTATTGAATTAACTGTACACGCAACTTGTATTAGTTGTTTTTCACACAGACAGAACGCAGTTCCCCCCTCACCTCCTCTTTTGCCGCAGCCTTATAGCTTTAGCATTGCTGTTATTAGAATTTGTTGTGGTAAAATGTAACATCAACAGATAAGAAACATTTTCTCTGAATGTCGTTATGTTGACTCATCTTGGATGTGCTCTTGTTGAAAAACCTATGCTCAGAAGGCACACAACATTAAAAAGAAAAAAATGACCAATATTTTTTTTTGTGTGTTAAAGTACACTTTGAGCCCTTCCTTTGACTCAAGTTTCCCATACAAGCTATTCTGAATATTCAGGCCCTTGTATCTTGTTATTGTGTAACCGTAGTCCGCTTGTACATTCTGTTTCTTGCTTTGGATGATTTTTTCCGTGATTCTTATACGGTCTTAATATGAGTGTTTAGCGTTTGACAACTAGTTCCTAGAGATCATGCCAAATTTACAAGGCATTCTATGTCAATCAAGTGTGAATCATAAGACAATTTGTTTGCTGAAGTTGATGCAATATAGTTGCTATGACATTTAGCCCGTACCAATTTATGACTCAAATTTCCTTTTAATCAGATGCAATACATCTGAGAAAGATCTAAATTTTCTGAAATGTTGTGAAGTATGCATACTGGCCTTGTACAATTTTTATCCCCTTTAAGTAGTGGGTAACAAACAGTCCCTCAGGACTTAGTTAGCCGTCGAGTTGTTTTTGGTAATCAACAGCCATCAGAATGGGTTTCAATTTACATGTTACCATCCCTGGATTATACTGATAATCTCGGAAATATGAGGGTTGGCTGTTCCGATGAACTGTGGATCCAAGACAAGGGCTTGGGTTGCATTAGGATTAGGCAAAGCATTTGATTAAACCAAGCCCACCACACTATGCTATGTTTGTTTATCGGTCTTGAAAATGTTTTTTATTTCCAAAACGTTTTCTATTCCAAACATGATTTTTTCACACAAGAAACATTTCAATCTTCAATAAAAATTTCTATCTAATCATTGGCCTCAATTCTATATAACAAAAAAAAATTGGGATATGAGAATTGGTGAAAGAGTGAAGATGATTTATGGGAGTTGGTGAAAAAGTGAAGAGAGATGATTTGAATGAATTTTTTATATTAATTATAATAGAAAGGGAAGATTTGATGGGGAGAGAAAGATGAAAGAGTGAAGATGATTTATGGGAGTTGGTGAAAAACTGAAGAGATGATTTGAATGAATTTTTTATATTAATTATAATAGAAAGAGAAGATTTGATGGGGAGAGAGATTATTTTGTACTTATTTTATTAGGTCAAAATTTTGGCACACAAACGCTTAAGCATGGGGCCAGATTAGCGAGGAGTACAAAAGCTTGTTGCAGCTTGTAGTTAGGAGCAAGGAATCGGGCTGGATTAGTGAGGAGTTTTTTCAGCATGAGGTTAAACGTCAGGGTTGTAAATGATAAATATGTTACAAATTGAAGTATAAGACTTATCTGCACTGCTGCCAGTGCATGAGTTGAGGTTTCCCTTGCAAGTGTTACATATTGTTGTCCTAAGCTTAAGTCAGTGCTATACCCATAGTGTAATGATATATGACCGATGTTCAACAGGTTGATGAAGAAGCCCTAGTAACACTTTCCTTGCTTTTGCTGTTTTGATCCTAGTTTGATGTATGATTCAATTTCATGGTTCTATGAGCATAAAATCCTGCAAGACTCCCCATTTTTAGGAGAATGGATCATTTATCAAATTTGGGATTTTGTAAAGTCAGAAGATCCTGTAATCCTCAGTGCAGTTTTAACCATCATGGTTTTGGTTTGGGTTCCATGTACTTTTACGTAACATTTATCTTACTATAGTTGACTTCTTGTAATTAGTGATGTTACTGTTCTTACTTTGGTATAGAAACTAGATCTAAATACAAAAGCAATTGTCATCTACTTTGATATTTGGTATAGGATATAAGGTTGCGAGATGAAGCCAGCTTTGGAAATTTGACAAAATTACACCAGATACGCCAGTCCCATATATCTTATCGCCTCCGCTATTCCTTACGGGTAACCTGTTATATTTGCACAGTTTGCTCTCCTTTCTTTCCGTATCAATTGTTAGATTCCTTCCACAGTTGTAACTTTTGCATTTGCTTTCTGTTCTTTTGCAGCACTTTTTCTGTTCACAAAACATTCTACTCTTTTCCTTTTTATTGGACAGAATGTTCTAACTCCTTTCTCTTTGGATATTTTTTTTTGTAGGCTTATGTTTCCATTTTGTACCTTAGAAAATTTACCAACTTCAGTATTTTGTTAAGAGGGAAGCCTGTGCAGCAGCTTCATATTGCTGATGATTTGAAATATTCAGAAGTGGTAACATACAGGCCCCACCTAGTTACGGGACCAAATGAGGTAAGATTCATATCAAGAAAGGAAAAAAGTGAACTCTCGGAATTAGGAACTATGCAAATATCATCAAACGTGCATGGTAAGTTAATACAACAATAGCTTTACCAATTATTCATTTTAAGACAAGATATTTCTACTTATTTTTCCCCTCTTTCTTGTGTCATGGTTGCTTTAGTTAGAACGGATATTCGTTTCTCCTATTTGCTGGGAAAACTAAAATTTGCTTTAGGTGCTTTCATTGTAATATTGCCTCTAGAAAAAAAGAATGATAAATTAAAAGATTAATAGACAAGGAGCGAGAGATGTCACTCCATATTATGCACTTCCAATATTTGAAATTCCTTCCAGCCCGCAGTGGACGTCCAGATATGCAACTTTTCTTCTCCTGACGAATTTGTCCATGTCGATCGATTGTACCCTTGTGGTCTAATAATAAACGTATGTACTGTTCCAAAGATCAGACAGTTTTTGTTTAGGTGCCCACACCTCCCTTCACTTGTACTTTCCCATCTAAGTCCTCCTTTTTAAGAGGGTACAGTTGGGAAGCTTTGTTGTAAACGTAAAGAAGATTGAGATTTAATGGTCTATTTATATATGTGTGTGTTTGACAACTTGGGCATACGTTACGGAGGGAGTAGATTTTCTGTGGCAAGAGTATTTGCTTCAACTTGGGGTCGAATTTTGACCTCTTTAAAGAGTCTTGATTTGTAGAAGTAAGTTGATAGAAGCTTATTCCTCTGAGAAACAATTTTGTCCATCTTGAAAAACGTGACTGGTCTTTTTGGTTTAGGTTACAGTGGAAACAACCATTGGATATATAAAGGAGGCCCCTACCCTCTGGGTGTGTGGATTAAACGTGTACCATAAAAATCGTCTCATCAGGGTAAGTTTTGGTAATACTGAAGAAGCATTTCTGTGTAGTTTGATCAACTGCTTTTATTTCTGTCGCTTTTACTGTGAATCATTATTGCTATTATTTTTTTGTAATTTATATAAACCCAGAACATTGTCTTGTGTGTGACACGTTGTTCAAAATTCAACTTGCTAATACTTTGTTCAGTTAAGAAGTGGAATAAGTTCTTTTGGAAGTTCTGGCAATTTTATGCTGGTTGCATGATAAGGGAATCTTTGGTTTATATAACGGTTGGTTTTGCAAAATTCGGAACTGATTTACTTAATCTGTTTATTTTGAAGCCCTATTGGAAGGTCACTGCTGAGGGCAGTTCAAAAGGGCTTGGTGTTGTTGGTATCCTTCTTTCTCTCTTGGTTTCCCCTGCAATCACTTCAGTCAAATCTTCAGTTGTTTATTGCTTTTGTCTCTGATCTTGTAGGAGTTCTTGAAGCAAATTTTATTGAGCCAGCACACGACAAGCAGGACTTTGAGAGATCATCACAGTTTATCCGGCTAGAAGCTAAGCTGAAACAAATAGTGATGGAGTACTGGTTAGTTAATATGTGTTGAAATTACAAATTCTAATAAACAGTTGTGGAAAAGTAATGTTCTTTCCCTTTTTTCATGTTGGTTGGAGGAGCGGGGTGATGGTTGGTTTGGGAGTCATTTTTATTTCTCCCCTTGCCCCTTCCCCTCCCTCTTCCTCTCCCTCTCCTCTGACCTCTCCCTCTCCTCTGACCTCTCCCTCTCTGTCTCTCTCTCTGTGTACTCACCCTCCCACACATATTGCTTTCGTTAGGGTCTTAATTTTTCCCAACTCTGTATGTGGGTTTCAGAGTTTGATCTCTCGAATATGTCTTCACTTTGGAGACACCACCTATGAGTTTCCTCTAAGCAGATCCAAGCCAAAAATGAGCCAATATTTTGACTCAAAACTTCAGGAACTTGTATTTGAATCTGCAATCTATATTGGGGAGTAGATAGACATCTCCTCTCCTGAAATCTCTATGACATGACAAATGCAGGGGGAAGCAGCACTCTACTGTAAATTTCTCCTTCCACAGGTTGAACCTTTGGAAAGTGGAAGAGGTACCACTTGGCTCAAAAGGCTAGTGGTGGTTTGAGTAGACTGCGCGAGTAAATTGCATGACACTGGTAGATCCAGGAGCTTTTCATTCATCGTTTTGAACTCCAACCCCTCCCCTTTAAAAGCAATTTGAGGGACTAGATTTGGAATTTTAGGGTCTGCAGTTACTCTGGGAACTTCAAAGTCTTCAAATTGTACCTTTGAAGCTCTATTTTCATACTGTGGTGGTGATGTACAAAATTTCCATCACAGAATATTTTTGTTTTAGTAAATGTTTGTTTTTCCACTCTTTTAGTCTGGATTTTTTTTTTATTGTTTGCGGAGCAATGAATTCTGACCTTGTTTTTGATTTGGTGAACTTTTTTTGGGTGAGACAGGAAAAGCCACTGTCACTTAATGGGTCATCAGCCTACAAATGCCAGTGCACTTCATACGCAAAAGGGAAGCCCCGTTCAACCTCCTGGAGGACTTCCTGCTTACGTGGGGCAAGAGGTTGTACAGCCCGTTGTTAGTCTTCCAGCTACCATAGGGCAGGATTTGAGTACTGCGCATCCTGTAAGTGGCTGCAGAAATAATATTCAAAAATATGTGGTAGCTGGATAGCCATTGATTGGCCTCCCAGCTGTAAAGAACTTTGATTATCATGTTCTTGGTAAGTCTGCATCATTTACCACCCGGAAGGAGTGGAGGGTGAGATCACATGTTAAATCCCATATGAGTGTTTGAGTTGTGTATTTATCTAGTCAAAGAAACAAAACAAAAAAAAAAGACCCAAGAAAGATAAAGTTGCATCATTCTATCGTGTAGGACATCTTTTTAGCCGGAATCTTTGTGAAGTACATGCAGGGTATGGTATGCAGAATTGGGTGCCAATGTGCTTATTTAAACCCCAAGTTCATAGGCCTGGTGGATATGTGAACGCTCATAGTAAATATAAATGAAGCAGATGGTACATAGTTCAAGGGAATTATGTGGTACAAAAGGATAATTACCTTCTCCGACACCCCTTCTTATTGGGCACCATTGCTGGGCACTTACCTGATATTGTGTAGCAAATCCATTTTCTCAAGACATGACATGAGTACTCACTCTATTCTAAATCACCCAACTAACTGTCATGGTTAAGCATCATGCCATGGCTTGCCTGAGCAAACCTTTGTGATTGTTCTGCATATCTGATACTGGGTACTGGTACCTAGATGCATGCTGCTGTGGTCACTATTGTTTGATTTGCATATTGTGTTTTCCACATGGTACGCGCTGTAGTTTGCGAGTTAATAGTTTTCAGAGGAAAGTGTTGCAATTCACAGTTGATGCTTGCACAAAAGCGTACCAGACTTTCAGGGTTGATTCCTGATTTATCCTGAAATGGGTACAGTTACACAGATCAGTATTGTCTCATAACGTGGAATGGAATCAGCATTTTCATCTTTTATGTGCATTCAGAGGGCATGGCTTTTTCTACGCATTCCCTTTTCACTTCATTAATCTCATTTTTTCTTTGTACAGTCATCTTGTGTATGACATAATTTTATGGGGATTGATGGGCAATGATGTGTTTTATTTCTGTCTGTGAACATTATTCCTGTTCCATGCTGTTTTCGTTGGTAAAAGTAGTTTATTTGGTTTTTGTTTTCATGTTGAGTGCTACTTCTTACAGAGCTATGAAAATAGAACATCTGTAGATGGTTCAGGGTCCATTTTGATTGATCAGATATGTGAAGAGAACATTCAGCTTTTCATGAGGTAAATCGTTTTATATACTGTGTGGTTCTCAGTCGTTTCAAGCTTTATACATCCAAAAATAAATAAAGTGGGAGACAGATGAGGAAAAAATAAACAAACGAGAGCAGTGTTTGCCTTTGAGGCTCACTATTTGTAGAAGCCTTTTGCATTTCAATCTTGGTTGTTATTTGTCTCTGTGCTTTTGTTGCTGAACACAGTCATCTGCAGGTGTGAGGAACAGATGCAGAAGGAGAAAGTATTGAAACAGACGGTAGGTAAAATTTGCATCCACAGAGCATGCTTGTGGTTCATGAGTTGGAGGAAATAATCACCTTTTTTTGTAACTGTTGTTATCTTTCTTAGATAAATAGACTAATATTGGTGAAAATTTTGATTACTGTTTGCTAACATCGAACAGATCGAGGGCTTGGAGATGAACTTGAAGGAAGCCAAACAGAAGTGCGCTCGACTGTCAGTGTACCTGGAGAATAAGAAGAAGCAAAAGATTATAGAGCAAGAAACTGGAAACGTTTGAGAGATTTACTCTCTGAAGCCATAAGTGGACAATCTTTTCCATATGTAAATCCCTAAATCCTAGCTATGAAAGTCCCCATGAACCAAATGTTTTTGTAATGTGGCTAGCTTGTTTAAAGGTAGGTTTACTTGATCGAATTGTAAAGCTTGTTTCTTTTTTGAGATTGCCTCTAACATTGGTACTGAAAATGTGCGAATGCTTATGATTGAACTGCTAACAAAGAATGGGATTAGACTTCACCTTTCTCTACTAATAAGGTTTGTTCTACCCAGGAGAAAGAGAAAAAGAATAGAGGTCTACAATAAATTGAATGGACAGAATGTTTTGAATTGCTCAAAATAAAGCGGGAAAATTCATTTTTAATCCTTGGTTTTTACACCCTTTTCATGATAGATCTTTGAGTTTCCAAACTAAAAATTTTAGGTTTTTAGTTTTTTTCCTCTAAAAAAATTCATTTTGTCAGTCCAATCCTCTAACAGCAAGTCTACTTTAGCTAAGAGGCCTTGTAGAAAACGGTGCGCATCGAGTAAAGGGAGGGGCTGAAATCGAACAGGTAGCAGCAACAATGTCGTTTTGTGGGTTACACGGTTGACGAGTATGTAACATTATCAAAGACAACCGTGTATGTAACATTATCAAAGATGGCTAACGTGATTTATTTTTTTTGCTAGGTAATGGGTGGTGGAAAGCAGTCAAGCTGCGTATATCGGGATTCAAATTCGGGATCAAGCCCTCCCCAAAAGGGATGAGGTGTCGATCGAGCCATTGGCGGCTAACGTGAATTAATGGACATGTTTTTGCATCACGTAGGTGGTTAATAAGGTCTGTTGCTAAAGTAAACTTTCTAAAGTTAGTAGAGCGGACGGTAGGATGATGAAAGGAGTATATTTTTCAAGAGAGAAAAATATATGGAGTACAAATTTTAGTTTGAAAACCTAAGAACCATCATGAAATAGTGTAAAACTTAAAGATTGAAAGTTTTAATTTGAAAATTAAAAAATCTATTTTTAAAATAATGTAAAATTTAAGGATTAAAATATTTTTTTCCAAATAAAAGACAATGGGAGTTTCTCGATTGTGACACTCATTGAATGGAGTTTTAGAATTTTTTTAAAAATCATTAGAGTGAGAATTTACTCAGATGGTACAAAATTTATAAATTAGTAAAAAATTTGAGGTCTAATATGTCAGACCCTCAAAGTTGAGGACTAAAAAATATATTTGTCTCTTATTTAAATCTTAATTTTTATATTAAAACATCAGATTTATATCATATTAATCTTTCCAACTTATGATAAGTTTCCTGACACAAATCATATATATCCACCCATTTTCAGTTTAAAAGCAGTTGGAGACGAGAATCTAAAAAAGTAATTACGGCGAATGTAAATCCTCCAGTTCTAATAAGCCTACAAGGCCCGGAGTCAGCTTCTCTCTAACGACTGCTGAAGCACTGCGAGAAATTGATCTGCCGTCACTGGCGCAGTCACACGAAGCAGCAGCAGCAGAAGAAGAAGCTCGAACATGAGGAAGCGAGATTTGGCTATTCTCATGCTCTCCGCCTTTGCTATCTTCTACTCTCTTCAGGTCTTTTTACATTTCAATCATCACACGGCGATCTCATGCACCTTATTCCGGTCACACACGTTCCTAATTCTCATAAATTTCCAAACCCTAACCATTTTAGCTTCCTCCATTTGATCTCGAAATAGCTTCCCGTTCTCATTTTCATGGTTTCGTGATTGAAATTTCTTTTGTTTGCTTTCTGAATTTTCCAGCGCGAGGGCGATTTCTCATTCAAAGAGGCGTGGATGCATCTGTCCGATGAGTATCCTATCAAATACGAAGCCGAGCGTCTCCCTCCGCCAATCTTCGCCGACTTAAACGGCGACGGTAAGAAAGAAGTCCTCGTGGCCACCCACGACGCCAAAATTCAGGTAATTAGGAAGTCTCTGTCCGTTTTGTTCGTTTTAAAAGCAATACTAGAACTTTTTTAGAATTTCGTATTTGTTACTGTGGAATGCTTAATTCATGGTCATTGGCCATTGGTCATTTGCCAAGTCTCCGCTGGTCTTGTTCGCTACTGAGATATAAAAATTATGGTCGCTTTTACTAGGTTTTGGAGCCACATGCAAGGCGTGTGGACGAGGGGTTCAGTGATGCACGTGTGCTTGCGGAGGTGAGCCTGTTGCCTGACAAAATCCGCATTTCGTCTGGGAGGCGGGCCGTAGCTATGGCTGCGGGCATTGTCGATCGAGATAAACCTGGACAAAACCCAAAGCAGGTCCTGGTTGTTGTTACATCGGGTTGGTCTGTAATGTGCTTTGATCACAACCTAAAAAAGCTTTGGGAAAATAATTTGCAGGTTTGTGCTATGGTTTTAGTTTTGCTTTGTTAAACCAGAAATGGTCACTTGTGGTGCTGATTCTTGACACTTATTGGCAGGAGAATTTCCCACATAATGCTCACCACAGGGAGATAGCAATCTCGGTATCAAATTATGCCCTAAAGCATGGGGATGCGGGATTAGTGATTGTTGGTGGTAGAATGGAAATGCAACCTCATGTACGTGTTTTTTTTTCTTTATTACCTTTTTTTTGAGAAGATGTAGCATACATAATATTGTAACTTATGTTGATATATGCTGTAATTGTTGTTCATAGGTTGGCTACCCTGCTGCTAGGATTTGATCCTCGATCACTTTTCTGATTTGAGTGTTCTAAACAGTTTGCCAATTGTTGTTCCTGTGCTTCTTGTTTGAAAACTCGTGTCTTCCTATAAATGGAATCCAAACTACTTTGCCTATTATCTAGTGGCTTCTGAGTATTAAAGATTTTCAGTAATGATTATTTATCTTTTTGCAAAATTGAAGAGACAATATCTCTTATCATCGGTGCACTTGTTAATATCTTTGTTTCCTTTTCAGATTGTCATGGATCCTTTTGAAGAAATTGGGATGGCAGAAAAAAATGCTGAGCAACATAGAAGAAGTGCCTCCGAAAAAGAGGTACAGGCTTGTCTTCCTCGCTGGAGGCTTGTTTGGCATGGTTCTGAGAAGAGCAATTCACAAATCCTGTTGCAGGCATATAAGTAAGATGGCCATATGAAAGAAATCATGCTAATTGAAAAACTAAAGGTTGGGTCCTGCTCTGATGGTGGACCACTTAGTTACCACGCGGTAGTTCAACCCTAGGTCACATGTTTAAATCCAAGCATCATGCAACTCTCGTATTAAAAATGATATGCATTGCCACTAATGATTTTCCCCTATTAAGTCTATTCATTAAGACTTTGTTTGCCTCGGAAAATTTTCTTTATGAGCAAAGTTTTGAAGATCACACAGTTTAGTAATTGGTGTTTTGCCTCCTGAGGTTCAGAAAGCATATAAGAAAAGTGCTAGTGCTGCCATCCATTTTGCTACTGGATGACTACTTTTCAAATGGTCACTGGGGCAATAGAAGCAATTTGCAAAAAGTTCAGGTTGTGGCATTCTTACATTTAGTTGAATAATGTAAATCTAGAAGTGAAATTTGTGCATACCTTTTTTCCCTGGTTGCATTATGCTTCAGCGAACCTCTATGTTATGTAGTGTACTGAAGCACTTCAGTGTATGATATATGTTTCTGGAAATAATAGTACGTGACATGGATTTTGTTTTCCCTTCACAGGCTTCCGAGAACCCCGGAACTGTGGATTTACGCCATTTTGCATTTTATGCATTTGCTGGTCGATCTGGTATACCTCGGTGGAGTAAACCAAATGAGGTGATCAATTTTCTTCTTCTTTTATTCTTATTCCTCAACACCCTATGAACTTCTCACATCTCAAAGTGGACACAATACCTCTTCCTTGAGAAGTCGTTATTCTGATCAAAAGTCCTTGATCTTATTCATTTTGAGATATGTGCATCTACATATTAAGTATTTGATAATACGTGGCCTTTTTTACACTTATCAAAAAAAAATGTGGCTTTTTACTGTGGTTTTTTCATGTGGCCATGTAATTGATTACTAGTATATTGTTACTTCCATAAACTCTATTTGTTATTTTGATGTTATCGAACTATTAATTTCATCTTTTGGTGGTTTAGAATATTGAAGCACAACCTTCAGATGCATCACAGTTGATTCCACAGCATAACTACAAACTTGATGTCCAAACACTGAATAGTCGTCATCCTGGAGAGGTATACTTTTAAGCCATAACACATTGTGATACTTACTTTGAATCTGTTTCATCCTGCCAGCCATTACCTCTATTTTCATTGTTATGGTTATATTAATACCTTTATTGGGTCTGCTTGGTTCAGTCTTTTGTATTTAGGCCATTTAAGTACAAAGGATATGTTCTTGACCTGAAATCCACCTGAATCGCTTGCATGAAAAAACTCTCTCTCTCTCTCTCTCTCTCTCATGCATGTGCGCGCATTTGTTTGTGGTTCTAATTTGTTAAAACGACATCTTTCCTAATATCAGTGTTTCATGTTGTAGTTCGAATGCAGAGAATTCAGGGAATCAATCCTTGGAGTAATGCCTCATCACTGGGTAAGTTTGTACTGAAAAACAAAATGTGTTGATTTAAGTGATAGTGGGATGACAACAAACATATTTCTCTTGTTCAGGATAGGAGAGAAGATACTTTGTTGGAGCTGGCACACTTCAGGAGGCACAAAAGGAAAACTTTGAAGAAAACATCTGGAAAGTCAACAAATTATCCTTTTGACAAGCCTGAGGAAAACCATCCTCCAGGGAAAGACTCAACAAAAAAAATTTCAAACCTGATTGGAAAGGCTACAATGTATGCTGGTTCAGCCAAGTCTAAGAAGGTAAGATTTGCATTTCACATCTGTATATTGTCATCTACAGGTTGGCTTATTCTTTTATTGTGTTGGTTGCCAAACCCCATTAAAAAAGATGCACAAGTTGCTAAATAGGTTCATTGTAGAAGATGCAAATAACCAGTTATAGTATCTTCCTCAGATTCTTTTCAATAGGCACCTAACACTCTTTCTCATCCACTATGCCAATAAGCTGTAGCCCCAAATGTCTCCTGCCACCACAAGAAAGGGGGGAGGTTAAGGTTGTGGATTCAAGACTCACTATGTACTAGTGTAACTTACAGAAAGTATTTTCCATCCACTTTCCTTTAATATATTTATTCATGGAGTGGTCACCATTAATTCTTAACTACTTCCATTGACCTGGATGACCATAGACTTTAAGTTGGCTATAATGATCGTTATTGCCATGCAAACACCTTTTACCCCTTTCCTGGTATCTATCCATCATCATTGGTAAATAGAAGTATGTCTCCGCAGTTCCGAGGGAAGTTAACTTATTACCTATCATCTCATTTATTATTTGTCTCTATACAGCTTGTATCATCGTCTAGTGATATAAGTTTAGTGAATGGCTTGTTAGTGCATATGTGAAATAAATACTGCTGAAAATAATAATTAATATAGATTACTACGGTTTTATTTTTAGACAGGTAAACATAGTTTTCTTTGTTGCTTGCTTTTTTGATTTAGAATAATGAAAAAATCAGAAAAGAAAGAAAGTTTTTGTTCTTGGTCACCCTTGGGGGTGTCTCTTATGCCTTGCACCTCAGGTCTCCCTTATGAGGTTTTACCTGTATGCCTTAGTGATACTGACGTACTTTTTACGGAAGTAGGTTTTCACTGAGATTTGCTGTGCTTTCCTGCTCTTTCTAAAGTTTTTAAACTTGTCTTCTCAGGGTGTATACCCCAAACTGCAAAGTTCTTCTAAGAGAAACTTCTAGGCCATTCTCATTCGTTGTTCTATTTGTTGCTTCATGAAATGGAGACTTTTGATCATCAAGTATTGCTGAACTGCTTTCATCTGAGAGTGCAATTAATTTGTCAAAGTTTTTGGGATTTGAGGAATTTTACAATGATTTCATGAAGGTTGACAGCATTGGGTCTTGAGGTTTGGGTTGAGTGTAAAGTTGATGACGTGCAAAGTTAAAAATGAAGCAGAAGCATCTAAGCCATATTTCTTCATTTATTTTTCCTCCTTGCTTGAGATGTTTGGCTTCAATCCTGTTTATCACAACTAAAACATATTGATCACCATATGTTTCATCTACAAAGGTTAATCTAGAGATTTATATCTTGCTTATCACAACTAAAATGTATTTTATAAAGGGCTTGTTATAATCCGTTTCACTTTTGTGATGCAGCCAGCACCTTATATTCCTACCATTACAAACTACACAAAGATTTGGTGGGTTCCTAATGTTGTTGTGGCTCATCAAATGGAAGGGATAGAAGTTATTCATTTGGCAACAGGTCGCACTGCTTGTAAGGTTATTAGCACATGCCTCCTATTAAGCTCTGTTTATTTAGAAAATCAATGCATGAGCTGAAAATTTTGCAGTACGTTATGACTTCTTTCCCCTTTACCTTTTGGCCTAGATCCTGTATCTAACACTTATATTACTTATGTCAGGTTCTCTCAATAGATATGTTAAACTTGCTCTTGTAGCTGTACATGGTGCAGTTACAATATATCGCTACCTATTCATATTTGGAGAGTATAGGATCCTGTTTACTAAAGCAGCAGTTTTAAAGTGTGATAACTTAGCCAATGTGGATATTGTACGATATTTAATATGCATCAGTTAACATTTGCTATTCAAGGAACGTTACATCTCTGTTCTGTCATATTTACTGTTATTTAAATCCTACAAGCTCAAGTTGTTTTGTGAAATTCATTGAACTCTACAGATCCATCTTCAAGAAGGTGGCCTTCATGCTGATATTAACGGCGACGGAGTCCTAGATCATGTTCAGGTACATATTTGTTGATTTTCTATCTATGGTGTCTTGTCTCAAATTTGATCGGTGCTACACAACCCTCGTATTAGTGAAACCTGAATCAATGGGTGTTGGGAGTTCTCTTAGAACAGGTCATATCTTGTTCAAGTATCCCTTAGTTGTAGGACTTATGTACTATTGCTTGCCACATAGTCTCGCTTTATTTACTCTGTATATTCTTAGGCATGCCCCAAAATTAGGTTGGTGAAGTCATCCAAAGTTAGGTGAGATGCTGTGTGTTTTTGTCGGTAACTGCACTGATGACAAGAAATGCACGCCACCATTTATTATAAACTGTTGGCTGCCTATCCGGGTTGTAAATGTCAAACCTTCTCTTTTTTCAGGCTGTTGGAGGAAATGGTGCTGAGCAGACTGTTGTCAGTGGATCCATGGAGGTGTTGCGACCATGTTGGGCTGTTGCAACCTCTGGTGTACCAGTACGAGAGCAACTCTTTAATGCTTCAATCTGTCATCATACGCACTTTAACTTTTTGCAAGGAGAATTCTCTAGATACCATGGTCGAACACCAGATGTGACTTCTCTAGAAGTAGCAACACCTATTCTCATCCCAAGAAATGATGGTCATAGGCATCGTAAGGGAAGCCACGGTGACGTTATCTTCTTGACAAATCGAGGGGAGGTATGCTATTAATCTGGATCTGTTGCGATCTCTTTTTGTGCCCATCTTGACATTGGTTTAAGGGGTTTTTTCTCATTGCCAAAAGCGGAATAAGTTTTCAGTTTCTGCTTCTTATAGCCTATGGAAGCAGAAGTATGGCTTCCATAGGAGGGAGGTTGCCTCTGAAATCTGGTTGCATCTAAGGATTGATACATAAAATGTGTCCTTTGTGATTTGCAGAATTTATAGATTATGCTGAAAGTTTCTATTTCTTTCAGGTAACATCATACACCCCTCTATCACATGAGCATGGTGCTGAATGGCAATGGCATCTCTCAACTGGTGCTACATGGTCAAACCTTCCATCTCCACTGGGTATGTCAGAAGCCGGTATGGTGGTCCCTACGCTGAAGGCATTTTCCTTGCGTGTCCATGATAATCAAGAGGTGATCCTTGCAGCAGGAGATCAGGAAGCTGTGGTGATATCTCCAGGTGGTAGTCCATTAACGTCGGTTGATCTTCCTGGGATACCGACGCATGCCCTTATCTGTGAGGACTTCTCAAACGATGGACTCACTGACCTTATTGTTGTGACCTCTAGTGGGGTGTACGGATTTGTGCAAACCAGGCAACCAGGTGCCCTGTTCTTCAGCACACTGGTAGGTTGCCTTATACTTGTGATGGGAGTAATATTTGTCACCCAACACTTGAATTCTATAAAGGGCAAACCTCGTCATTCATCTGGTCCTCGATGAAGATAGTGTTTTCACACTCAAGACGGAATTGTCAGTGGTGATAAAAAAAAGCTCGATAGTGGCCTTGGCATGAGTCACAGTTCTCTTTTAGAGATTGGGGAACAATGTCAGATAAATGGATTTCTGCTCATTAACTTTGGAGAGGACGCAGGAGGGAGGGCACCCTCCCGCGGTCTGCCGAGCATCCGAAGGCTTGCTTCCATTTTGTAGGACATTTTTGCAGTTCGTTTTCTTTGTTAGAGCTGTTGGTTTTAAAATTTATAAATCGAACGTTGGCGGGGACTTCCAAACTGAGTTTTCATGTAGCTTAAGTGATATCTTTTCACGTGGAATAATGAGATATAACTTTAGAGTGATACTGTAATCCTTTTGTATACCGTTTCCTTGCTGCAAAATTGTTCTGTCTCATCCTCGGATAGTAAACTAATCGCAACAGATCAATTCATTGGCATATTGTCTTTCGTGTGATTGACGGTCTTGAATGCTTGACTCCTCCATCTGAACTTAGCACGCATGTTACAAATCTTAAACTTAAACCCAATTACTTGTATTAATTGATAGAGACAAGGACATGATAAAGCCAAACGCAGATTCCACTTCTAGACCAAACCTAGAATGAAGAAAGACGACTTTATCTGATGCTGCCCACAGACGGGCTGAAGTAAATCTAATGGGGGGCAATAGCCCACTTCTTAACCGAAAGACACTAAGCCCAGACAACTAAAGTCCAGCCCATAGCTTAACTAAGCCACCTGGACAAGAGCAAATCTTCAAACTCAATCTACGAACTCGCACACCAGTTGATAGCCGACATCCACCCTTCTCCTCTAATCAAGAACGCACCTTTCCTTCCTCTCATAACAATGCACTTGGGCTGAAAGAAGAAGAATCTACCCAAGATGGGCTTCACAGCTCTGAGCATAGGATCAGTCTCCCAAAGATTAAAAAAAGGGAAGAAGAAAGACAATAGAGGTTATTGTTACGAGAATTCACCTCCAAAAACTAGTCCAGAGGGAAGGGAGCTCAAGGCATATAAATCTCACATTGTTATCCCATACCGAAGTCACCTTAGAAGCACTGGGAGGCATGATATAGGTTCAAATATCATTTGTTACACGCATTGAGAGAATTCACTCTCACAAGCTAACTCAAGAGGGAATGGAGTCCAAGGCATATAAATCCTACATTGGCATCTCATACCACCAATCTGGGAAGAATCTCATATTCCCCAAATGGTCATTAACATTCATATCATGTTATTTTACACATGAAAGTTGGTCAGACTTTGTGCTTGTTTCCTTCTCTGTTTCTTTTCTCCTTTAGTTTTTGTTCTTCTGTTGATTTTTTTGGTGTTAGACAGGATTGATGGCAAAGTGAGCTTGCTAAATCTACCTATAATGAAAGGCATGGCTAATAAATCGTAGACCTTTTTATGCCATAATATGACTTTATAACCCCAAAGATACGATAAATCGCGACACAAACTCCACTCAAATTGATAGCATCCTACTGGAGGACAACTTGTCGACGAAAGATGAGACACTAGCAGATTTTTTAATTATTTTCTAAGAGACTTGTTGATCACCAACGTAAGCTACAAGCCTTCCACCGAATGCGCTTAGTTAAAAGTTGGATTCGGGACCAAATCCGAGTGATTGAGATGGTTAATCATGTCAAATATTTTAATGCTCAAGCTAACAGAGACTCCCCCGGAAAGAACTCAAAGATGGGATTGAAGATTCTCAGAAAATCCATTTTGCCAATTGAGTGGAATTCCATGCTGCTCAATCTTTGTTAGTAGCATCCTTTCGTTGGAATCCAAATTAACTTACTCGCTAGATCAATTACATGTTTATTAATTGGGATGAACAATTTTGGATTGACCAAAATGAGGGTTCTTGATGAAATTGTTGTGGGTCATGGCTGTCTTTTTCAATCCAAAGGTTCTCCCCCCTCACTTATTCATGCTATTTCGGTATGTTACCTCCAAATTATGTTCACTTGAAGGGGAAATTTATTGGAGGAAAGTGGTGGTTGTGTTGCAAAGTGGCCGAAGCCTAGACCAGGCCATCATGATGAGAGAGAACACTAGCCTATGCTAATGTCTTTTGCTTCCACCCTCATCTCTCGGAGTTGATTCTAGAAACTGAACCTCTGTCTCTCTTTTCTTAACAAATTATTCTCGATTCCTTTGTGTTCTTTTTCTTTTCTACCCAAACGATTCTAGATTCTTATTGCAGCAAGACTACTAGAAGCCTGAAGTTTTTAAGAAATCTCTCAGACCCCCCGGGGGAAAACAGAAAAGAAACCTTTAGTAGATGTCTACTTCCTTTCTTCTAGGTCAGGTGCCTTTATTCTTTTCTTTTATTTGTTTTTCTCTCTCAACAGTTTTTATGTTTTCTAAATAGGACAGGTGTTTGGTAATCCGTCAAGCAGGAATTTAACCCAACATCCCTCGTGAAACATGCTACAGAATTTAAAGTCTCACAGGACAAGGTCGTGCAACCAAAAGAAATATGCTGACCCAATGAAGAGACAATTCAATCAGAACACGTTTGGTCCTTCAAGCAAAGCAATTCAAAGTCCCACATAGCTCAAACACCATAAGGCTATGTTTGGTTCATGGTCTTGAAAAGGTTTTTTTTATTTTAAAAACAAATATGATTTTTTCACACAAAGAAACATTTCAATCTTCAATAAAATTTTATATCTATTCATTGTACTCAATTTCTATGAAAAATAACACAAATATATAAAAAGTTGGAAAAAAATTACTTTCACAATTTTCAAGGGAATAAATTTTTAAAAAAAATTCTCTTTCTAAACATCATTTATATGGACCCCACTATTTTCACAAATAACTAATAAAACATATATTAACAAATTTTCTTAATCATTACAACAAAAATGTTCTCAAAATCAATCCAAACACTTTCTGCCTTCTTTTGCTCACTCAGCTGCAAGTTCCTGCAACAAATTTACTTTGCAACCATTTGCAGCACAGTTGCTCACACAGGCTGTCTCCTACTTTCTCAGAAGCAGATAGGCTTTCTAACAGCAAGTTGAGCAAAGCAACCTTTTTACAGCGGAGAGCCTGAAGCACTAGACTGCTTGTTGGGACCACATCAATGATGCCTACAAGCAGAAACTACATTATGGTGCGTTAGACTCCTATATTTCTGGGCTCACCCTACCACCCCCCAAGATGAATGTGCCAACCAGCCACCTACGATGCCCTAATTCCATTAAAACCCTAGTTTTCTTTTCAGTGGCTTTGGTTGTGCAATGGCTAACCAGGTAATCCTTTTGAGATTTGTCTTGTATCTCTCTCTCTCTCTCTCACGGTCATAAAAGACTAAAATAAAGTCGCTTGCCGCATATTTTCGGATGCTTCAAGAATACTTCCACGTAGAATAGTGCCGAAGTTACCAGTACGTACGATCACACAGCTCAGGGTTACGATATGGTTACCGAAAACTCTTGGACAACAATGGCTCCACCCTTCCCTCTCCTTTCCCTTCCTCTCATACACGAGAGCAGAAAAAATAGCATTACTTCATGAGCTTTGGATATCGGCTGAATAGCACGAAATTTATCTGGAACGTCAAATACGTACGCTGATGTAGCTGTTGGCTGACGGGCTCTCTACTAGAGAATCCAAGGATTCCATAGCGAAGGAGACAAACATCGAAGTGGGTACAACATTTCCTCCACTTGAGAATATTTCTATGAAATCATATATATTCCATTCTCCATGTTATCGATTGATAAGAAACGAATCAAACGATGTTTCATCCAAAACAGTAAGAATCCAGTCAGTGCGTATGTACGAGGTTGGATATAGTAGAGGACTCTGAACAATGAATAACTGATAGGGTTCAGGAAGAAAATATTGTAATGGGATAAATACCATAGAGAGGATATAGTTAGAGAAACAAATCGTGGATTCTTATTCTTTAAGAGTTTTTAAGGTACAAATGGTCGAAGCAAGCTGGGATATTGTCCTCTTCGTGTGTGGTGCTCAGGAAATCACGGGAATCTGAGAAAAGCGAAAGCCTTTTTGAGCAGAAAAACACGGGGGGGGGGGGGGGGGGGGGGGGGGGGCGTTCCCATCGTCACACTCTGTTAAACAGTATCCCCTCATATCTGCACTGGAGAGCGGAGATAATCTTCTCCTCACAGCACGTATTTCCACGGAATTCATTTGGTTCCTCAACTAAACAAAACCCAAGGGCTGCGTTTGGGTTAACATGTTTTTTCCCAGAAAGAAAATTAATACCAATAAAACAGCTGCATCAGTGTATATTATATACAAATTTTCCAAATATATTTTTCAGAACAACTTCATTCTAATTTAGCACCAACTTGCCACGTAATCATTGGCTCGAATTGTATATTACCTAGATCAAAAGTGCTCTCAAAGTTCATATCAGAAAGAAACTGGCACTAAACAGTAACAAACACAGAAAATAAACGATATAACAATCACACAAACAACCCCAACCCAAGTCTACACGGATTAAACAAAAAGAAAACAAAACAAAACCCAAGTCTACATACTAAATGATTACAGTATTCCAGATATGCTAGTACACAAAGATCTTGGTTCCTGATCGCTTCCGCAAAGAGGTTTCCTCGTAATGGAATAAGGAAAGGACAACTGCCACATGAGAATATTCATGGTAGACATGCCAGGAGAAGGGGGGCCCTTCTGGCAAAGAAAAACACAGACCAACCACCCGAATCCTACTTTGCTGGAATATTTCCCCTAAACTGAATTCAAAATTATATTATACTAACAATGATAATATATTTCCGACTTATGAAGGTGCAAAGAAATCTAAATCGAAGCCATTCATCCAATAAGTACCATCTTGATTCTATAATGGTGTATGGGTTTAAAGCAAAATATATTCTTGTCATGCTTGAAGTAACGATGAATTGCCTCAAAGGTAACAAAACTACCCACCTAAGATTAAAAAACTTGAGAGCGCCTGAACTTCACACAAGAAAACAAGCCAGATAATTGCCTATACAAGGAATTAAAGGAAATAGTTTATCAAAATATTTACAAACAAATATGTAATGTAACCCTCTTTCCACTACGTACATAAATTATTCTATGTACAAAACAGAGCTCTTCATATATCGGATCCATAAGGAGGTGAAAAACCTAATACCAAATAGGATCTACCAACATAAATTTGAGGAAGATTTTATGTGATTCTAATACATGCAATTTTGCACGTATATATCTAAATCCAGAATGATATATTACTTCTTCAGAATATAACTTCTTCAATGAGGATCTAAAAAGATTTGATAAACTAGAACTCAATAAAACTTTAAACAAAGCAAACTCAATAAAACTTTAAAACAAAGCCACACGTAGTTTTTTCTAACCATTCAGCTTAACTTGGGCCATGTGCTTCCTAGAACCTACCAAAGCAAAAACGAAAATGTAACATCCTTCCTCGTTTTGGCATTCTTGAATGTCATGAACCTTTCAATTTTCAGAAAGAGGCTTATTCATAATTCCTATCAAAGAAGATTGCATTTTCATGTAGAGTCCTATCTGCTTACTCTGTGCTAAGGAGATCAACAAATCGGGCACATATATGTACACACTTCTGCTTATGCCACTCAAGATAAGGACATGAGTAGCTTATCCATTTGAAATACGTTCCCTGACCTCAACATTACCCGTTTCTTACTCCTAAACAAGGTATGTTCTATAAAACTAACTCATTTTTTGAACAAGTAAATAGTATCATCATCCTAAATATAAACCAACATGCTGATCAAATTGGAGACTACTAATTGAATTCCCAAATATAATGTAAGATTTTATCCATAGCAGAAAATTATAGATATTGAGAAAAAATAATTAATTAATCAGGTAACAATTCCAGCAGACAAGATTTGCAATAAAAATTCTAAGAGACCTTTCCACTCTATAAGTTTCACTTGGAATAACAAGTTTTGGACCTGTCTGCCTACCCATTCAAATGTCTAACGTATAAAATATTGATAAACTTAAATTTTATATATCCTACAATAAGGATGAGAACAGGAATTGCTCACACTAGACTGCTTTTCTAATTACTACATTGAACATACTTTATCTAGGATTTTCATGTTCTCAAATCACAATGGATAAGCTACACAATTGACTGCATGTTCAGTGCTTAGAATACCCTGAGTTGATGATTACAAATATTTTAAACAAGTTACCCTAAATGGAGCAACATTCGGATTTCCCAAGTTATTTGCTTGTCTTCTTTGGGTAGAAAGCATATATCTTGTCAAAGTAAGCGGGTGGTCAGGCTTTGTCTTAGTTAAAGTAATTTACACTACTGTTTTATAGATGTTTATCGGCGCTAATGAAGACAAAAGCATATAGGTGTCACAAAAAAACATGGGGGGGAAAAAAACAAAAAAAGAGCCTGCAGAGGTGGCACAGTCTCCTGATGTGTCCGCACTGATTGAAAACATACTACCACGCAAACCAAATAAGCAACACTAGCAAAGAAAATCATAAATTTTCAGAATACAAATGCCCGATTGAGAAATGAGAATCTATTTTTGTGAACTTAAGGGAGGCTTCTCCACCCTCCTTTCTCCTTTACATAAACTAAATTTTCACTCAAGGAAAAACAGTCTCATATTTAGGTACCCCATACTCTTAGGAAACACATTGCACATCTTTGGTACATTATAGCACCAGCTAGCAATTCACCATGTGAACGTTCCTCCATGTGCATTAAACAAGAGCAGATGATAAGCATTATTACTCATTTTATTATCAAAGTCAAATCATGGATACTTGCTTTAGCAACTATATGCATACAAATATATATATATATCACAACCCTTATAATTAACCAACAAGTGTATTTGTGTGCTCGCGCGAGAGAGAGGAATTTCCTCCCCTTTTGAACTTGAATGCTCATGCATGGCCGGACAGCCAATGGCGTAACGGAAAAAGATTTGACCAATGACAAAACAAAATTCGTCACAATTTGAAACCGGCAAGCATACGGGTAAACAGGAAAAAAGCAGATTCAAAGTTCGAAACTAACCAGAGGTTCAGAAAGCGTAATGGAATTCAACCCAGTTTGAGACAACCCTTACAAACAAACAAAAACACAGAAAGAGCAGACAGGATCACTGCACTACGCTGGACTGCACGACCGTCTCGTACAGAATCCCATTTGAAGGAGATGAAGAACAACAGCAATAATGTAACTTGCATTGAGAATTTTGAGATTCGCACAAAAAACAAACAGCTTTCCGCGTTTCCTCTTGTTCCTGTTTTTTTTCTTTTTTTTTCCTTAACTCCTACTTCAATGGTTGTCAAATTTACTACTACAACATTATCAAATATTGCTGACAAAGTGAAGAGTTGGTCACAGAGAGAGAGAGAGAGATGGAAGAATGCGGCTTTCTTTTCAAGATCTTGGGGGTGGGAAGAATTGCGTACCAGCCATGAAGGTGTTAAGGGGAGCTGGGTATAAAGAAGAAGCATCAAGAAGTGCCAAAGAAGACGAACCCACGTCTGCGCCACCACCACTCGCTGTGGCGACGCTAGTCGAGGTGGCACCAGCAATGAGGTTAAGAGGTTGAACTCCACCACCCCCAGAGGAGCTCTCCCCAGCCACTGAGTAGTTAGTTTCGGGCCCTTGGTCATAGAGAATGCCCTTGAAAACATGGCCTCCTATGTACACAGCGGTCTGATACGCGTACTGATCGTCTGCGTCGTCAATAGAGCTCACTCGTACGCAACGGAAAACAGCGGAAGAGCTCACTTCTGCTGGAAAGTGTCCCACTTCTAACCCTAAAATATAATGCCAAAACCCGTTAGGATATTCGTTTCGACATGTTAATTTGGAAGAAATAAATGGAATGTGAAAAACATTTAGAAAGCAAGCAAACACGGTCATACACAGATATCCAGACATGGAGTGAAACACACACATACACACTAAAAGGAAAAATAGTTTCTTCCCTGTCAATCCATTCGTCAGGATTACTGAATAACAGTATATGGGACAATGAAAAGTGAAAGAAAGAAAAGTTGATGGAGTTTACTATGGAGGTCGATTTCCATCACACGCAATCGATATTGGACTTGTTTGGGTATACTTCCAAAAACCATCTCTCTCTCTCTCTGCCACTCAATTCACTCTATTTATAATTTCTTTAGATGCGTCAAAGAAATCCTCGCAAAGAGTCAATCAGTAGAACTGTGAGGAGTGTCTCACTGTGTCTGAGATATTATATAAAAAAGAATAAGACGGTACCTGACGCGCTGGTGGGCAAACGAGTGCAGGCGAGAGAGGAAGTGCTTGGATTCTCTCTGAGTCTTTTGGGATTCTCTCCGCCGAGGTGAAGTTGTTGTTGTTGCTGCTGCTGCTGCAAAGCAGCGAGTTGTTGTTGGCGCTCGCGGCGCTTGGAAGCTGGGACCCAAGTGCTTTTCATATGGGTTGGGCACTCGAACCCTCGGCTTTTACAACAAGTCCTGCACCGCATGTGAACGCAGTCCTTCTTGGCTTGGTTCCCGCAGTCCTGGCAGCTCACCCCCCCTCCTCCTGCGGACCGCATCATCATGAAAGCCGATCTCGATGGCGACTCATCAGAGACGTTGATTGAGCTCCTGCTGGGTCCCACGCCTAACCCAGCCGCTGAAGCGAAGAGATCTTGCTGAAGGTGTTGCTGGTGCCGTTGCTGTTGTTGGAGAAGTACTTGTTCCTGATGTTGCCATAGTTCGAAACCCTTGTACGCCACGTCGTCATTCTTGTACCAAAAGAAGCTCTCTGGGGAGATTTCTGTTGGCTGGTTGTTGCTGGTTTGCTGATGATGATCTTCTTGGCTGCTCGTAGTTCCTCCTCCGCCTAAAGAGAAAAACCCAGCCATTGTTCCTCCACTAAGCCTGACCCGCACCGCAATTGTGACAGACAATCCATATCAGAAGCTCCACTCTCGCAAAAGATCAGAACCCAAATTCCGAATGGGTATAATTCTTGAATTTTTCTTGTTTTCTAGGTTCTGTGCCTTGAATGAGAGTGGGTGTGGTGGTAAGTTGCTGTCTTTCTTGAAAATCCTCGTTCCGTCTATTGTATATGAGCGTGTGTATTCCCTTTTTCGCTGTTTCCTCAAAAAATGTGTTTGTGTGAGTTTGTGTAGCGGTGTTGCTGGTGTTGGTGTAGTTGGGGAGGGGTTAATTGTAGCTCTAGTTGGTCAGAGACAGACGTCGGTCAGGGTTTGCAGCGTGAATCGCTGCCCTGAATTCCCTTTCCTTCTTCTTCTTCAGAGTGAATTTAGGAAGCATTTAAAGAACGCCGCACAATCCACAGATAATCTCTCTTTCTCTCTCTGCAACGCCGCCATGCCCTCTCTGCACCGTGCTGCTGCAGCACCAATTTAAGTCTCCCAATACATCTCTTTGCCTTCTCTCTCTCTCTAATTTTTTTTTGCAGGTGATGAGCTTTTTCCCTCAGTGCCCGTAAAACAAAACACTCCTCTCTCTCTCTCCCTCCCTCGCTCGCTATGGGCTTTTATGATCTCTTAAAATGGACTGATCCAAAAAAAAAAAAAAGAGGACTGGATCAACCGCTTATAAATTCGCATACTCCATCTAACGGTCAACTTATCCGCCACGTGTCGCCGCACCAGCTTTTGCTTATTCGTCCTTTGCACCGGAAAACCCGCTGCTTTTTCGTGACTCTCCCTTTAATGCACAAATTTTCGTTTTAGTTCATCATTTTTATTATTTTCTTCTTTTTCTTTAATTATAACCACATCAGTTAATTAAACAAAAAAATATCCCTTATACTTATCGTATACCTTTTATCATGGATTTATTCTGACATCCAATTTGATGTTCTATCCCGTCTCTAAATTATAATTATAAAAGGAATTACTTGCTATATATCTAAATAAGCCTTTTAAGAAAAGTTTATGTCCTAATATCTATGTTAAGCTCTCACATGTTTATAAATATTGGACCGATTATAATATATAAGGTAAGTTAAATAATGACGACCTATATATGTTGCAATTGAAGTAGCTATATAGATATTGTGGACAACGTAATAAGTCCCCACAAATGACCTAGAAAAAAGCTCAATGATACTTTACGATAAGTTAATTAAGTTAAAATGTATGTATTATAATGGCAGTCGTAATGGAAAGATTGTTAGAATATATGATTACGAATTCTTAAATTTTTGAGTTAAATGACGTATTATTATATTATATCTCAACTTAAGTTGAAGATTCTCAAGTGTTTATCTCTCCGACAACTGTTAAAACAATGAATCTTATCATGTGAGTAAGTAACAGATAATAAAATATAGACATTGAACAGTCTTCTAATTTATTTTATTGCTCTAATTTGTTCTTTACTATATTTTTTTAACTTATTTTATTTGAGCTGAACTCTTTTTACTTTTTAAAATCAAAGATTTATATATAAAGAACTGATTTTTCATATGGAGATGTAGCTGTAAAGTAAATTCTAGGGCATTGTTCTACTGACATTTGTCTGCATGGAGTTTTTTTTTTTGGTAAATAAATAGTCTTCCCAGCCCGACCAACAAAAAAATTAATGCAGCTATAAATTTTTTAAAAACCATGATTTTTTAAAAAAAATTGGGTGCATAGTTTATTGATTTAGAGAGATTTGGGCAGTGAAAAAGAGGCGTATTTATCGAATTTCTAAAAGATAATCATATCTGTGTGCACGTTGTGCAATAGAGGGAACACAGCGCCACCTCCTCGTACTTTTTTCTATATTTTCGTTTTATTTTAATTAAGGGATTGAATTTAAGCAACGTTCAAACAAGGTTCGATTAGATAGAGGATGTCTTTGGGACCATTTTTTTTTTCTTATTTGTTTAAAGGGGGAAATACACAAATTATCATAGTTTTTACATTTTATATCCTAAACTACTAATTTTGATAAATTACACTCTCTAACTATCAATTTTTGACATTTTGCAACTTTTTTCAAATTTTTGAGATTAAAATGATAATAATGTCCTTGACCCATTTTGTATATAGTAAAGATATTGTTGTCAATTTATTAATTTTTCAAGGTATTATTGTCATATGGAGGGTGCAAAGTGTTTAATATTAGTGATTGAAAGATATAATATGTTAAAATTAATAGTTTAAGGTGTAAAATATCTAACATTAATAATTTGAAAATTTAATATCTTAAAAATAATAATTTAAAATGTAACGTGTCATTAATAATTTATTGTTGGAAAGGACATTTTCCCGTTGTTTAAATGACGTCCACTCTCTGGAGAGGGAGAGGGGGAAAACTCCTTCGAGTTGACTATTTGAAAATAAGGGTGTTTTCGTCATCCCGGTGTAATTTCTTTGGCTCCATCACGAAAATAGCTGATAAATGTTTGCTACGGACTCCGCCGGCCTGCAATACCGGTGGGATGAGGGCTATGACAGGGATTGTTGTCCGTACAATGGTTTTTTATATACTTGGGTAACGATTAAGTTTTTGGTCCACTCTCAGTCCCGGGTGCGTGAGGCTCACTTGCTTTTGTTCACGGAAGAGAAACTGTTTAGAAATGCTGCCCACGCATATCTTACACAATATTTTTTAGTAATGCTTCGTTTGTTTTTTTATCCTTGCACTAAAAGGAAGTAGATCATTGTTAAGTTCTACCTAACAGGTAAATAAGTGTATCTTAAAATTATTAATTAATTAAGGTGAGAGTCTCCAAACTTATTTAGTGATTAAAGAATAATACAATTTATCGTATTTAAATTTCGCTTGTGGACTAATTCACTAAGTGACCATTTATATTGGGTATCTTAATGGAGCAAGATTATTATAAGATCTTAATTAAATAGAAAATTAATTCAATGTTCATGTAAACAAAATTAAAAATATATATATATTATTTGGTGAGCTATAAGCATTTGCTGTGGGCTGTCCTTGAATTTGAAGTGATTACACAGACCAAGTGCATAGTCATTTCAAGCTGGCATGCTTTGGATTCATGACCATTTGCTTTTAGCGCCCTTCCTTTAACATGCACACTAACATTTAGGGAACGAAACAAATAAGACAGTAGAGGAAAGCTAGCTAAAATACTATTATAGACTTCCCCAAAATTGCAGCCCTCGAACCTAAGTGCTGTTAGGTATATGCCAAAAGTGAATGAATGCATTCGGTATGTGAAGCAGCTCTTCTTCTCTTTCCTTCTTTTGTCTCCACCGAGCGCCGAGCACTTCCTTTTGAAATGTTGGTGTTTTTATTGGCTCCCTTGGCAGTCCAGTCTTGTCCAAGAGAAGGGGAGGAAAGTGGGGGGGGGGGAGTTGGAGAAGGTGAAGATCTTAGCCTTTTGGGTTTATTAACCGCCATTATACAAGCTAGTATACATCAAGCGGTCTGAAAACAAAGCCTTGATTGGAATTCCCCATTTCCCTACCAAAGCAAATCATGCTGCGTTCCTTGAATGTTCTTCAACATCTTTAAGGCTAATTATCCGGCCTGTTGGATACTGCATGCTTCTCTCAAAAGAATGAAGTTTGTAGAAAAGGAGATTAGAATTCACCAAATAGAAACGAATGTTGGGTATGGCACAATCTAAAGCAGATCTTTCTCGCAATGAACAAGTACAGTAAACCTGCCAATAAACAGAGAAGCAAGTTCAATAAACCCTAAAGAGGCCTGAAAGTGTGACGAAGAATCAATCTCTTTGGTCACTTTAGTGAACCCACTATTTTCTTTTCTTCTTTTAGTGAAACCCACTTCAGATATATACAATAGGAGATCTTATTGGAAGTTTATGGAGCTGCAGGGGTTCTTTTTCTATGTTCTTCGTGCTTATGGAATTTGTGTTTTCAATATATATTTGTTTTCCTCTGCGCGCCCACTGAACTGACACCAATTGCAGTTCGGAAGCGCGTGAATTTGCCAATTTTCGCATGGAGAATGTTGGCGATTTGCGATTCTGGGTAGTAATTGCACCCAGTCACATCATGCCACGACAAGAAGCCGTGGATAGCACTTCCATCAGTTTTGCAAATTTGTAATAGAAAAAGGGGACGACCATGAAGAATTGCACCCATAGGCCGCTTGGCGCTTGCCTAAGTTACGAGGTAGAGATTGATGTATTAAGATCCATTTATATATATTTAGAAAAAAAAAAGATCCATTTATATAGATATGAGGTTGATGTTTTTACTATTAGATAAATTTCAAATTAATCGAGTACAAAATTAATTATAAGATCAGAACTATACACATCACTCGAGACGAATTACCCTGCTAGACAAGTTTAGATCAATAGGATACTCCCTAGCTAGGAGTTCATTTAGACATTTTGAAAGAAGACAACAAAGGAGAAATAATTGCAGCCAGTCTCTCTTCTGCAGGTCAATTGACTACTACGTACACTTTCTTTGGAAAATGGAAGTATCTGCAAGTTTCTCGTAGTTTAGTTAATGCGTGTATATGCAAGCGGCAATCTAACCCTTCATCTAACGAGGATTTTGTTGTCAAGGAGAGTATTTGATAGAAATTTGGACCACCCCAAGCCAGCCCGAGAACTCCAAAAGTCAATTAATATTTGTTTGATCCTAATTTTGGAGGAAAGATTTTGTGCTTGGATGGTCCAAGTGAACATGGAGGAGAAGTTGGGGACTAAGGGCATGTTCATTTTGAGAAAATTTGTTGAATTATAAGAATAATGTGAATATTTAAGTGATATTTAAGCTTTTATTGACATGCGAGTAAAAATTGTATTGATGTGTAAAAAATGTAATATTGAGTTGTATTGATATGCGTGTAGAAATAATGTTAGGAGTATAAATTTAACAAATTAAATTCAAATTTTAAAATTTTTCGCCAAACAAACATACCTTAAGTCGCTAATTACTAATTAATTGAATCAGTCGCCAAACGGATTCAAGGTCCATGCGTCACGTAATTCATTAATTCAGCCGCATTTCTAACCTATTCACTTTCCTTAATTTATGGCGACGTGATAAACCATAGAACCTCGATATATTATCGGATTGGTCACTTCTAGATGTTCTTACTCTATGAGTTGTTGATTCATATTCACATCGAGGGACAAATCCAGAGCAATTCTCTTGGGAAGGCCATAAATTTGTTTTGAGTATAAAGCTACATTTACAATCACTTTTGATTTTTTGTAATTTCTTATTTTAAAATGTTTAATTATACAAACAGTCTTTTATGTTATAATATTTTAACAAAAAGGTTAATGTGATAAGCATTTATAAAAATTTGTTTATATAGTCAGTATATAGTAACAAAATGTTTCTCTATTTTAGTTCCGTCATTTCCTTTAACGCTCGATGCTCAGCCGAATTAAATCCTCAGCCAACGAGATATATATTACTAATCTAAAGTTCAACATAAAGAGTTAACGTAGATGACGAAATTGAAACAAATTGACTATTTTTGTTATTATTCACTAACCACAATGATGAATTTGTACAAACGTTATACAATAGGGACTGTTTATATAATTAAGCATTTAAATCATAAGGTAATGTTACCGAAAAATAAACAAAAATACTAAGCGCGTTTGTTTTTTGTTTGAACTGACTAATTAGACTCTGATTTAGAAAATATTTTAATCTCATATGAGTAAGCTCTTGATGTTGTTCCTCTTAATATGAGATGTTTGAGGGTAGAAATTTTAGGTATTATGTTTGGAAAATATTATAAAGTAAAGATATGTTATGAGAGTTGGTGAAAAAGTGAAGAGAGAGAAGATTTTTAATAAATATTATAATAATAAAAATTATGTGATGAATTTTTTATTATTAAACCTAATTTTTTGGACCCAAATTATTGGGGCTCAAACAAGACGTATATATACAATCACCGCATGAACACACGCACAAAAAAAAATTGCAACTTTTAATTGAGAAAAGTTAGAACAGAGATGATGAAACCTACCCTACGAAATTCTTGAAATCTAACGTATTATTTTGCAAAGAAAATGGTAACTTTTTTTGTTGTTGTAACGAGGGAAATTCGGCCACTCAACCACGTGCACCAAGTTTGGACGGACCTGATCCATTATATGCACGAAGTGGGCTCAACGCCACGGCAAATCCCGGATCGTGCAGCCCTCTCAAGCCACACATGTCAGTTAAGTTCAGCTTTGCTGTGGAAGTGACCCCAAATAATTGTTTGCACCTGAAAAAATTCAAACTTGAGACCTTCAAGAAGAGTAAACTCTTAGGCTTCAAGCTGTGACCACTCAGGTAACTTTTCTTGTCACTGCGTTTTTATCATTTCTATCAGCACAGTTAATAATTACGTATCATCTCAATGTTTGTGGATTTGACTATTATTATCCGAGTGTAACGGTATTCCAAATTATTTATTTATTCAATTTACACAATTATATGTACATTAAACATCTTAGGTTATGAATTAAAAAGTGAGAAAATATGAATTTAGGAAGTCTAGATTCAGACATGAGGGTATGAATTAAAAAGTGAGAAAATATGAAAGGAATGTTTTCACTGAAATACGAAATTCTTGTTCATTTCATTCCATTTAATTTTTAATAATTTCAAAAAAAATCATATTTCTTTTTTATTATATGACTTCCCACTATTTTTTTTAAAAAAATCAAAACATAATTTTTTTCATAACGAGATCAAAAATCGTGCGAGTCAGCAAGGCTCACACGTAGTGGACCCACTTAATATATAATCAACTCTAGATCAGAGACTAGTGAAGGACCCATCGCCCCCACTCACTTAATCATATGGAGAAACAAACATGAGACCTATACGCTCAATCTACACATGAGTTGTGGAGTCGCCCTCATCACAAAGATAACCCGATGATAGATGAAAGTATAATCTTTGGGGTAAACTTATAGTTAGCCCCCTATATTTGGGCAAAAATTATAGTTAGTCTCATATTTTTGAATCCAACAATTTGATACTCATAACTTTCAAAACCTATCAATCTTCGCCCCCGTCTAAATTAGACGTTAAATCAGACGGAAAAACATGAAAAATGACCAAAATGCTCCTCCAAAATAAAATTACTAAAAAAATAAAAAAAATTCATTAAAAATAAAAAATGATATTTTTTCAAAAATTAATATTTTTTAAATAAAACTATATTGAAACTCTATTTCAATAATATATTTATTTTAATTTATTTCTTAAATTTATATTTTATTTTAAATTTTAGCTTTGGAGGGACATTTCGGTCATTTTGCATGAATTTCCGTCGGACTTAACACCTGATTTAGACGGGGGCTAAGTTTGATAGGTTGTGAAAGTTATGGGTATCAAATTGTTGGATTCAAAAATATGAGACTAACTATGATTTTTGCCCAAACATAGGGGGCTAATTATGACTTTCACCCATAGTCTTTAATTTCCTAATAAAAAAATTACATCTTTCAACCATAAACCTTACACCATTGATCACCGTTTTTAGAGTGGTCTCCTAGGTACTGATGCTATGTAGAGGTATTATTATTGAAAGTAGTACTTTTCTTTTGGGTGAGATGTTTCCGTTGGTATGCATTATGCATTCATTTTGCAATGTCTGGATGATGCAGCATCTAGAGGAAGTAGAAGCTACCTATAAAGTTGCCAGAGCAATGGGTAAATCGGTTACCATGGATTCCAATGCTGAGTGAAATGGAAGTTTTTTAACCTTTTTTTTACGGTGACTTTTCATTTGTAGTTAGGCTAAGGTTAAGGTGTCATTGTCACCTTTTTATAGTTACAGCTGGTTTGCTGATTTGGCTATTTTTCTCTTTCCCATCCAATGTCAAAAGAGCCTAAATAGGAATAATATATACCACATCTTCACATTTCACTTTAATTTAGGCTCAATTTTTTGGCACAAAAAAAAAAGAATTCAAAATATATTTTCTCTACTTTTCTGTGTTTGGAAAGGTCGGTAAAAATTAGATGATATTCGTTTAGAAGAAATTCGTAGGATTCTGATAAAATTATAAATATTTAAGTGATATTAAAGTTGTATTTATATGCGTGTATAAGTTGTTAAGAGAGATTGATGTCTATAAAAAAATAATAAAGTGTTGAATTATAATACGTGTGTTTCGTGATGTTTGACATGTAAATATAAAAGTAGGATGCAAATCTTAAAAAAAATACTCAACCGAACATGTCCTTAGTCATCTGAAAATGAAATTAATTAACTGTAAAATAATGTATTAATTTACATTTGATTTCTCTTTTGAAAGGAGGTAATTACTTTACTTCTTCTGTTTTTTTCTCATTCTCCTATTGCACTTGAATCAGTGATTTTCTCTCTTTTTCTTGCCTTCCTAACATTATTATATTGATATATATCTTTTATATATTAATAATTTTATGTACTTTATTTTTTAAAAAAAATAATTATTCGATTATTATATATGTTATTTTTAATTCATCTCAATATTAAAAATTAAATTTATTATTTATACAAGATTACGAAAAATATAACGCATATCAAATATTTAAAAGTACTTTTAGGAAACATGACGCTATATCAAATATTTAAAAGTACTTTTAGGAAGTATGTTATATCAAATATTTATTAGTATTTTTAGGAAACATGCTTTGAAGTAGTAACCACTAAAATACTTTCTTGAAATAAAATTCACTTAGAACTACTTTATATTATGAATAACTTTACCCAAAAATAAATAGAGCCTTAATTCAATTCTTTATGAGGTTATATGTACATTACAACGGTGAAAAATCCATGCAATTATAATTAATCTAGATAAAAAATAAATAAATAACTGCGTATTGTTTTTTTAATTAGACTATAAGATTATCAACTCTTTTATCCTGTTTTGCATATATATATATATATCTTCTGCTTTTAGATTTTTCTCATCAAGGACATCAGTACATATTTCACTAATTTACTTGCATTATATTTTATTTTTTCTAATCATAGCCTTTCAAAGTCTATTTACTTTTTATAATTATCATTCTCTATCTAAATTGACCATCCAATTCAAAAAATAAATTAAAAAGAATTTAAATTCGGTTTGTTTTCTCCCCTTTTTTATTGGATTAAGTAGGTCCATCTTATTACATATTACATAAAAAGATAGCCTCCACATTCTATCTTAATCTAGAATGGCAAAATTATTTACAAAATAAAAAAGAATTTGCTTCAATATGTTTAAGGATTACACGGTGCAATTCTCAGAGAGATATACACAATAAGTATTAAATGTTGTAATCTATATTGTCCAAAACTTAACGTGAACATCATTAAATACCGTAAGACTCACATATTGTGTCTATCTCTCTCTTTTCACCATGCAATTGGAGCATCATAATTATCAAGCTAATCCTAATCCTTTAAATTCTATCTCATTTTTCCTTAAGCTAATTATTTTATATCAACTTGACTTCCCCATTATATTTTGAGGAAATCTTGTGAAAACAACAAATGTTCTTTAAAAATTCAGAATCCAAATGGGATGATTTATTTGATACCAGCAATGAGCTTCGGGAAGTAATCCACTTGATAATAAACTCGAACCACAAAAACAATATCATTAATTTTTAGCACAATATTGGATATTGCTTTTAAAAAGAATTCGATGGATTTTTTTAATACAAAAAATGAAGGGCAGGTAGGATAGTAAAAGAAAGGAGCGAAGAGTTTATACTTTATAACATCCTAGAAAAAGAAAAAGAAAGACATTTAATTTGAGACAGAGGATTATAAATATACCATCACATGAAAGATGACACTTTCAGATCATTAATGATCATTCATTTATGATTTCATATCTGCCCTTTTGCGTCCAACTATTCAGGGTTATTTGTGTGGCAGAATCAGGAGGGGAACATGCGTGGTGGCTGTGCAACAGGCCTTGCGGCTTAAATTCTGACCAGCAAAGAAGAATCAGTCTGTGTTAGATTTTGTTAATGGTTTTTCTAAACAAAATTATTTTATTTTATTTAGGGATAAATGTAAAATTAGTCCCTGTGCTAAACGCAAAAATCGATTTAGTCCATGTGATATAAAAAAAATCGATTTAGTCCCCATGATTATATTTTCGTTTCTTATTGATCCTCCATCAGGGACTGATTTTATCATTTTCTGAAATCACAAGGACTAAATCAATATTTTTCGTATGATTATATTTTGTTTTGATATAAAAAAATCGATTTAGTCCCTATGATTATATTTTCGTTTGCTATTGATCCTCCATCAGGGACTGATTTTATCACTTTTTGAAATCACAAGGACTAAATCAATGTTTTTCATATCACAAGGACTAAATCGATTTTTACCTATAACACAAGGACCAATTTTACATTTATCACTTTTATTTATTACCCTCAAAATATGATTTTATGCCATTGACCCCAAAAGTACATTCCTGGCAAGTCCGGCCTGTGAGCACATAGAATTCTCTCATCTCACATGTTAAGAAATGTTAAAAGAAAGAAAGAAATGCATGCTTTACCCCCAGCACGTTTTCTTCAGCCTGCGCGTAGGTTGATCTCTCAACAGCATTTGTTTCCATTTTTTGATTTGATAATTGATACCACCCATTCATATCTTTCTGTTTTCATGGGGAGTACTTGTACTTCTGTTGATAAGCATGACTGCATATTGTATAGGATCTGAGCAGTGAACTCAATAAATTTTGCACATTATAGTCATGCTTTCGCCCAGACAGAGGATGATATATTTCACATGCATCCGCAACAGAGCTTATGTATATAAATAAAATAATTATGATATAATCTCTTCTTATTAAATTATTAATTTTTTTAAAATATAAAAAAATTATTTAAATTATCTCTTTATTTTTTTTATCAATTTAAATAGTATTCGAAGGATTGTTGGATAAGACTAAACTCGATGCAATCCAGTCGAAGTCTTCTGTAAAAAGGTGGAAAGTCGTGGAGAATGGAGGTCCACTGGTCCATAAAAGGCATTAACATTGGTGAAAGTTCCAGTCAGTCCCCCAGCTAATATTTTACTGTCATTATTTTGAATTATATATACACTCATAACTAGCAGCATTTTGGATGAATGAGAACGAATAGAACTGATTGGATGTCTCTGTACCTCTGGATAGGTGAAAGTTCCCTGCCACGCGCTGTAAGGAAGAATTGGAAGACAAAAAACCAGAGGCCAGAGGCAGAGGGCTCCAAAGAGTGAAAAAAAGGGGGGCTATAGTTTTTGCTGAGAGAAAGGAGAGGTGAATGCAGTGTGCGAGTCCCAATAATTGTTGTACCTGTGCCTGTCATTCTCGAGCCCTGTGTTTGTTCCCATGGTTGACTACCACCTTATATCAACTTTATGGGTTCACAGAGTGATAAAACTTTTTCATTACAGAGAGAGACAGAAGCAACAAAACGCGTTTGTTTCATCTACCCATGATTTGATTTTCTTCAATTTTTTCGATATGCACAAACTGTGAACAATGGGGCCGCTTTGAGTTGCTTAGAGCCGTGAACTTCTTGTATGGAAGGGAATTAGGGCAACCCCAAAAAGCCACAAATCCCAACGTTAACTAACTCCCCTTCTTGGGGTCACAGGCAAAGATTGGGCAATACATTACAGAATTGCCAATTACTCCACCGTTTCATGTTGTTATCAACTTCCTTTTTTGGCAAACCCTAACGCAGCTAGATGTCCTACCAGAGAGGGTGATAACATGGGAGGTGCACCACTAGGTACTTAACCAAGAACAGGTCTTTTTCCACTTCGAGAGAGAGAGAGATCGATGGGTGTGATATTTTGTGAAAGACGAAGGAAGTCACTGTCAAGTAATAAATGTGGGGCTGATGGGAACAGGCATGTGAGGAGGGTTGGGTAAGTCAAAAATATGTTGCAAAAGATTTCGTTGCCTCCTGCCTTCGGGAAACTCTCAGATTCCTACTTCGAAAAAATAAAAAAGAAACGCTCAGATTACATTCCATTTCCCTCGGTTAGATGCAGAGAACAGCAGGGAGTTGTTTTTGGGGTCTGGAATGGATTCTGGACGATGATTATCATCAGATCCCGACTCAGGCATCTGGGAAGTGGGAAACTTTAGATTACACATGCACTGTGGTTCAGGACCCACCGTTCCTCGTCTTATCTTCAGAACTTTAAGGTAGGACCTTAGAGAATCAGTCGTCATTCTTTGTTCCCAATTTTATTTTCTTTGTTTTCGGTGGGTTTTAAGTAGTAGTCAGTGTCATGCACCACAGAACTGGCTCTCAAATGAACAGGTCTGCTTGTGAGCAGGTCAGGTTTTCCTTCAAAAACTCATATTTTATTATGGGGCATAGGAAAGCAAACGTTACAGATCTTAGAAATATCTTTCAAAATGCTTCAATTTTTTTATTATCTAATTGGATGTCCAGCTTAATTTACGCCCATTTCGACTGATTCTGAAATTTGTTCAACTCTCTTGTTTTATACAAACCGGACAGATAAAAAATTTGAAGAATAACTCTAAAGAATTGGTAGCACTTTTGACAAAATGCTTCTTCTATATGTTACTGATCTTCCTACACCTAAATTGAAATGAATTTTGATCTTAGTTGAGACAAGTCGAGCAAGCTGCCAAGTCTTACGTTACTCTCTCATTTTAATAACTTGCAATTAGTTGAGCTACCAAATTCAGTCTAAGTTCAAAGGATCAAAATTCAAATACCTATTTTTTTTTATATCAAATTGAATTTATATAATCTAAAATTTGTCAGCTTATAGGTGGTCCAATTTGAAGTGGTTATACGATATATAGCATATCAATGGTTGCCTTTCCTTCCTCACTTATATTAACTTGAAGCTATTGCTTATGTCAGAATAATTCTTCATGGTAGCCTGGGACATTGACTATTTGGCCTCTATCAACAGTGACATATTATATATGGATCGCATCTCATCCATATGCCTTGAGAAAAGACACTATTAATCATTCTGCAACGGCGAAGGAGCGGCGGATTTAATTAATATTAATCTGCTTGATTCCAAAACTCACAAGTTTGAACTTTCGGTTAGATCATTTGATTCATTTCACGACATTTTACATAGAAAAGCTGTAAAAAGTGAGTTGTACGTCGTTTCTGCCCTCCTGGGTTATAACTTTGGCCGGATCTCGAAGAACCATTGTTAAGCTTTTCTAAATGTTTTCCTTCTCCATCTACCATGGCTGCTCCATTATTCGAAACTCTTGTCTTCTAAAAGTTCTCTGCGTACCAATATTAGAGCCTAGATACCATCAAAATGATCATTCTTTTCTCTCCCGTGCTTGTTTAAATATATACCAATTGGATACCCTTTTCTTCTTGAGCACAATCAGGGGCCCTTTGAATGTTATGATGCCTGTTCATCGTGCTAGTACGTACTCCAACAGCTTTTGATGAATCCCTTTTTAGCATAGAGCCCAAAAAATGTTTGCGGACGGCCACTATTTCTTTTTTTATGGAGAGTTAAATCAATGGCCAATACCCAATATACAAAAAAATAAAAAATAAAAATAAATAGACTAGGGTTAAGAATACACCTAGCACAAATTTTTTTAAGCATCTTCCTTGCGGAAAAGCCCGATCATTAGTCAACAGACACGTTATGGTGGAGTTTGTTTACCGAAATTTTAGAAAATATTATCAAAAGTTTCGAAATTTCAAAATTTGTCGAAGTTTATTGGAATTTGTGAAAAGTTTGAAATGCATATATAAAAGTTGAAAAATTTCAAATGTGTTTGTTTTGTTAGAAATTTTGGGCCTCCAAAATTTTGAGCAAACAAACGCAACCTATATTGTCCCAACGATATGAGAGCCCATGACTTTCCAATGCCTAAAAATAGGAAAAAGTTAATTTCGTCCGAATTTAGAAAGAAAAGAAAATAAAGATCGATACAAAATAGAAAAAAGTTGCTTTGTGGGATCATGTCCTAGCTAGTGAAGAGCACATTGTATTGCTAATTTTTTGAGAGTAATCTCAACATTTTTTCCTTTGAAAGTCCAACCATAATTAAGCATGAATCTTAGTGCTCTCTACTTCGGGAATTAGAAATTTTGGTTACATTAATTTTCAGTAGTAATGGCATGGAGGAGATCAGAGATTCAAACTCTCTATTCGAGTATGATTACAATGACACCCTTAACCACTGCCGTATCTAACAAGAAGGAACTTTTTTTTTTCTTAGGTAAGTGAACAGGAGGAGCTTCTAAGGATTAGAACTTATGTTCTCTTATTAGAGTCTTGAACTAAGGATCTCTCGTTTTCCAAACTTCATAGGAGTAAGACTTGCTCTAAATCAACCCCCTTTGTACCTCAGTGGGTTGCTATCTCCTTTATATGCAGTAGATTATCTGTTTTAATATTTACACTAATGTCTTAAAGCTCTTTGATTTTAGGGCGTGATCGATGCTATAGCGTTCAACACAATAACTTCAAGATTATTCATGAATGAGAAAGAAAAGTATATTTGCTCAAATGGGATCATAATTAATCGCCTACGGCTACGGTCCTACCCAACTACCCCCTCTCTGTTTTCACTGGGTAAGAAATGGCTGATGACCTTGACCCCGAAGAGGTGTTAGAAAAGGGCCAAGGAGCTGTACTACTAATAGTCTAATCCATCTCTGGTTTTAAAAATCCTTAATTTGTGGGTCGATACACAGGACAGTCATGAACGGTCATTTGGAGAGGCAAGTACCTTAGATTGAAGTCTTATATGTACTCCGTGATGTTATTTGTGTAAGGACGGACCAGTCGACTGGTCGACTTTCGACATATGACAGTACTTACGCCTTTATGAAAAACTAGCTAGGCGTGACCCTACTGCGTTTTATAGCTGCCTCAATGCATGTACATACGCTTCTGCAGACTGCAGTTAACTAAGAAATGTTTTTTCCTCTGGCGAAAAGGAAAAGACGCAAGGAAATATTGGTGGGGAAGCTGGTCTTTTCCTCTAATTCGCTCTTTACAGGTCATAAGTTGCAGAAGTGCTTTTCACGTATGGAATGACGGCCACTTCAAAGAAGTCAGCTACGTACAAAGAGGTAGCTTTTATTTGTGGGACTGGGTAGGCCTTTACATGATGCAAAGTTTCGTGACTTGTGAGTGGAATGAGTTGTCACTATGTACATGTGGTAGCTTCGGCGTTTCTCGTCGATGATCCCCACAATACAAGTTTTCAACCTAAAAAGTTTTTATTTATTACTGCCCATTGACTTGATCTGTCGTCTCTGCGCCTAATCAGGGCGGATCAAGATTCAATTTGAAGGGATATGACGAAACGAGGAAAAAAAGTTTTCAACTTGACGTAAAAAGTATCTTAGCGTTAAAATATCAAAAATTAAAGATTAAAAAACGTTAAAAATTTTAAAATATACGTTAGTACTATTTGTTAAGACTGAAAGTAGCAATTAGATTCTATAATTTGCATCTTATATATATATATATATATAAGAAAATGATAGTTTGAGCAGTAGAAACTCCACAGAAATTTAAGGGCATGAAAAATCATAAACAAAAAAAACCAGCTAAGTAATTAATTCGGGACCCAAAAATATGAGTAAGTTTCTATTTATTTAAAAAAATAAATAAAAAAAAATTAGAAATTTTTAGGTAGAAACCTATATAGCTCTAAGATATCCAAACCAATTCAATCTCATCCTCCAACAATTTCACAACTCACAAAATTTCAAACCGTAAAGCTTTTTTAGCATACTGAATAAATGAATTTTTCTACTGAATTGTAGAGAGAATCTTGGATAGAGGGACATACTAGGGGTCGGAGGTCCAACAATTTTCAAGTGTAAAATCTCGAGTATCCTACAAAAATTGAAACCGTTAAAAATTTAAATAATGAGATTGAGAGAGAGCTGAGAGTCAAGGAGGTTATACACTAGAATTTTCAGTATTAAGTACTACAAAAATAGTATGGAGAAAAATAACTGAGAAGTATTGCATTATATTTCCTATAATAGTATGGAGAATTTGATGTTAACTATAAATTGCCCAAATTGTTCAATAAATTGCCAGTGTCCTCTAGGCTACCAAGGGATTTACCATCGTTAGTATTCAACTGCAAATACATTAATTAGGTTTGATAAAAGCACTAGTTGCCTCACAAAGTCCAGTTAAGATGCAAATATCAAATTGTCAAATCTTCCACTCCAAAGAAAATATACTTTAAAAACTAAAAGAAATAAGTAATAAAGAGATAACATGTATAACTAAGATACACGTATACTCATTTCCAGGAAAAACAAAACCCAAAAGACTTAATTTCTCTAGCACCAGGTGGTCCAGGTCCACGTAGAAGGAGGTCCCCATTTGCCAAGTACAAACCATTTGATGATTTCTCTAGCACCTTTAACCGGCCAAGACTACTGGAAGTAGAGACAATCAATACACATTTTAAACCAGGCCCTGTGAGCTTAAAACCAGAATTGACCTGGATCTATGGAGATAGGCCATATGCCCGTATCAACTTATAATAAAATAATAAAATAATTTTTTTTTACATATAATAAATTTTTTTTTTGCAGATCAAATGGGGCGGGCGCCCAGGGGCGCACCCCTGGATCCGCCTCTGCGCCTAATTCACTTAGCTTGCATTATAATGGATTAATAATAGTGATGTGGACATGTGTCTACTAAAGATCCCAAGGACCTACGCTTTTCTTGTGGCTAATTAATATTGTCAGGACCAGATGAGTACTGGTCAACTACGTACGGGTTTAAGTGGCCTTGATCAGGCTATCGTGTTTGAACCTAATCCTTTTAGTTATACGAAGATATTCGGTTCAAAACTTCTAGACATCAGATTCTTTCTTGTAAATAGGATATAAATATATATATATATATATTATACATACATGAACTCTCTTAGAATTTCCTTAACATATCTTCTTCATATCAATATTTAATTGTTAAAATTTTGGGTATGAAAATTGATGAAAAAATAAATATATTGTAAGAGAGTTGTGAAAAAAATAAAGAGAAAGAAGATTTGAATGAATATTATAATGAAAAAATAATTTGATGAGGATGAAAAGATTATTTTTATAAATTTTTTTTAATTAGACCAAAAATTTTGAGTGTCAATATTTTTGACAATCCAACACAAAAATTTCTAGAATATTTAGATATAATTTCCCATATTGCTGATTTTGATTGTGGATCGAAACAATCGGTTGGCTAAAATGCAAAATAATACTAAATTATTTGAAGGCATATATATATATATATATATCGTATTCGAGGAGGGTTGTATGTATCATTGTCACGCCCCGTGCTCATACATACCCCCAGACTCTCCTATAGTAATAGAATGCACAAAAGCGGGGATTACAACACGATTTATCCTCTCAAAGCCTAATAACTTGCTTTTAGCGGAAACGTTTTATTGAAAATTTATAAGTATATTAAGGAAGGAAAACTAATAGACTTAAGGATTTATCAAAATGACGATATTCAATTACGCCTTCAAAAAGTCTGCATTGAATAAGGAAAATAAATAAATAAAACAAATAGAAAGTTACAAAAGCGTCCTTCCAAAAAGGCTAGTTAACAAAAAGGTGAGCCTTCTGATGCCCACAGAGTTTATACAACCAAGATGTCTACCAAATAAAATCGTCCAAGTAAAATCAAAGAAAGCGGAACCAATCTACTTTTCATCACAGTTTCACCTCCTGCTGAACAATAAAAAGGCAACCACCAACAAACATAAAAGGGGTGAGTCCTACAGACTCAGTAAGGCCGGGGAAGGGGACATGACAATCATAAAAGAAAGAGCACGCGGAGACATGATAATACATAGCATATGACAATATGATACGTGATAGAGTATGCATGTCTTCACATCATTCATACAATCAAGACATCTATCCATGGACATGAAATGAAATGATTTTGTGCACCCAATTCTCATCCATTCCTTTGAGGTTGAGGTGTTACCGCTGTGTACTCTGTTTACCCCCAGAGTTGGGTTGTGCGTCCCTCCTCTCCTCCGGGACTTGTCCCGTGCCAACTGCACCAGGACCCTTTCATAGTTAGGCACTTTGCCCCTTTAGGTTAGACATTTTGCCCCATTAGGTTAGGAGTCCACCCTTTTTCTCAAAGTGGTGGGTTGCACTCTCCCCTATAGTGAACGGTACCGTCACCCATCCTCCGATCTTGGTTCACTTAATGATTCATGATATGAATGTAATCAATGATGCTCAGTTATTTGCATAAATAATACAACACAAAATCATGATTCATCTTTCATCATTTATTCATAGATTCATAATGGTTTTTGCATGTGTACCATTTTGGGCCTTTTCTTTTCTTTTGTCATTCCATGGCCTTTTTGCTCACTTTGAGCTTCATTAAGGCATTGTTGTGACCCACTTTCATCAATCAATTTCATCTTTACATCTTTCAGTTCATAGATCAAACATGCGCAAACAACTTATAACATGTTGCATAAAACGTATCAAATATAGGAGATCAAGACTATGAACTTTAAGCACAAAAATAAGGCAACCTAAGTTCACAGTAACTTTTCTTCATGTATAAGTGGCCGGGTCTAGTTGAAGACTTAACTTTTCATGATGGTCACGTGTTAGACTCGGTCAATCTAACAGTTACCACATGTTGTTAATAGGTAAGCCCAACAACTTATACAATTATGTTATTTTTATTGTTAAACCCAATAAGGATTGACTGTATGTAAACGAAAAGATTTTAGAGCTCTTGACTAGTTTAAAAAAAATTCAAAAACTTCCCGAGCATGTTTTATAAAAATCTCTCGGGCACGCTTGTTAAAACTGCCCAACTCAAAAGGCTCCCTAAAGCCATTTAAAAGTAATGGGCTCAAAGATCCATTTGTGAACCTTAACGAGCCGTGTGATTTGGACCCTCTAAACATGTATTTTTGGGCTTAAAATTGGGCTTCTCCATCTATTTTTCATGCTCTACACAGCCATAAAGTCAGTTTTCCAATTCGAACCTTTTTACATTAACGCTTAGTGTGAAATGTCAAAACTACCCTTGAAACTCCAGGGGCATTTTCAACCTTTCTAGACCTCTGATTGCCCTATAATTTTTATTGGAACCTAATTTTCTCCTATAATGTAAGTACACAAATTTCCAGGACAAAACCCCAAGGATTTCGTGTGGTTGTTTTGAAAAATGTTGAAACTGCCCTCAGAGACATCCGTGGACATTTTAGACCTTTCTCGATATTATATAGCCCTGAAATATTTATTGGGACCTACTGTGACCATATACTACAAATACACAAATTTTCAGGGCAAAAATTCAATGATTTATTGGGGATGATTTGGGCAGTGCACTATTTTAACTATCAAGGTCTGCCTATTTCATATGCTCTTCGTGTGTTATAATCTATCTCTCTATACTCATAAATCATTTATAATCTTAACATGCTTTAGATAGAACACCATAATGTAACATGCTGAAATAGACAGGTCGAACAACTTATACGTCTTGGTTGGTTGTATACAATATTCTCCCAACACAGATCATGCAAACTACCCTTTACCTTAAACGTATTTGTTTGAGTTTCTAAGATAATAACACATGTACAACATAACACTTTGTTAGGGCAGGAAAATACAAAAGATGCTAAAGAAAAAAAATGCAGACCGAGAATACCCCGAACCCTTCCTTTTTCCTATGGTCTTTTCCTTTTCTCTCTTGCTTTGGTCAACTGGATTTTCTCTTTAGGTGAGTGGTTATGTTGGTAGCAGGTCGGTAGAAGGGTAAGCCTTACTCTCTTTGTTGTACAAATAAATAGGCCATACCTTACTTATGGTTAATTCCCCATGGCCAGTCTACATACCCTACGCTAGGTCTAGAGGAAATCAGCAGAAAATCATGATCTGGTCATACACAAGCAGCCACTTACACTTCACAAATCTAACGTATCTTTTAAAAGTGGTCAAGCAAAATAGGTACCAATGACAAGGCTCCATCTGTAGGATCAGCTAAATCAAGATAAGAGTGCATTTAATGCATGAAATATGGTTAAGACACGTGGAACATTGACATGAGAAAGTAAGTATGTCATGTGCATGAAATCACTAAATTCCCGGGCATATAAGTCATCCCCGAGTCTGCTCTTAGCCCTCTAAAACTCCTGAGCAGTGCTCGGGTCATACAGGGTTCAACACACTCAGCTATGTCGGGAGTTCAGTCTCGAGCCCGGGAGCAGTACTCGGCTATCCCGGGTGAGCAGCACTCGGCAAGGCCGGACAATCTCTACTCAGAGACCCGGGCTCTCACCACTCGGGCAGCCTGAGAATTCTATTTTCTGCCCTGCCAGACGTTTGTACAAGCAAAACCAAGGAAATTTTAAAACTTACAAAGAAATCTCGATGTGCACAGAAATAATTTAAACAAGACCGAGCAAGTTATCTAGAAAAATAAGGGAGAATGATAGAAAACTCTTCAAGATCATTCGGCTATAAGCTGAAAAAAATAATTGAAGGTTATGCAAAAGTAATTAAATATGCTGAATCCTTTAAAAACAAATATGAAACTCATAAATAATATGCAAATAAAGACAAACACTTAAGAATTATTTTTCTAAACTTAATAAAGTAATAATTTAGATTTATTTAAACTGAAAACTCTAAAGATTATACTATTAAATATGTCAAATAACTAAAATTAAAGTGGATTGTCACAATCGTCCTGCCATTAGAGTTTGCCACGCACACTTCAAAACCTATATGCCCTAGATATTGCTAAGACAGAGACAGTTGCAGTCTAGAACAAGAAAGGAGGGATAAAGAAGAAAGAGAATTCCAATCCATTCTAGAACCATACGTGCATGTTTCACGTGATATAGTTAAGCACTTAAGCTTGTCATATCATGTGTTCATCAATCTAGTTTGCGATCGTCATGATATCAATGGACCTATAGAAAGTAATATTTTAGGGGTCATCTTGCAGGCCAATGTGGCGATGCCTATAACCCTGATACTGATCACCGAGTATGGCTCATTTGATTAGCCTTATAAGGGAAAATGCATGTCAAATTTTCGTGGTTTAATTGATTCATTTTTGTGGGTTTCAGACTATGGAAATTAATCTAAATCCACATAATTGATCTATCCTTCTATTTGAACCTAAATTTGTTTACTTTACAATGTTGACAATGATGATGAGCAAGACCACTCTTGCAAGTTATACAAACTCATAGGCCAAAACACTAGAACTAGAACCCCCTTTTTCCACAAGGAGTTCCTTCTCCCAAGTAACTAGACAATACCTTACCATACGCCTCTGACCATGGCCTCTCACACGCTACTTCTGTCACCTAATTATACAACTAACTAGACAACATGCACCTTTAGCCACCATTCCATATAGGCCCAAAAATATATATACGACCTTAAATACTCCTAAAACAATTTCCTTCTTCTTTTTATGACCATGCATATATAGCTAGTCACATGATAATTTGAGTGAACCCAAATAAAGCATTGCTTGATGCAGTGGCGGAGCCCGAAACCCAATTAATGGGGGGCAAATTTTTAAGAAAAAATGACAAATTTTTTTTACTACTTAATGCAAAAAAATATCTTAAGAGTATAAATAAAAAAAATTAAGGACTAAAAACACTAAAAATATTGAAATACACGTATTGCACTATTTGATGATACTGAGAGGTGACATTAAAGATTAAATTCTTGTTGTTCAAGACACCAATAGAGCACCAACTAATCACACAAACAAAAGTATATATATATATATATATATATATATATTCTTTGTAAAACAAAACACATAAATGAAATAAAGTATTTTCAGCAATATAACTTTTTACTTCCATAAATGAAGTACTTATTTTTGTTGCCAGAAAGGATGTGCCCTATGCTCAATAAGTCCTGCTGAATTTGTTGGGATCTGTAAAAAGAAAACATAACACATAAATGAGAAAAATAAAAAATTACTGTATTTCTATTATTCTTGAAAGAAACAATAGCAAAACGAAGCATATTGGAAAAAGAAGCCAAATTATCCAAAGTTAAAAAAGAATCCAGGTTCCAATGGCATAAAAATACTTCTCACCCTTGCTATAGTTTTTTTTAGTGTGACAGTACTATTGAACACGAGCTTCTCAAGAGTGGAATCTCTATCAACAATAAAATAACCCGAAATTGCAAGGAGGAAATACATACTTGGTAAATGATAATAGAAAAAAATTTGGACAAAAAGTTCATTTTTAACATCCAAATAACTATTCTACTCCCCTTACAAAATGAGAAAACAGAAAAATCGTAGTTCAAAGTGCCTATTACCTGGCTAAATTAATGGCTAAAATTTTGAAGAAATAAATTTATTACTTGATCCAAACGTCACAAATTACAATGGAAAAGAAGTTCCACCTTTAGAGAAGACAATTAAAACAAGTTAATCTCATGGGCTATGAAAAATCAGACCTAAACAAACAAAAGATAGATGAAAATGAGTCTTACTTCAACTTTGAATTTTCATAAATTGTGGAGAAGTCAGACATGTAAAATTAGATGATGATAGTGACAATAAAATGATATAACCAATGATTCTCTAGTAAGTAAAGATGGACACGCAGCACACTTGAATAATTGAATTATCACTTATCCAACAAGAGCACACCACCCCCTTTCTCAGTATTTGCGATATCCAAATTCTCAACCAAGTCCAACATAAAAGGCAAAAGAACAAAAAAAAAGTACTAGAATAGTGAAAACATCTATTTCAATGATTACAACACACAACGATTATTAGGACTCAGGAGAACTATATGAAATATTCGTCGCAAAATTCACGACAATGTCGACAAGTTAATGTAGGATTTCAAGTTTTAACATAAATAAATATCTCTCTGCTTATTCTTTTAATTTGATTTTGAGGTATTGGGCTGCTTGGGTTTTAAGGGGGGCGGGCTGATTCATTTAGGCCGGCAAGGGGGCAAGCATAATTTTTATTTGGCCAAAGGGGGCAAACCTAATAAAAAATACATGTAAAAATTTTTTTGGGGGAGCCAACCGGGTCAATGGCCCCGGTTCGCCCCCCTCCCTCTGCCTGTGGCTTGATGAGCAACTCAAAGTAGATGCAGTTTAGCTAACAAATCAAGTCAATAACATACTATGACTATAGAGAATCATAGATGGAACATCAATCACGGCCATGAGCTTCAACTGGTACTGTCTCTGCTCCTCGACTTGCAGGGTAATGGGAGATCCAAACGAACATATATAATAGGCTAGCTTCAAAAGCGTGATCAGTACCTAGCCATGGATTTGACCTAATAAGCTCTGTAAGGAAGACGCACAAAAATATTCCCAATTTAACAGTGCAAATTCGAGCTCGGCTTCTTTTTCACCTTCAGGCTTCCGTGATATGGTGTTCTAATTAACAGCAGAAATCAAAATAAGGGACCGGAATAGTTAATTGAGAAAGAAATTTATAAATAGCGAACAAAGACATGCACGTGTCTACTTTGTTCTTTCTCGACACAAATAGTGCACGGAGTAAAACCGTGGGAGGTTTGAAGTACAAATACGATCAGGCTCTTCTGGTTTTCCTATTAATCAGATCTTTTGCCTATTTTCTTCTCGGTTACAAACGACTTTTTCCTGACTCTTAATCCAACGTGAAACGAGAGAATGTGAAGTACAAGTCCGCGTCTCCAGGCTCCAGCTTCTTCTAGCTAGTGTGTCTGCGGCCCCTTTAGAGCCATGAAGTCTGATTCGTGATTCGCTCACTAAGCCATTTCAGAGACTATCGTCACACAAATACACAGAGATATTGACACAAAGTATACCGACACGTCGACACACCAGCCCACGCAAGAGAGAGAGAGACTGAGAGGGAATTAAAGAGAATATCTTTGATGATCTTCTTGATTATTATAAGTCCAAAAGTGTAATGCTCCTATCATTTTCGTTGATTAAAGATCCCAATTTCACTTTTTTTTTTTCCTTTTTACGGTTGTTGTTATATGTATCTACAATCAACATGTTGACACTTAATTGTCCTTCTTTAAAATTTTGGGACGTCTAATCAGGAGTTTAAATATTATATTTTCCTCCTTTAAAAATAAAAAATAATAATTTAAGTACTGAGCATAAAAAGAGATATATATGTTACCCTAGGTAACATGGTGGGATGTGCTTCCTTTGGAATTTCCATCATTTTGAAGCTGCCTCAATTGGACAAGCAGAGCATAAATAACCACCCAAATATGCCAAAGTTTCTTCCCATGGTGAAAGTGATGCACCGCCCAAAATAGTAAACATGGCAACATCACGCTTTTTTACATGCATGCACTCCTTTAATTGTTTTATTAGATGCTAGCTCGCAATAATGCCGCCATGGAAGCCTTTTCCCCCTCTCAATAATAGTGCGTATATCTGTACTTGTTTACCCATAATTTGATCAGCCTAAAAGATGCTCGTAATTGCAACTATATGTAATTACTGAAAACTTGAAAAACACAGTTCAGCTTAAGTGGATTTGTAGAGGATACGTTCTACGAGAAAGAAATGCGCCTGAAAACTTCGTGATAAATTATGGAGACTGGGGGAACACAACTCACTGGATTTCCATGATGACAGTCCTTTGAAAACTTAGGTTTGTTACGTACACAAACTTAATTTACCATATTTGTGTTTGAGGTAATTTATTATTTGTTTTTTTAGTTTGTTTAGTTATGTTTTTGTGAGTTATATGGATTTTAGTTGTGGTTTGGATGATTTCTCTCTTATAATGACGGTATGCTTCCGTCATAAATGAGACCTATTAATAGCTTGTTTAATTATGTTTTTGTGAGTTTTATCGATTTTAGTTGTGGTTTGGATGATTTCTCTCTTGTGATGACGGTATGCTTCCGTCGTCATAAGTGAGACCTATTAATAATATAATTCGAAGGTATTGTCCTCATTTGGTTAACAAAAAAGTCTTAACCTAATTGTCTCTTATTATAAGTTGATCTAAATAAGAGAAATATGGTTTGCGGAAATAGAAGAAGTATCACAAGCGAATATACGTTTTGCAGTGTTAATTCAACCGCTACCTACTTATACCATCTATATGTATTATAAAAATTATTTCAACTGTCTGAATTTTACTTGTGCACTAATATGTTGTAATATAGAATTGGGTGGTGTTTGCCTAACATTGTTTTAAAAATACATAAATAAATAATATTACGAACTAAATACAAAAGTTAAAAGCTAAATTGGAGAGGGATGTCACTTTAGCAACTCGTGTAATAGTTAACAATTTGGATGAAGAGGGTATTCGAACTTTCGACTAATCATTCGGACTTGTGCAAACCCTCCTTCTCATACAAAGAGGGTAATTACTGGATCACGGGTCCTGAGAGTGAACCTAAACGACTAGTATATATAACCTTCTATTCTAAATAGATAATTTCACAAGCGCCCTTAGGACCTTATTTTCCTTGACGAATTTAAAGTAGATAATGGGCCCTGGTCGGTTAAAATTGGATCAAGATGATTCCATCTCCGAGTTGTATTAGATATAAGGGAATGATTACAGCTTGGAGGTAAATGGATTTTCCATGGCCTCACAAGCTTATGTGCTTTATATATGCTATTGAACCTAAAAAGGGAACATTGCAATAAGCACGTAAAAAGTTGACGTTGATATAACGGCTCTACCTACTTACTGTTATCAAAGCATCAAGACTAACGAATGCCTGGAACCCAATGCATCTATAATGGCATTTTTCAATTGTCATAAAAACAGCTACCTATAGAAAGGGTAAAGGAAGTATAAGAGGGATTAGTTTGGTGATTAGTAGGTTTAATTTTCAATCTGGTTGCTAATCCTACCCTCCTCAACAAAGGTTATCAGTAGTGTAACTTGGGCTGGATAGGTTGGCCCAGTCATAATCTTCTTGTTGAAGGTCCAGACCAGATAGGGAACTGAAAAAGGACCCACCTGTTATTCAAATTTAAGCCCTAGCCCTGGATTGGGCAAGACAAGCTTAAGCAGATCCTGGATTGGGCTTTATTTGAGATGACGTGAGCTCAATTTATCATGGACTTGGGCTTGGCTGAGTCTGACACAACCTGGACTGCAATCATGGAAGATGCAGGCAACTATTGGCACGAGAAGGGCATGCTTAACAGTAGGAATTCCTTTTATTTGTTTCATTTTTGTCCCTTTAAAGGAAATATTTTTCTTCATTGCAGATAAAGTAAAAGAAGCAAAGCAAAATATGTCTTCAGAATCAAACATAACATTTCTATGACCAACAGATTTTAGTGCTTCTTCAACAGCTGATGATTAAGTACTTTGAACATCCAAGAATATATCATTTTGAATATCCAGGAAATATCATCTTGATCCCGTATTGTGAAGACTATATCATTAGCCCTATATTGGATGGCTGGAGTGTGAAAACGTTGAATGAATGTCAGACTGATCTATACTGGTTGTTTACTAATTAACATTGGAGTTTACTAAGTAACAGCAAAATTAGAAATCCATGTTATTTCAAAGTGCACAATGCACAGAGAGGTTTTTCCCCATTTCAACACAATAATTCTCAAGCGAAAGATGACCAAACCGCTAGGATAATTGAATGAAACTACAACAAGAATCAAATCAAATACTTAGCCATCTGAATTTCTTTCTGCTTGAAACCACATTTCTCATAAAATGGCCTATTCTCCATGCTGCAGTCAAGAATCACCTTATAACATCCCATTGAATGAGCATGATCTGTAAGGAATGTCACAATTTTCTTCCCCAATTGCATCCCTCGAGCCTTCGAGTCCACCACAACATCTTCAATGTGTGCAACTTTGCCACAATTCCTCAGAAATTTGTTCTCGATGAACACGCTCCCAGTTGCAATAATCTTTCCGAAAAATTCATCTTCAATAACACCAATAACATGATTATCTCCAAGGGAGCTGATATCATGAAATCGTTCCTCAAAATCTTTGTCAGATACGGAATCACAAACAGTTAGCTGCCGCAACAGCTCAATGAAACCCTTGCTTTTGTCTGAGATCTGTAATCTTCGGACTTGAAACTTCTTTTCTTCAGATAAAGAGTTATCGGCCTCCATCTTTCTGAAGTGCAGCTTTAGAATTACCCGCTTGTTGCAATCTGGAAACATTTGTGCGAATAACCAAGCAAAAAGTATCCGATTTATTATCTGGACTGCTTTTTGAAGCACAAATAGGACATGGTAATATCTCTGTACATCAGTCTAATGAGTTCTACAAGCTGAATCAATATTTCCGAAGGAATGCCATGCCTCATGTATTTAAAGCTTTAGCATCTGTCGATTTCTGGAAGATCAGGTCGAATTAATGGTCCAAAGGTCAAATATGTCCCACTTCGCCCTATGGCACTAACCTTAGTGTCCATATATTGTAGCAGGAAAAAGGCGCTTAGATGCACTTACAGTCTTATTAGTCATGCATCAAAGAACTTTTGAAATGACAAGAGCCAGAAACAATTATGTGCAGATAATGAATACAAATATGGCTACACCTTAATCTCTAGCCTCTAATGGTGCCATGATTCTTTAATAGCTTAGGCTGAAGGCACCATGTCATTTGTAATATAAAGTATCACTTTTATTGCCTTCTAACAACACAGTGGCTATCTATTTGAACTGTGAAGGCAACTGCCCCAATAGGATAGGTTCAACAGATGGTAAGCCAAATATGCGGAATTATAGGGCCATATCACGCAAGGCGTCTCTCACTCAACAAACAGAAGCCTTTCAGAAGGCTATCAAGAAGCCAGGATCTGGGCATTTGCTGAAACCATAAATTCATGGCAGGTTTTTCCTTATCCTCATGGAGGAGTCCCCCAAATGTAGTCTATATACATCCGCCCAACCAAGGAAAATAGAATACAATCCCTCTTGGATTTTTTAATTCTTGAGCATTTCAAGAGTTTCATTTGCTTCTTCAAGAACACCCCAAAAATATAGAACTAATAAACACATGACTCTGAAGTTGCAACATGTAAAAGAGGCTTAATTGGAAACAGAAACAGAGAAAAACAAGCCCAAACAAAATCATTATGAACGATATCACATATAAACATAAGTAAATAAATAACACATGAAAATCCAATTCTCAACAAAAAAACATCCCCAGTTAGATGATCAATTAGGAAAACAAAAAATATTCATCGTACCAGAATTTACCAGAAACAAAAACCAATAATTAACAAGTTGGAGTTGGAGTACTGACTTGAAGATTTGAAATCTCAGCAACCAAACATAATCTCCACTCACCTCAGCTTATTGACCCAAATTAAGAAGATCTGGATTCCTAAACCCAAAAAGACAGGTTTAAACAACTTCAAATTTCACATTAGGAACTTTCTTCTTTTCTCTCATTTTCCATACATCCAAATACGAAAGACGATAAATCAAATTCACACAAAACAATGGCGCCAACAGAGAATCGCAGAGATTTCATACTCTAACTGCGACAGCGGTAGCCTGAACTCATTGCTGAAACGTAGTATTTCAGCAAACAATGGTGATGAGAACCAGATTGGCAGATTGGGAACTTAGCCGACAAAAAAGAGATCATATCCAAATTTAAGCAAAAGCCCAATTTAAAATGCGCTAAAAATAACAGACCCAGCTCATATTGAAAATTTCAGTCCAAGCCCAAGATGGTATGCAGAAAGAAGTTTGTCATGGACTGGGCTAGACAGCAGGTTTTACTATATTTCAGATGGGATGAGCTCCAGCTCGTATTCAAGCCCATGGAGGGGACACGAAACAGCAGTTTGACCTGGATTGAGAGGGACCATAATGTGTTTGAAATTCTGAAACGGCCTCGTTTCTAAATGAATAAACATCACAAAAAGAAAGAGAAATAGGTGTTATAATTCATCTCTTTTTTTTTTTTTCTTGAAAAGAGTAGAATGGGGCCACTAGTGTACCTTACTCCAGCCGGTGTGACCAAAGGAATCTCCACTTTTTTATAAAATGTCAGGATTCAACTATAGTTATCCCTTCGAGAAGGGGAAGATACCAAGCTATAAAGATCATTTAAAACTCATTAATCACTTTTCTTCTTCTTTTTTCCTTCTAGGAAACTCACTCATCACCTTGATTGGCCCTTTTCGGTCTTGTTTTGGATGGCCCAGAATGGCTCCACACTCGGGAAAATGTTACTGCATGGAAGCCGAATCTTCCACGTGTTTAGACACTCGACATTGTAGCTAGTTTGCCTAAACAGAAGGTGTCCAATGTCCTGTAACGAATTCCCTTCTCCGACTCCTTTGGATCTTGAGACATTCAAATTTGGAATGTTTCTGTGTCTCGAATTAGTTTACATTCATCTTCCTCCACAAAACTTAACCGACTCCACCTATCTCTTTCTCCCAGCTTACTATTTTCGCTTTCATCTTTTACTCCACCGGCGCACACCCCCCTTTCGCTCTCTCTCTCTCTCTCTCTCTGTCTTGCGAGCAGAGATTATGGCACTAGGAAAGTCCCGCAATAGCAAGCGCTCATCTTCGTCATCAAGTTCGTACGCATCAACAGTGACAACAGTGGTGTTTATAGCAATGTGTGTTTTTGGTGTATGGATGTTAACCTCCAACCCCGTAGCTTCCCCGCAAAATAGCACTCACACTGCCACAACTACTGATCAGGACCACCGGTCCGTCACCAACTCTGATTAACTTTGAACACAAATTCTTTGGACTGAATCCTTTCTCGTTAAAAAAGACCCTCCTGCTTTCGAAGACAATCCCGGCGATCTCCCAGACGATGCCATCAAGACTGGTGACGACGGTAATGATGACAGTAAGTCCCACCCAGATCAGAAGTCGGAGTCTACTCCAGGGGATTCAAAGGTCAAAAAACAACCTTCGGAAGGTTTAGAGGTAAAGGAATCTGCTGAAGAGCAGGAAAAGCAGAGAGAAAGCGAGGATCAAGTATCTGAAGAAAGTTCTTTTGCTCAAAACCAATTAGAAGCCGTAGAAACCAACGGGAAAAGTGTTTCCGAGTCCGAGGAAAGTCAGCAAACAAATAAAGAAGAAAACAAAGAGGATCAAAGGGTTGACGAGAGCAATAAGTCTGAAGAGCAAAAGACAAGTTCCAAGAGCATCGATGATTCACAAGAATCAGAGAACCAGAAGCCAGATGAAATGCATGGTATGGAACAGCAACAACAAAATTCTGTAAGCGAGGGAAACGAAAATCTCCAGGAGCCACAGGAACAGATACGTGATGAAGATCAAGAACGTTTACAACAGCAACTACGGGAAGACCAAAGCCGCGAGAAATCCCAAGAACCTCAAAAGAAACAAGATGTCGAACACAATGAAGAAAACTCCGAGAATCAACAGAAACAACAAGAAGAATTTCAAGAGCAGAATACTGAAGGATCCGAACCATCCAAAGAAGCAGCAGAGAATCAAGATTTTCTAAAAACAAAAGTTGATGCTCAAGAACCTCAACAACAACAAGAAAACAGCTCGAACCAAGAAGACAAAGAGACGAAAAACACGGAAGGTAAAGCTACTGAATCAAACCCGGGTGAGTCTTTCCCAGGTGGGGAGAACACCGGGATTTCAAAAGAGTCTAAGGAGTCAAAGAAGTCATGGTCGACTCAGGCGGGCCAGTCGGCGAACGAGAAAGAAAGACGGAAGGATGAATCGGACGGTACCTGGAGCATATACGGGTACACGTGGCAGCTGTGTAACGTCACGGCCGGTGCTGATTACATACCCTGTTTGGACAACGAGAAGGCGTTGAGAAAACTGCGCTCCACCAGACACTTCGAGCACCGAGAGAGGCATTGCCCAGAGGAGGGACCCACGTGCCTGGTCCCACTTTCGGAAGGATACAAAAGGCCCATCGTGTGGCCCAAAAGCAGAGATAAGGTATGGGTATTGCATCTGAACCGTTGGAAAGAAGATGGCTCTGCTCTAATGGTGTTCGGCTCGTCTTATTGTGTTTCTGCAGATATGGTACCACAACGTACCACATGCGAAGCTTGCGGAGGTAAAGGGACACCAAAACTGGGTCAAGGTGACGGGTGAATTCTTGACTTTCCCCGGTGGCGGGACCCAATTCATTCATGGCGCTCTCCACTACATTGATTTCCTTCAAAAGGTAACTCATGATCCAGACGACCGTATTCAATTAGTAAACTTTCTTTGCAAGCGTCGCCATTAACTAACAGTATACTGGGCAATAACAATTCTCATGCGTTTTAGTAGTATTTTAAATGAAAATTTACTTTAAGAGTTTCATTCTTTCCTCATAAAACATGTAATAAAGACCTTAAATTGGTCTTTTCATTGCAAAACGATCCAAACTTTTGTTTCTGTCATATCTGTGCCAGAATCTTGTGTATAGGTATAGTTTTGCAGTTCTCTTGAATTCATCTCATGTCATCATTGGCATTGGACTTTTTGATTTGCCCTTGCTTCCCTGATATCTGTCCATGCCTTGATCTTCATTTTTGTGTGGCCCCAGTCAGTACCTGACATCGCTTGGGGGAAGCATACTCGTGTAGTTTTGGACGTTGGCTGCGGGGTTGCCAGCTTTGCGGGTTATCTTTTCGAAAGAGATGTTCTTACAATGTCTTTTGCACCGAAAGATGAACACGAGGCTCAAGTTCAGTTCGCCCTTGAGAGGGGAATACCTGCAATATCTGCTGTCATGGGTTCTCAGCGGCTTCCATTCCCAAGCAGGGTATTTGATCTTGTGCACTGTGCACGTTGTAGGGTGCCTTGGCATGCAGGAGGTTCTAAGAACTTAATACTTACTAGTCTTCATTACCATAACTGACCAATGGATTTCATGTTTTACTTTTACGTTGCTCATGGTTTGCTGAGAACATCGAACTGTTGTGTAGGTGGTATGCTTCTTTTAGAGTTGAACCGCGTTCTTAGGCCAGGGGGTTATTTTGTGTGGTCAGCCACTCCTGTGTACCAGAAGCTCCAAGAAGATGTCGAGATCTGGAAAGGTAGGATACCGATACTTTATTGGTTCATAAGCCGCTTGGACTATCCTTGGGCTGACATGTACAATTACTTGTCTAGAAATGTCTTCCTTGACGGCCTCCATGTGTTGGGAGCTTGTCACCATTCAGAAGGATAAAATAAATTCAATTGGTGCTGCCATCTATCGCAAGCCCAGCTCAAATTATTGCTATGTACAGAGAAAGCATAAACGTCCTCCCATGTGCAAAAATGATGATGATCCAAATGCTGCCTGGTATGATTGCAAAGACATAGGATAGCTTTTGAGACAATATATTATTTCTGCAAACACTTCATTATTCTATGATTGGCCATTTCCAGGTATGTGCCGCTGCAGGCATGCATGCACAGAGTTCCTGCTAACGAGGCTGAGAGAGGGAACCGATGGCCCGAGGCTTGGCCTCTTCGACTACAGAGACCTCCTTACTGGTTAAACAGCTCCCAGCTGGGAATTTATGGGAAACCAGCTCCCCAGGATTTTGCAGCAGATCACGAACACTGGAAGCAAGTGGTGAGCAAGTCATATATGACAAGTTTGGGTATCAGTTGGTCCAACGTGAGAAATGTCATGGACATGAGAGCCGTTTATGGGGGGTAATAATATAACTTCTCAGAGTGTTGTTGTGCTTATAACTGAGACTTATGCCAACCATATAAGACTAGATCAGTTAAGGTTATATGATGTGTGTGTGCAGGTTTGCTGCAGCTCTGAAGGACATTCAAGTGTGGGTTTTGAACGTGGTGAACGTTGACTCTCCAGATACACTTCCCATAATCTACGAGCGAGGCCTTTTTGGGATATATCATGATTGGTGTGAATCCTTCAGCACATACCCACGTACTTACGATCTACTGCACGCCGATCACCTTTTCTCAAAGCTGAAAAAGAGGTAGAAATGTTTGAATTGTACATTTCATGATATCAATTTTGCGATCTTCCAGTACTTTTCTACCGCTAAAGACGCATGATGACTACTTTCTGGTTGTTTGGTTTCTCACAGGTGCAAACTTGCTCCTGTGTTGGCCGAAGTTGATAGAATAGTCAGACCTGGAGGAAAATTGATTGTCAGGGATGAGTCGATCACAATTGGGGAAGTTGAAAACTTGCTGAAGTCTATGCGCTGGGAAGTCCATTTAACCTTCTCCAAGAACCAAGAAGGGATGCTCAGTGCACAGAAAGGGGATTGGCGGCCAGACGTATATGTAGATTCTTCCTGATCTTAGAGACAAACCTAGCATTCGGCTCTAGTTTTGAGTGCCTTCGAACATCCTGATGCTGGGCATCTTTAGTTATCTCAATGGTTTTTATCAATCCCTGTGGTCGGCAAGCAGTGATTAAAGCTGTCAATTCCATGTAGAACTATACCATCTTTAGTTAGAACATTTTGATAGACGCCAATTGGAGAAAATTAGCCTTGATCCCAGAAGTTTTGGATATTAATCATGTCATGGAAAGCGATGTTTTCTTTCCCTTGGTCATTGTTTTGCAGCTTTCCAGATTTTGTACTGAACCCACGCCATAGATCGTGTTCATGGATTGATGAAAATGGGCAAAAGCTCTTTTGCGTACTGCCGTTCTATGAGTCTCTGTCTCTCTGTTTTTTTTTTTGAAGGCCTGTAAGTCTCTGGCTCATTTCTACAGGGTTAAGGGCAATACATATATAATATGAGACAATTCGGAACTTTGCAATTCCCATAGTCGAATACACAGCTTTATAATATTGACAACTCTAAAGTTCAATATGCACTCTACCTCAAGTTAACAAAGCGATATCATGATTACGCCTTAAACTCGATTTTCCATGAGCTTGAGCAGAGTCAATACCACATCAACATGAGTTCTCTGATCAGAGTTAAACAGATAAAATCTCAGTGAACTACTTAGACCAAGCTGCAGACATAATTTCTCTATCCCTTGACCACCAGATGCCCCTGTTTACAATCTCCTTGTCCCATCAACTTGTGCCCAAAAGTTTCTGCAATTGACCACTCAGGGCTGCAGCTCTGAGATCTGATTTAGAGAATTAAAGGTCAAAAAAAGATATAGAAAAACTGATTTCAAGAGAAGGGAAACATTTTGTTTTCTTTTTTTCCAAAATTTCTAGCTAAGAGCTAACCATCAGAGCCACCAATATGCTTCCCATTGACAAACACTTGTGGGACAGTGTGTCGGCCAACCAGATCCAGAAGAACATTCTGAATTTTCGCCCCATCATCTGCACACAAATTCATGAGACACTCAAAAAACAGATGATGCACATTCATTAAATAGAAGGTAGAAAAAACAACTCTTGCTTATTGATACCTCGAAGGTCAAGCTCGACAACAAAAGGTTTCTCATTTAGTTCACTGAATATGCGCTTTGCACGCAAACAATACCTGTCAACAAGACAAACAAATACACATCAAATGTTTCCAGAGAGAGTTAGGGACAGAGAAGCGGGAGGGGGGAGAAGAAAAAATAGAGTACTGTAACGTCAGGATCTTTCCAACTATGACCTTTAGCTATGAAGACTCGATTTGTGAATTCCAGATCAAAGACAATAACATCAAACGCATACACAAATCCAACTAACTAAAGCCAGAAAAGCTCTACGTTGCCAATCAAACAGCTGAGGTTAATGAGGCAGAACAGTCACTAAATTGCAAACCAAGCCTCCAATCTCTCTACAAATGTTCAAAGAGTTAAGCTTGAAAATGACGCTCTACTTGAGGTATTAACTCCCAAGTGAAAAACAAAGGTTCAGAGTACAACTGGATAAAGATTATGCATCTCCCCACCTCATAAGTATGTGCTACTAGTTTCACATGTTCTAGGAATGACCTAATGTTAAACGATCAGTTCAAGGAAACCCAATTTTCAAATCCCAGAGAGTTCTTTCTCCCTATAGAGAGCCTACACGAAATAGAATCCAGTAATTTCGGGTAGTGATTTTGATATTGATTAGGACAAGCTGTCCCACTGATATCATTGCTTCAAAACAAAATGCTGCAAACCATCATTACCTGCTTTTCCAGAATTAGTACTCTTCATTTGTTTCCATGAATTTAAGACCTAAAAAGCTGGCACTAAATCATTGAATAAATAGCTATAGCAACGACTATATTATCACAAAATTTAGCTTGTCATGGAAGTTAGCGAGATACCATCAATTAATTTATAGAAAACGAAAACAGGAATTTTCTAAGCCTGGCTAATTCTGATGTGTAGTAACCTAGAAAACCTAGATAATCCTTCCATGTTAGAAAACCTAGATGACCCCAATTTCACCCATTTCGAAATTAGGGGGAAAAAAAATAAGAAAAGGGGGGGTGTTGTAATCGCGTACGGGCAGTAGGATTTGGAGAAGATAGCAATCTTGTTGGAGTAGATGACGTTCTGTACGAAAGCCGAAGTAGAACTGGACGCGTTGGCTACCCTCGGTACATGCCCAAGCAAAAGCACCACGCTAACCACCGCGACGACAAGGCTCAGCTGTAACCTGCATATCTTTGACATGTTCAGTCGACTCCGTAGTTGTTTTTCGGGCTTTCAAGTCCGGTTTATATTTAAAACATTTTAGTAGGAGCTCGCGGGATTTAGGACCGGTGGCGGTGTCGGATTAGAGAACCTAACCCACGGGCCGATGGCCCAACAACCAAGGGGCTCGTCGGCAAGTTTTGATAAAGACGAAGAAGTCCCCGGTTCCCTTCTGACCTTTTCCCGTTTTACTGTCAGAATGTAATTGTGTGGACAACTCCGACCCAGAAAAAAAGGCCCATCGATATTTTTAACTTACAATTATTGTCGTTTTTTTTCCTCTAATTCAAAATATATTTGGGCAAATTGCTACGGGGGAACCAAATTGTCTTGATTTTCTATTGAAGAAACAATAAGTTTCCCCACGTTGGTTCACAAGATTTCTGGCTTTCTTCTATGAATTTTTACATGGAACCAATCCAATTTTCACGTAATCCTTTCGAGGACCAAACAATAATCTTTCTCCCTTCTACCATGAAATAGCCATTGTGGACCAATTAAAAAAGGTCCAAACTTTAGGTCCCAATCAATTATGCATAATATATATAGCCTCTTAACTCAGAATTTAAAAGGTATAGATTAGCAGTGCCTTTGATTTTAAAATTTAATTAAAATTTTATATTAGTATTAAAAAGAAGTTGATATTAACATTGGTGAATAATCAATAAAAATAAAAATTAAAGTTTATTAAATACAAATAAAATTTTATTAAAATTTTTGCCAACAAAACGTTATCAAATAAAATTACAACCACATCAAAATTTGTATCCAATTCGAAGAAATACAAGACCAACCCAATTGAAAGAGATCAACAACAAAATAGGAGGGCGAGGATTCGGGCTTGGAATCGCTTTTGTAAAGCTTGTTATAATCCTCGAGCTCCTCATAGTAAACGTTCCATACGCATCGCACGCATCCGCTGCCACAACAATCTCACAGCAACAGCTTCTCCGGCGGCGGCGGCGGAGGCAATTCCTTCTTCGATCGTTCTTTTTATTCCTTATTGCTCTCGATACTCTCTGGTTTCGGTTGAACGGCGCTTGTTGTCTCATCTGCCATGGGCTTGCGGAGGCCGTGAGTGTAAAAGGATCGCGGTGGATTTGGGAGGCGATTGCTGAAGGCTACGATCGTGTTGGGGGAGACTCGTCGCAGGGTCAGATCTGCTCCCCGTTTCATGGGCGAGCCAAAATGATCTTGAATTCTCAAGACATGCTCCGGCTTTGGTAGGTGACGATTAACTGTTTGTGACGTGTACGATACGACTGGATGATGCGCACTCGTTTCCATGGAAATGAGAGATACATGCGGAATAGTAGGGCGGTGTTTGTTCAAGAAATTTTCGAGGTGGATGAAATTTTTGGGTATTGAATTTGTTGAAAAAATAAAGATATTTTATAGGAGTTGGTGAAAAAAGTGAGTAGAGAGAAGATTTAAGTTAATATTATAATAATAAAGAATTGTTTGATGTAAAAAAATTATTAATTTATAATTTTTTTTAATATACTCGAAATGTTGGGCAGAAATGTCGGATGCTCAATATTTCCAAAAACAAACACTACCTAGAAAGTATAAAAAAATGATAAATTTAAAGGTCTTACACATGGTCTGAGGGAATTAAATAAGTTGTAAAACTTTAAAAACCATTAAATTAGTATGTGAGTTTAAAATTATTCTTGAAAGCTTTCGAGGGACTGCATTTGCTATATTTTAAAACTTTGATGGGTTTCAAAATTTAATAATTTATTTAATTTTGGCATAAAAACTAATTTTTTATTTATCACAACAGTAGTGCTGCCATTGGTACGACAGTTTGAAATAAGGCGTCCGGTGGACACGGAAATCTGCTTGAAATAGGACATCCAAGAAAAGGCTTGGACGGAAATCTCTAAATCTAAACCTACCACCTCTAATATCACATCCCTTGCCAGTGGGACTGTAGTGACGACCCTCGATAATGGGGCCAGAGTAGACGGGTCCGACTCGGGGTGCGTTTGTGTTAAAAAATTTTACCCCTTCTAAAATTTTAACACAATTAAATATTACAATATAATCTCTCTCTCCCCATCAAATCATTACTATTTACTACAAAAAATATAAAAAATTACCTCTTTCTTCACTTTTTCACTAAACCCAATACCTAAAATTTTAACAACACTAAAATTTTACAAAACAAACACAGCCTCGGTTCTCTTCTGTCTGCTTTCCCCACTGTAGGCCTCCCTAAGTGACATTTCCAGCAAGGACTATTGTGGTAACGGGCCAACGGCCATAAAGTAGAGTAGCCACCTCCAGTCAGCCCCCTCCTACCCATAGCCTGATAACTTGGGTATACATTAGAACTTCGTTATACACATCTTTCAGTTAAAAAGTAAGGACATCAAATTTTCCCTCTTCTACAAGTAAATATATGTCTTAGACCAAGAGGCAATGGATTTTCCCTCTTCTACTGCTTTATTAAGACGATAAAATTTCAGACATGAATACCAGCAACGCAGTTATAACTTCCAAATGCTCAATACGCATAATAGGCAGCAGACTTCTACTGCACAGATGCTTGTGTTGCATATTATTACATGGTTTTAAATCAAACAACGTTCTGATCTCATGTTCTTAATCAATTTAGTGCGAACGCTTATCTTTTCAAACCCAAGAGGAGCAGTAGTAACCCAAGGTAGTCAAAATTGTATGCCAATCTGATGAATTTCAGCTTAAAGCCGTTCCATGGCGGATATCTAGGCTCGATTTCAGGGAAGAAGCTTCTTTGCAGAACTGCTTTTTCGTGGCTGAACGTATCAAAAGAGAACTTGCCATGGTACCTTCCAAAGCCACTCTGACCAACACCTCCAAATGGTAGCGTGTCACATAGAAACTGCAAACATAATTAGAGAATCAGCAGACTTCAGGTTCCTTGTTTATTTCGTTTTGCAAGATGGGGATGTGGATGGAATGTAAGCATAGAAGGTAAATAGTGCAGTACTTGAACTAAGACGTCGTTGAAAGTTACACTTCCTGAGGATGTTTCTGCAACGATCTGTCTCTTGAATGTTTCATCTTTTGTGAAGGCATAAATAGCAAGAGGTTTTGCCCTTGAATTTATGAAGTCGATGCTTTGTTGAATGTTATCCAGCTGTATAACGAATGCCAATATCATGGAGAATAATCTATTTAAGAACTCTGCAATGAGAAACAAGAGTCTATTGATTCTCACCGTGATTATTGGGAGCAGCGGACCAAAGATCTCTTCACTCATGACATCAGCATCAAGTGGAGGGTTTAACAATAATGTGGGTTCTATAAACCTGTAAAAGTTACTGATATGGTGAATATAACTTCCATAATTTTTAAGCAATGTGTCTGGCTGTGCGTGGAGATCAAAACAGGAAATCAACAACAACTATGCCTACCTAACCAGTAGTCGCTTACAAACAAACTATCTTACCTCACCTGCCAGAGTCTCCTAAACAACTACGAGAGAAGGTTAGAATACTGCAACTTGATACGTGCTGTCCCCCACCAGCCGTGGGGAGTGGAGGAGGGAAAATGCAGACAACTTACAGTTTTTCTTCATCTAACGAACCGCCATGGACTATGGAAGCTGCAACAAGGGGATTCTTAAGAAGATTCCGCAATCTCTCAAAGTGGTGCTTGTTTACTACTCTTGCAATGCTGTCAGAGTTTTGTGGATTCCCTCCATAGAATTCGTGGATCGTCCTTTTTAACGATTCTATCTGAAAAACAAAAGCATATGATTTAAAATGCATTTTGAAACCGATAGAGTTCTCAAACTATAAAGAGAAGATCAATTGGTAAATGCTTCAATTACTACCAGAGTAGACTTCAACTTGTCTTCAACGAGTATGTAGTCTATTCCTATACACGCCTGCCCATTGCATGCACCCCACTTCCCTCCTACAATTCGTTTGACTGCGGCCTTGATGCCAGCACATGAAAAGAACCATATTATTTAAATAATTTCTCAAATTCAAGGCCTTCACTATTACAGTTCAGCAAGCCAAACAACCTTAATATCTGGAGGATTCTCTAGGGAATCCAGAATTGCAGGACATTTTCCTCCCAGTTCAAGAGTAACAGGCGTCAAATGTTTTGCGGCAGCAGTCATGATGAGACCCCCTGCTCTTGGGCTTCCTAAAAACATTGGTCAACTACATAAGCAAGAACTACACTTCTGCAAACTAGAGCACTGAGAAAATAACCAACTTCAAACAATTAACATTGATGCTTGAATATCAAGTTTGAATTGAAACTCAGGCACTTGGAGTTTTTGTTATAAATGTAAGTTGTAATAGAAAAGAAGTGATACCAGTAAAGAATATCTTGTCCCATTTGTGCTGCAGCAGTTGTTCACTTACATCTGCTCCACCCTCGATCACTTTAATGGCACCATTGTCCAAGTAAAGAGGGAGAGTTTTAGCCAGAAAAGAAGAGCATGCCGGAGCATGCTCTGATGGTTTTAGAACCACTGCATTCCCAGCAGATATGGCTCCTATCAGGGGGTCCAATGCCAGGGCTGCATAGAAGAAGATGATTGTTTATATGGGCTAATTCTAGGGCCTGAGTTTATATTCGGCTGCATATAGGGCTTATAAGCAAATGCTTGCGTAGCTACATATAAAAAATTAGTAAACAAGGTCTGATTTGCAATGAACTGTAATGTTAGCGACTTTCAACTTCACCTTAATGTGATATAGAGGCAATTAGCTTGTGGTTTTGTCAAGGTTAAAAGCTTCCATAAACAGGTCACTACTTGATCACCTCTTAGTATGTTGGTGAGGTAATTGTAGATGCCTTCTATACACGGCACCTTTTGGCTTAAAAAATTAGGCAGGCCCAAACAGGGTGACCTGGATGCCTAGCATATGCTTAAATTATGTAAATTATGCAATGGAAAGTAAAGAAGCAGATAATAACAAGTCTGAAACTAGAATGTACTCGTGATTGTCCTATTACAGTCCTATACATGCTGCGGTAGCAAAGTGATTCTTGCATCATATAAGTTGGCTCCGCAACAACACAATATCACTGCAGCTCAAGAAATGATAGAACTCACACAAAGGGAAGTTCCATGATGCAAGTATGAGAACCAAGCCAAGTGGTTCAGGTAGCACTTCTCCTTTTGCTGGGAAGAAAAGCAGAGGTATAGGTGCCTGCCCAAAATGAATAAATCAGCATTTATCACATAAAAAACTCATCAGTTTTCATCTTGGGTATACATGTGTTCAACAACAACAGAACTTATTGGCTGATTGAAGATAACTTCAGAACGCATGTCGCCTACTGAATAGAATTTATTGATGTCAACAACCATCTTAAAAGCTTAAGAGTTCTGTGCGAATTAACACCAAATAACTAATCTACCCATTCTAATCTAAGCATTCAAGTAGCAGACTAAGATAAATTGTAATGTCATAGAATTCAAATCAATGTAAGAATTACAAGAAGTGCTTGGAATCCTGATATGTCAATCGTGGCCAAAGCTCAAATCGAACCCTAGTTAGTCACTAGTCCACAAAACTATTCAAATTCTAGAAGGCAGGAAACAACTTAACCCCGAATCAAGAGAACGAAAAGGACCAAAAAAAGAAAAGGATAACGTTGCTTTGTTGACCATGGATTCGAACGGAAAAAGAATACTTTACCTTCTTAGGGGCCATCCATTTCTCCACGTTGCTCAAAGAATGAGTCGCCGATTTTTGCACCACCCCAACCTACAGCAGTTTTGGCTACCACGAGTTATGCAATGAAATGTTGAAGCGCACCCTTGCTGATTATATAAAAAGTATAATCCACCCTAGAAGGAGCCAAAAAACTATCACTTGGATGGTTCGGAGCTCCAAAGGAAAGTCTCTGCTAAGCATGACCTGCAGACTCCTAAGCTCAACTTGGAGTAGCTATCTATGCCATTGGGAAACAGAAACGTACACGAGTCTTCAAGGAGAGGTTTAGGGACGCTTGGTTTAAGGCCAGAACTAATACCCTTCACAGTTCCAGGTCATCTTTGGAAAAGGATGGCTTAAAACAAGGATCTTCTGGTCAATCCGAGGCGCTGTTAGGATCAAGGTATTCCTCAGGGACTTCATCTTTGGTTTAGTCTCTTGGGGATTGTGTGTTACCCAAGAAACAAAAAAGGGCAATGGAGTAACAGTATGCAAACAGTTAACAAAAACTACATCTTTGGCTTTCAAGCTTAGGTAATCAATATCATTTATGGGTATTGGCCGAGGCTTGCGACAATTGCCACAAACTAGTAAGATATTTCTAAGCAATATAATTTACCTCATCACGGTATGCTTCTACTGGATGCTTCCCAAGATCCTGATGGAGAGCTTCGAATATCACCTCCTCTTTGTCACGGATGAGATCAAGGATGGCCCTGAGCTGGTTTTTCCTCCATGCAAGACCTCTGGTTTTCCCACTTTTAAATGTTTGTCTTAGCTCGACCAAACTTTTCTGCAGTTCTGCCATTGCTCCCTCCGGAGAGGTAGTTCTTTCACCTTTATCTGAAGGGGTAAGGTAAGGTTCGGATCCAAGGAACATCTATACACTTGCTCCTGCCTGGTTGGTTTGTTGACAGCTTAAATGCCATCACCGGCCTCTGGCCTCGGATTTTCTTGAATGGAATACACACTTACCATTAACTTAAAAAAAAACAAAGAATGAATTTTCATAAAATCACTAGCCAGTAGCCTCAGGGAAAAAAAAAAGTACGTTACCCAAAGAAAGTGCAGTGAAAATGTTAGGGCTAAAACTTTTTTTTTAAAAAAAAATCGCCAGTCAACCTCTGCAATTAATTCACGACCTACTAGACTGCTAACTGCTAAGATCATATCTCTTGGATCTCGTTCAAGACGTCATTAAAGCATGCTATATGTTAGGTTGCCTGATCTAGCGGGCCATATATGCAATTGTCTGATCTAGCGGGCCATATATGCAATTGTGTCTCCACTTAGGCCTTAGCAAAGGATTGCCATGTTCGGAAAGTCACATTGTAACAAAGCAAAGATGACATATGACGAAACATAAAATAATACCGGGAAAAGCCTAGAAAAAGAAACAAAATATTTAAATTTCCTCCAAGTTTTTCTCAATCGATAAGAGAAATTATATGTGGTTTGATTTTTTTCTGAATAAATATTAAATGACCCGATTAAAATTGTCGATCTTCTGTATGTAGTTCTTGACGTTAAAAAAGAATAACAAAAAAAACTCAAAACAGCTAATTTATAAATGCTGCACCTTGCGAACCCTTTTACAAGAACTACATCCGGGGGCAGCTCACAGGCTAGAGAGAGATCTTAATGAGATGTCAGACCCGTCCGTGTCGGTGGGGCTGGGCGGCAGAGTTTGGACAGTACTACCTATGCCGCCCCACCAAATATTAACGTCATAGCTCTCATCTATATCTATCAACTTAAACCAAAGATATAAAAAAAAGTTATATCTTTGTTGGTTGAATCGGGTATGAAGTAGGTCTGTGGAATGATTATTGTATCGGAACGTCTCAAGTATAATCCTCGTCAAAGGAAACTTGAAGCCACCAACTAGGCCATATTGTGCACCATAAGAACTAGTTGCATATACATGAAAAGTTCTCAATATTCCTGGAAGAAAAGTTCTTCGGTGAAGTATTTTTTTTTCTAAATACAGTAACTAACATGAAAAGAAACTACTAAGAGTCACAGAACATGCTCAGGAAGAACCGAGCCAGAGAAAAAACCAAAGGAACTCGATGAAGCTGCTCACTTTGCTAACCGATGTGCCAGCTTGTTCTGCTTCTCGGGAATCCAACTGACTGCATGCTGCGATTGAGACACAAAGAGGGCGTTTCTTTGCTCAATTATTTGGGTGTCAAAAATTTCAATCTCTTATGTTTAATAAACTCTATAAACTTCACATTTTTACACATATATTTCACCCTTTTCATAAATTCAATAAACTTCAACATTCAAAAGATTTTCAAAATTTTAAGAATATTCTCTAAAATTTCGATAAACAAACATCACCAAAGAAGCACTGATCGAATATCAACAAACTAACTCAACCTGCCACCCCACCACCAGAGTAAAACCAAGTAAAGACAATCAGTAAGCCGCGGTAACTCCTGAGTGTCAACATTTTAGAATATAGTAAAAAAGTGAAAATAGAAAAGATTTGAAATAAATATTGTATTGTAAAATAATAATTTAATAGGTGAGAGAGATTATTTTATAATTTTTTAATAAAATTCAAAATTTTCGGACGGAAGAGCCTAAGAACTGGGTTTTGTGTGTTTGATGCATCTGTTAAAGTCTCTTTTTTCTTGTTCAATTTCAATTCTAGATGAGTACTCAACAATCCCTTTATGTTGATGTATTGGTAACAAGGTGCTTGTAATTTGTAAAGATCTTCGCAGGCAGTATTGTAATACTAAATTGTTAAAATAAATGACCAAATTCTCGGAGTTGAAAGAATGAAACGATGTAACCCTATTTCGACAGAGTAAAATTTGGCCACAATCTTCTATGGATACAGGCACACTGCATAGCTGAGTAAATCTCTGTCTCAGTCTCCTTATTATCTATCATATTCACTCGAGAATAAGACTTAATTAATCCGCTTGTCCACAAAGATTCTTGAGATAATTTTTTATTACGTCCTTCCATTAATGTGGCCTCACAAAAGTAACGGAATTTATCTGGTAGACGAAGGCCACGTCATACCAATGACATGCTTACACGTGTCCAGTCCATGCCATCTCGTGCCACCAACGCCATGTCAATTAATTTTCGCCACGTCATTGCATAACATCAATTAATTTTATATTCAGATCTCATTAAATCTGTAATGTCAGTCTAGAGCCCTAGAATCACCATCACTGTCCACCATCGCACTTGCTTAGCTTGACCTTGTCATTGACGTCAACGATTTCTTCTGCCTCCGTTGGGAACAACAGTGGCATTTCGAAGGTGCTCCCTACCACTTCGATGTGTAACCGTGGATTGCGAGTATGGCTGGGGACTAGCATGACCACTGATAATTTAGGTCGTCCCTTCTATGGTTGTCCCTGGTATGAAAAATCGGTTTTGATACACTTGTTTAATTGACATGGCTCAATGAAGATGGAAAATTTAATTGACATTGTGTTGGCTGCACAAGGCATGGATTGGCCACATGTAAGCATGTTATGGGGTATGATGTGGCCTCCGTCACTATGAGAGAATGGATTGACGGATTAATTAAGCCCGAGAATAATTCAACTCGAAATTAAAGAGGCACAAGTTAATAGAACAATCTGATTTAAACGGCCCAAATTTTTTTTAGTCACAAATTTTCTGAATCTGATTTAAATAAATATTATTCAAAATACAACAAAACAAAACATTACTACATGCCTATTGTACAATTAAAAATAAAAAATAAATTGTTCCTGATCTAAACCCCTTCAATGAGCAAAATTGAGTCATTTCATATATTGCTCCATATTCTTTGTCATATGCTCCATTATTGCTCAGTCACATATTTTGATCCTAAAATTCAATTATAGAACACAAAAATGTTACAAACAAACAACAAGATTAGAGAAAAATGATACAATAGAAAATAGCAAGAAAATACATGCAAGAAAATACAAGAGAAAATAGCAAATTAAAAGGGACAACAATTTCCTAAAAAAAAAAAAGATCTCTTATGCATTTAGAAGTTGAGAAGAACGAATGGCCCCCAAGTGACTACTTTTATTGGCATAAGCACAAGCTCCTAACATGCATGATAGAGAAATGAAGCAAAGACTTAAAAATGTTTAGAAAATGTAGCTCCTACTAAGCAGGCCATTTACAGAGACAACATAGTTAATTTCAAGCATGAGTTATTAGCAACATATACTACTATGCACAACCTTTTATCAAGAAAGAAAAAGAAAAAGATGAGAAAAAAGTTATTCCTGGCAACTAGATAGCTTAACAGATGTCTCTATCTTAACAGGCAAGATACTTTCATAAGGAATTAACTTGGACAATTTTAAGAATCAAAACTAGTTCCTGAATGATATTCGGGCAGAGTTGGGCAGATAAAGAAATGCAACCTCACATTACCAAATGTTCCATAATCAGTACTATTTTAAGTTTGGGAGCCCCTTTTCTCATTTCTCCCCTAGGCATTGAGTTCTTTATGCCTATGAAGAACAACAATGCCCCAAACAATGTCAAATTCTGCAAAACGGAAAACAAAAGAAACAATTAACTAAAATTCGAATCAGGCAAAGAGAAAAAGCTAATCCCCCCAAACCCCCTTTCCTTTTTTCTTTTTCCCAGGCACCTCCAGGCAAGAAGCCAGATCAAATGACAAAAAGATTCTAACCTATGTAAACTTTTGAATAAGTTGAGTATATTCTTTCTTCTCAACATCATAGTTATAGAAGTCGTACAATATAGGAGTGCAATGGCTTGATGCAGAAGTTGTGAAACACAAAAACAAAATACTTCATATGTTCAATTTTTATTGATCTTGAGGTACAAAACAAGGAGATGTATGAAATCATTACAGACCAGAAGATAAGCTCCAAAGATGAAAAGAAGACCACCAATACCCTTCAGTACTATTGCAGTAGCCACCAAATTTTTATTCTGCCAGTAACACCTACAAAGTCAAAATGTGTTCATAAAAGTTGAAAAAGCAAATTACATTCATCCACATGTAATATCATGCAAACTTATTTTGGCGAGAAAAAAAATGAATGCATCTTTGATCATTAGGGCTGCTCAGTGCTACCGGAAAATTTCGGTGGCACCGGCTAGGGTTACCGGTACCAGGCTTCACCGGTGTCGGTTTAAGGTTGTTTACAAATCCAGTGTCATTCCCGGTTCTCGGGTTAACCGACACCGGGTTCCCTGGTATCGGGACACAGGGTTTTGTTTTGTTTTTTTAACAAAACGACTTGTTTAGTTGTTAGACTTTTTGTTTGGTTCTCGCTTGACGGTCGCTCAAGCGTTCGAGTCTCAGTTGTTACAGAGACTTCTCTTCTGATGTTCGCTCGACAGGCGTTAGAGCGCAACCTTCTTTTCTCCCCCGACTGCCAATCCGCTCTTCTTTTCTCCCCTGACTGCCAATCCGCTCTTCTTTTCTATTCTCTCCAGTGTCCAGCGGCGCCCCTATTCTCCCTCTCTATCTTTTCTTCCCCAAATTCTCACATTAGACTATGCATTTACCTTTTTTAACTCTCCCATCCAGTTCTCCCGTGGTCACAAGGTACTCCACGAACTCTTTTTTATCTATTTTGCTCAATTTTCGTTTTGGGGGTTAGGGTGCGTCGGTTGTATTTTTCTTTTTTCTGGCTTGTGATTCAAATATTTTTGTTTTCTTTGTTTGATGTATTTGCTGCTTTGTTATTGTTTGCATCTTCCCTTAGGCTAGTTCTTCCATTTGGGTCCTTATTTGACATTTGGGTTTGATTCTAGGGTTTATACATTTCTTTGTTATTGTTCGGTTCTCGGTTGTATTTGTTTCATGGTTCTCGGTTGTATTTATTTGATATTCAGTGTTTAGGTTTTGGTGTTGCTGAGGTTGCTTTCTTGTTGTGGTAGTCATTTGATTTGCTTGCATTTTTTCTTATTTGTTGTGGTTGTGATGATGGTTTCCTCTCTGGGATTCCTCCTTGTTTATGATTGTCTATTTACCATATGAGCATTTAGAGTTTTCGTAGTGTGTTTGCGACCTCTTTGAACACTGCTAAACCCTCTGTTGTTAATTTGTAGATGGACACTCCATCACAATCACAGTCATCTGCTGCCACATGTAGTAGTGCTACTGCTATGTCGCCCTCAATATCGTGTCCGGCTGTTGGGTCCACTCCGGATTTTGAGACAGTGGGGTCAACGGGTGGAGGTGATGTAAGTGGATGACCACCACGCACTGAACCCAAAAAAGGAAAAACTCCAACCCTTCTGATGTATGGCTGCACTACACCAAGGAACCTAACTCTGATCTACCTAAAGCAAAATGTAATTATTGTAGAAAAGAGTTTATGGCTCATCACAAGAATGAGACATCAGTGTGTTGACAACATCACAACATTTGTCCATATTTTAAGAGAAAGAAGGGGGTCAGTTAGGTATTGGGCATATGTTATTGACTCAAGATGCTGAGAAGTCAACAGGGTCTGATATTGGAACGATGGGGGTGACACATAAATTTTGTGAGAAGACTATTAAAGATCTGATTGCTATGATGATAATTGTGGATGAGATGCCTTTTATTGTTGTTCAGAAACATGGATTTAGGAATTTAATTCATTATCTGGAGCCTAGATTTAAAATGTCATCTAGGATGACAATTATGAGGCTTTACATGAAACTTTGTTTGAAGGAGAAGGATAAGTTGAATCATTTGATTCAAACGAATGAGTATAAAGTATCTTTTACCATAGACACTTGGACATCGATTCAAAATTTTAATTATATGTGTGTGACTAGACACTTCATCGATATTAATTGGACCATGCAGAAGAGAGTTTTGTCTTTTAGGAGGGTGCACGATCATAAGGGGGCTAGTATTGCTAAGGAAATAGAAGACTGTATGAATGATTGAGGGATACAAAAAATTCTTGCAATAACAGTTGACAATGCCTCCTCTAATGACACTGTCATTGACCATTTAAAGAGGAGACAATTGCAAAAAGAAACTCTAGATGTAGGGAGACTTGTTTGTGGCCATGAGTTCCTACACTTGAGATGTTGTGCACATATTTTGAATTTGATTGTGTCTGAAGTGTTGAAAGAGGCTGATAAGTCAATTGCTAAGGTTCGGAATATGATCAAGTATGTTAAGTCATCACCCAAAAGGTTAGACAAGTTTAAAGAATGTGTGCAGATTAAAGAGATTACATTTACTCAATTTTTGACTCTTGATGTTAGCACTTGTTGGAGCTCAACTTATTTGATGTTGGATGTGGCATTGAAGTATCGAGAGGCATTTGAATTGATGTTGGATGAGGAATGACACTTTATGTTGTATTTGGGCGAAGAGGGACATAGGAGGAGAGGATTAGGCCCCTTACACTCGAGGAGTTGGCTAAGATACGTAGCCATTTGGACAAGTATTCTTCTAGTAATGATACTTTGCTTAAAGAGATGACATCCCGCATGAAAACGAAGTATGACAAGTATTGAGGTGATTTGATGATAGTGAATAAACATTTATTTGAAGAAACAAGATGGTTGTACTGAATTATTGGTTTAAGAAAGTATTGAGAGAAGCAAAAGGAGAAGTTATGTCATTGAATGCGAAGACTACTTTAGAACGATTATTTACGGAATATAAGTATGATAATGACAATCATGACAGTGTCGGGGAGGTGAGTGACAATGATAGTGTGACTTTGAGAGATAACGAGGATTGAGATGAGTTTGATCTTGCAAGGGATGCTAGCCAAATGTAATACTTCAAATCTGAGGTGGAGAGATATTTATCAGAGTCAGTTGAATCAAAGACTCATTCATTTAAAATTTTGCTTTGGTGGAACCTTAACTCTCATAAGTATCCTATCCTTGCCCGTATAGCTTGGGATGTGTTGGCAATTCTCATTATCACTTACCTTCTGAGTCAGTATTTAGCACTGGAGGTCGGTTATTAGATCATTTTCGGAGTTCATTGGCCCCAAAAATTGCAGAAGGTCTCATTTGTGCTCAAAATTGGATGAGATGCGACCCTATTGTGGAGGAGGAGGACATGACTTCTGATATGACAGAAGATCCACAAACTTAAACAATTGACTCGGGTAATTTTATTTCTGCTTTTGTTAGTTTATTAGTTTCAATAATATTTTTATTTTTATAAATTATAACTTGATGTATTTAAATATATTGTGTAGAGTTACCCATCTTGGGGACGGAGATCGAGAAGTAGGGGTTTTGAAGGAGTTACCCATCTTTATGATATTCTTATAGTTACGTCTCTATTACTTTGGAGTTTAAAATTTTCATTTTATCTTTTATGATGATCTTTAATTTTATCGATTTTGCAATTTGTCATTAGTTTAGATTTTATTGATATGTGATTAATGGAACAAAAGAAAAAGAAAAAAATATATATTGGGCCAAATGCGTAAAATGCTAAAAAAAATACATTGGGTCACCGCTAAGGGCCGATTTTTGCATTAACGGTGTAGGTGTGATGAACATTATTTAAAAACCGACCTACACCGGGGTTGTGCAACCCTATTGATCACTTGAACTTCAGGTAGTTGTAATCCAGTTTGAAATGTCAAATTAATGATACAAGAAAACATTGAGGGGTAAAGTCATAGTTAGCCCCATAAGTTTGGCAAAAAATCAAATAGCCCTCTTAAGTTCAATTCGGCGATTTAAGCCCCATAACTTTTGAATATCATCAATTCTAGCTTCCGTCTAAGAGAAAATGACCAAAATGCCCCTCCAATACAAAATTACAAAAACAATTCATGAAAAATAAAAAAAATGATTTTTTTAAAATAAAACTATTGAAATTTTATTTCAATAATATATTTATTTTAAAGTTATTTCTTAAATTTTTATTTTATTTGTTTATTTATTAAAATTTAGTCTTGGAGGGCATTTTGATCATTTTGAATGATTTTCCGTCAGATTTAACGCCTAATTTAGACGGGGGGCTAGAATTGATGATTTCCAAAAGTTATGGGACTTAAATTGCCGAATTGAAACTTAATGAGATTATTTGATTTTTGGCCAAACTTATGTGCTAACTATGACTTTTCCTCAAACATTGAACTTTGGTCTCAGATACTTTGCTGCTGGTCCACCATCAACACCAAATTCATTGAATCTGGAAATGGAAACAAGAAAATAATTTAACATCTTCTATGTCTTGTTTTACTGTAAAAGGTGCACACCCTAGAACAAAGAACAAGGAACAAAGAAAGGATCATGTCATATGACAATTCTCCATGTATATTAATTTTGCAATCACATATCCACTGTTCTTTATTTTACAAAAAGCATGTCCCATCAAGAAGTACAACAAGAGATTGAGGAGACTGACATGAGTTGCAGCTCCTACTAGAGAAAGGGATGGAAGAATACACACATATTTAACCACGAAAAGGGCATGGCCATGATGTCTCCTTGAAATCCATTGAAAGGACCAACCTGAGTGAGCTTGAAGGTGATGAAGAATAGAATACACAACATCTTCAATCATGGGGCTCGAGGGAGGGGGTTGATCCAACCACAACCTCCAAAAAACTTGACAATTAGTCTCAAAATCAACCAACAACCAACAATTATCAGATTCAATACTCATGTGCATCACAATTGTCATTGTTGCCTTCGTTTATCTAATATGAAATCATAAAGGCCATATGACCAACCTACGTCAAACATATAAACTTAATTTGACAAATTATAAAAACTTTTATGGTAAAAGACATTGTGGAGAATGATTTGAACACTAAAATCTTGACAATAGTACCGGGAACTAAAGATGTTCTCGCATGAGAAATACCAAAACACCACGATATACGAATGCAACTCTTCAACCCAAACAACAAAAAAACAAAAAACATATATCCACACAGGATACAAACAAAAACTAAACATATTCATAAAGCATGTCAAATACTCAAATTCGCAACCCAAATCAGGCAAAAGAACAAACAAAATATCAACAAATGTAGGGTTTATTGTTAATTAAACCATGAGTAGAAAAATTTCAAATTCTTGGCTGGATCGAAACCCTAACTTAACAAAAAAATGTTAGTAAATCAAAGAATTAAAATTCTAAAAATAAGCACAAATGTGAGAAATTGTGACATGAAAGAGAAGAAATGTGAGGATCGTTGTTTGTAGATAGTCTCGGCCGAAGTGAGAGTCGAGGAGCGAGGCTTGGAGAATCTTCCACTAGGCAATCGACAAGAAACAAAGAGAGAAGACCGAGAGCGACAGTGAGAGTTTGAGAGCAAGAGAGAGAAAGGATAAGAGAGTAGAGAAGGAAGCGGGATGAGAGAGCAGAGAAAGAAGCAGGACGAGAGAGAGCAGAGCGAGCAGAGAGAGAGCTAAGGAGATTTATCGAAGGAGGTAAGGTAACCCTAGAGGACTTAATGAGCCTGAACGTCCAAACGGTTATCCTTTCTTTCGGTGACAAACTACATTTGTCGCGTTTTGGTGACTATAAGTGGATTTGTAAACAAATTCTGTGCAGACGATGTTCAAATCCGTACGTACGTTTTTTAGAATTTATGATGAATTAAATCATCACAGATGAGTGACGTTTAGTTGTTCGTCACTTAAAAATTCACCTAAACATTTTTTAAAACGTTTCGAACAGATATATTGTTGTTTGAAGCTTTTCAGTAACAAATTTAATTTTTGGGCATGTTCGTTTTCACAATTTTTCTAGAATTCAAATAGATTCACAAAAGCAACATTCAAAATCTTAAAAATTTATACACAAACACCAATACATTTTACATAATGTTCAACAACTTTTCACACAAACACCTATATATTTTACATAATCTTCAACAATTTTTCGCACAAACTCCAATACCTTTTCAAAAAAATTATAACAAATATTATCTATGTACCTTTTTCACCTAATTATAATATTTTTTTATTAAATAATTACATCGAAACATGTCTACAATTTTTTATAAATTAAAATAATAATTAAATATATTTAATTTTTTTTACTAATCTTCGTATAAAAATCTATAAAATTTTAATATACCTAAATATTCATAATTATAACAATTTTTTTTGTCAATCTTTTGTGAAAAAAATTACTTATTCACCCGATAACTTGTCACCACTCAAATTTATTGCAGTGAATTGTCCAAGTCTTGTCGTTGTCATCGAAAGCAACCGACATCACACGTTATCAGACTAATATTACCCGCCTACCCGGGCCAGCACCGCCCCTACAATGCCCTTGCGCCAAATTCCCTCCCATGCATGATTTTCAGTTACTCTACAAACTACTTTCCAAACCCACTTCCCAATATGGAAACCCTCTTCTTCGTCTTCCTATTTCCCTTTAAGACCTCTTCCATTCTTTCACAAACCCTCTTGGAGTTAGAGCTTTTAGATCGTTCTTGTTGAGGACTAAACAGGGAGTGAAGTAGAGAAAAAAAAACAGGGAGAGAAGTAGAGACAATATGGGTCGTGGAAAGATAGAGATCAAGAAGATCGAGAACCACACGAACAGGCAGGTCACCTACTCCAAACGGCGAAATGGTCTTTTCAAGAAAGCTCGCGAGCTCACTGTTCTCTGTGATGCGAAGATCTCGCTCATCATGTTCTCTAACACGAACAAGCTGCGCGAATATACGAGCCCCAGCACCACGTACGTTTTGCTTGCGGATCTTACTCTTTCTCGTTTTATCTTCTTCTTTGACAAAGAGAAACCTTAGTAGATTCGGTTTTGATAGTTGCTTTCTCAACCAGGACAAAGGAGATCTACGATCGGTACCAAAAGGTCATGGACTGTGACCTGTGGAGCTCACACTACGAGGTCAGTTTCTCTCTTAATGTTTCGATCTGTGAATTGTGATCATTATTAAGCTTTCCTTCTTAGTTTCTCTTTCTGATTTGGTTCTGCTTCTACCTCTTACTGCAGAGCATGCTACAAGAGTTGAAGAAACTAAAGGATATTAACGCTAGAGTGAGCAGAGACATAAGGTAAAGCATAACAGGAAAAGTGATGGTCCGGTAGATTAAGGTACTCATACCCAAATGTGGAGTGTCTAGGTTTTCCATTTGTATCTAATTAGGGTATGGTTTTTGCAGGCAGAGGTTGGGTCAGGATCTGACCGGTCTGAGCTTCAAGGAAGTGGTTGCTCTTGAGGAAAAGGTGTCTGCTTCCGTGGAACTCGTACGCGGACGAAAGGTTTCAGTTTTCCTCCCTCTATTTACTTGCCATATAGGTTTGAGATTTTAGTAACCCTATTCTTTTCAGTTCCCACTAGTTAAGATAAGGGCCAAAAATCAGGCATATTATACAGATTTTAGCGTAAAGATATCTTGTAATAGCTGGCTGGCTGGCTAGCTAGCTCTGAAATTATGAATACTCCAATATATATAATTTCTTAAGATCATGTTATCTGCACATCTCACGTATACCGTTTCCAAAGAGTTTTTGAAGTTCACTGAACTTCGCAATCCTTGATATTTGGACCTACATCCTTGAGATTTGGACCGTGAACTTTCTTCTTAAGAAAAAGCTCCGCGAAACACCAATTTTTAAACATTCTTATATTGTCTTCTTTCTTTAGGCCAATATTTCCTCGCATTTTTGTGAAGTTACTATGTATCCCTATAGAACTAGGAGTACTGAATACAATTTCTTTAGGATTAAGAGATGTTTAAGCTAGCTAACCCAAGCTTCATCTATCTTTACAGTTCCACGTGATCAAAACTCATACCGATACCACCAAGAAAAAGGTCTGAAAGTTCAATATATAGTCAATTAACTTGCTTAGTTTTATTTCCTTAGTCCCATATTGGTTTTTAGCTATAAGGTGGTTGATCTGGACCACCATTATGGGTATATTATATGATTGCAGGTTAAGAATTTGGAGCAACGAAACGAAAATCTCCGCTTCAATTACTTCAATCTTGTAAGTTTTCTGCCCTTAATTAAGTCAGTTTTCTTCCATTTGTTTGCTTGATGCGTGAATCATATATATATATAGGCGTACGTGTTTGTATGAAATATTATAGACTAAGCAGAGTCATATCGCACCTATGAATTAAGACGATGATCTTTTAATTGTCTTTCCCTTTTCTGGTTGACATTTAAGAGAGCAAACGGCATAGAGGATCCACAACATGGGGTAGTGGAAAATGAGGGAGAAGATCCGTACTACGAATCCGCAGTTGCACTTGCAAATGGCGCCTCCAACCTCTATGCATACCGCCTGCTGAATAGCCACCTGAGTCTTCATCATGGTGGTGGGGCGTATGGATTCCAGGATCTGCGCCTTGCTTGAGTGGCGCCGTGGCGACAAGATATCTAATTAGTACCGCATATATATAATGTTTGCTACATAACAATTAGTACCGTCTGAAACTGTATTGGCTGGCCTATTCCTATGAAGACTTTCTTTTTATCTACCTATGGACCCATACCAAATTAGGCTCAGGTGTTATCGTCTGAATAATATGATACATCATAATCGTATTTTTCATACAATGCTTCATCAATGATAAGATTGATATTGTCAATGGTAAATTGCGAAATTAAGGGTGCGTTTGTGTACCAAAATTAAGGGGTCGAACTCTTAAGGAAGAATGATAAAAAAAAAATTATTACGTAATGTAAAAAAATATCTTAAGAATTAAAATATCAAAAATTAAAGATTAAAAACACTAAAATATATTAAAATACACGTATCATACTATTTGCTAATATCGAGAGGAGAAAATTAGATCCTACGAGACTGCATATTCTGAAAACGTTGTAAAATAACTTTGTTCTCAATAGTTTCAAAAAAATTTCTTTAGATGTATACTATCAAACTATCATTCATCCATTTGTCACCTATCTTATTACGCAAGTCAGTTTTAATTAACTTCATTGCAGAGAACACAAATCTATTTAATAGAAAAATAATCAAATTAAAAAATTCCTAATCAAATTGATAATCGGGGTCAGCTCCATGGATCAAGTGCAATATTAATATACTTACACAAATCTTACAAAATCCAAACATTTATTAAAATGAAGAAATATAAAATTATCAGCCTAAATATAAATAAAAAGATTCGTTTTCATTTGAATCTTAAAATGTTTGCAAATATTAATCTGTATATACTTTGCTAACACAGTAGCACTTCTTATAAGCGCAATTTCAAATTAGAGCGAATTTGATCCTAACACTGATCACTGCACAGTACAACTATTTGTTAGTAACTAGCATTTCTTTTACCGGTTTCTTTGTTTTTTTTTTGGCGGGTTGGTTACTTGTTAGGTAATTGGGACCTCTAACTTGATTTGTACGGCTAATATGACGGTGGAGTTCGAGGCGTACAATGAACTTAATTACGTGAAAAATAAAACTACTGAATTAATAAACCTGCCTCCCTTGGACCTCGTGTATTGATTTGCGTTTAGTTTTGGTTGTAGCGGGAGAGTATGCGTCGAATCGTCCTAGTACTGCTCAGATTTTTTTTTTTGAGAACTTTCATTAATTCCCTATTGGATAGTGCTCCGCATGCTCAGCTTTTCACGTAAGCAAAAGTAGCGCACCTTTTGGCTCCATCTTTTCACGTAAGCAAGCAGCGCGCCTTGGACTGGGCGGCTGGGGTGGGCTTAAGATATTTTAAAAAAATAAAAATGGAAGTATTTTCAGTCAGGGCGATGGGGGTCGGGCCGTCCCCCATCGTGACAGTACACTGTCGCGCCCCTGGCTAAAGGCCTAAAGCGTCTTACACATAAAAAAAAAATGATTATTTTTCTGGGCGATGGGGGTCATCGTCCTGAGCTAGTTCCGCCCCTGTGGTTTATAATAAGGTTATATATATTATATATATCGTTCTATATTTAGGCCAGAGGCAGGTGGTACTGGCGAGATACCGTTGAGAAAATTAAACTTTTAAGTTCATATTTTCGGACTCAACTATATTCTATTGAGTAGGGGCTGATCCTTGGGCCAAATATATGTTACTTCCAGTACTCTTTTAAGTAATGGATGATATAACCTAAAGGGTTGGCCTATTAGTTAAGCTTTTGGGTTCTTTGCTCCTTCTAATTAAAGTCTCAAGTTTAAAAGCTTATAGGCACTATCAACTCTTTGAAGCCATCCTTGGGACTTTTAGCCCATTAATAATATATTGGGTTTGTGTGAAACAGGAGACTACATGGGCTCTGAGATTAGGTGCTTGTAAACTGGAGTAATGGATGCACGTACCATTAACAACTAATATGTAGCTCTCTTTCAATTAATACAAAGTATTCTTGTGCATAGAAAGATCACTAACTAATATGTAGCTTTGTTCAATAAATACAAAGTATTCTTATGCATAGAAGGGGCACCAACTAATATGTAGCTTTCTTCAATTAATACAAATTAATGGCTCCGAGATTAGATGCATGTAATCTGGAGTAATGGATGCAGGTACAATTAATAACTAAAATGTAGCTCTCTTCAATTAATACAAAGTATTATTGTGCATAGAAAGATGATTACGAACTAATATGTAGCTTTCTTCAATTAATGCAAATTATTATTGTGCTAGATAGCCTGCTTCTTGATGCAAAGGCGCTACACGGCAAGAGCTAATAGATCATGTGCTGTGAATTTAAATACCCAATTTCAAAATGACTTACAAAAGACGTGAGCTTGAAATTCTAGGCCCAAATTGATAATGGGCTGTGCCTTCTCATGGGTTCGGAGGTGCTCCCAACCACTTCGGTGTGTAACGTACCGTGGATTGCAAGTAAGGCTGAGGATTAGCATGATCACTGATACTTAATTTAGGTCATCACTTTTATAGTTGTCCCTGATATAAAAAATCGGTTTTGAAACACTTGTTTAATTGACTTGGCTCAATGACGTTGCCAAATTTAATTGACATTGTGTTGGCTGCGCAAGGCATGGACTGGCCACATGTAAGCATGCTATTAGGTATAATGTGGCCTCCGTCAGTGTGAGAGAATGGACCGACGGATTAATTAATTAAGTCCGAGAACGTTTCAAATCGAAATTAAGCAGGCCGACGATTTTTATGCATAAGTTAACAGAACAATCAGATTCAAATGGCCCGGCTGGGCCGCTGGAGTATGTACTAATCTTTGCCTTAAAAGTGTACAGAGAAGTAGTTGTGGGGGAAGTACTAGTCTATTACCACAAGACTAGCTTAGCGCTTGCTCTAAATTAGCGTTGTCCTCAAAGACCAGTCACCGTAATAGTTTAAAGCCCAAATAAGAAAGGTTTAAGGAAAGGGCTCATCAGGATGGCATCCAATTGTCCAAGTCTTGTCGTGGTTATCAAAAGCAACCGACATCACACGTTATCAAACCAATATTGCCCGCCTACCCGGGCCAGCACCGCCCCTGCAATGCCCTTGCGCCAAATTCCAATACATGATTTTCAGTTACACTACAAACTACTTTCCAAACCCACTTCCCAATATGGAAACCCTCTTCTTCTTCCTATTTCCCTTCAAGACCTCTTCCATTCTCACACAAACCCTCTTGGAGTTAGAGCTTAGATCGTCTTGTTGAGGAATAAACAGGGAGAGAAGTAGATCAGACAATATGGGTCGTGGAAAGATAGAGATCAATAAGATCGAGAACCACACGAACAGGCAGGTCACCTACTCCAAACGGCGAAATGGTCATTTGAAGAAAGCTCGCGAGCTCACCATCACTTTTCCTGTAAAGAATAACAGGAAAAGTGGTGGTCCGGTAGATTAAGGTACTCATGCCCAAATGTGGAGTGCCTAGGTTTTCCATTTGTATCTAATTAGAATATGGTTTTTGCAGGCAGAGGTTGGGTCAGGATCTGACCAGTCTGAGCTTCAAGGAAGTGGTTGCTATTGAGGAAAAGGTGTCTGCTTCCATGGAACTCGTACGCGGAAGAAAGGTTTCAGTTTTCCTCCCTCTATTTACTTGCCATTTAGGTTTGAGATTTTAGTAACCCTATTCTTTTCAGTTCCCCCTAGTTAAGATAAGGCCAAAAATCAGGCATATTATAGCGTAAAGAGTTCTTGTAATGTCTGGCTAGCTAGCTCTGAAATTATGAATACTCCAATATATATAATTTCTTAAATTCATGTTATCTGTAAACAGTGGCGGAACCAGGATTAAAATTCATGGGTGTCGAACTTTAAAGGCGAAATGACAAAAAAAAAATTCCTTCGTAATGCAAAATATTGTCTTAGAGTTACAATGTTGAAAATTAAGGACTAAAAACATTAAAAATATCGGAATACATGTACCGTAGTATGTACTGCGATTGAGAGGTGACAATTGGATCCTACGAGTTTGCACCTTCTGAAAATGTTGCAAAATTACTTCGTTCTCAAGAGTTTTAAAATTTCTTGCTCGATGTACACTAACATGCAATCATTCATCTAGTCATCTCCCATCCTATTACACAAATCACTCTTGATGATCTAATTCAAGTTAATTCCCTACTTAATTCTAAAACTTTAAAACAAATTACAGATGATTCTGATGGTTGAGGTATTGATGCCACTATGAGTTGTCTTTCTTACATTTTTTGGTTACTATCACAACTGGGGTATGTCTTTTTTTCCCTTTTTCTTTTGACAAAAGGTTACTGAGGATGCATTTGCAATTTACTTTCTCTAGGTTCTATGGATTTGGAATTAAAAGATATTCACATTCTCCAAAGCAACTTCCACACATAAAGCAACAATTAATGGCAAACCATACTTTGAATAATAAAAACAAAATTTCCAGGATAAACAAGATTTAGTAAAAGAGTTCATTAGATAAATATATCCTAAAAGTGGTCAGAACTTTGGTTTGACCTATACAAGAATCCTAAACAAATACAACATTTTTCGTGATCTCTAATAAAAATGAAGAAACAAATCAACACACACTACAAAAAAAATGGTCTATAGCAGCGGTTACCGACCGCTGCTATAAGTTATTTTGGCCTATAGCAGCGGTTTTTTATCGGCGGTCGCGACCGCCGCTATAGGTATGTCACAATAGATCTATAGCGGCGGTTTGCGCGACCGCCGCTATAGACCCAAACGCAATTTTGTCCTTTTTGCAGCGTTTTGTAGTTTCGTGAAAACGCTGGTACAGACTTTTAGTGGCGGTCGCAACCGCCGCTAAAGGTCTGTGCCATCATTTTTTTTTGTATGTGCATGCAATTTTTAAAACACTAATAATGTTTTTCTATATTTTCCTATACATGCTATTTTAATCGGTAATACAAATTTATTTTAATAATTATAATTTATTGGATGTAAAAACTTAAAGAACAAGGATAATAAAATAAAATATACTTCATCATTGATTAATAACGTTTTACAATAAATACAAGAATCACTACAAGTAATTTAAAAAGTAACAAGTTTCTAATATAAAATAACAATAAGCGAAGATCAACTAAAATATTCAAATACAACACAATAAGCAAGGACAAATTAAAATCTTTCTCATTTTACACATCAACATCCTCGATCTTGAATTCCTGTAATTGAAAATAAATATCATATGTGAAATAGAAACAATCAAAAGATTTATGTAAACAAAAAATCTAATTTTAAACCATAAAACACTTTTCATTGCAATCGGGTCGGGGTACATTAAGATTCATCTGGGAAAAGCTACAACAGTAACATGGAATAGAAGCTTCACTTCTATTTTTCAGATAGCACATTTGATACAAAAACACTAGAGAGGAGGGGAAAAATAAGAAACATTGAGCACAAAATATGAGCTATAATTCTAATAATTACATAAGCTACTTTAGCATAATTGATAGTGTCCAGATGTGCACAAATACTTTTTTTCAGGATTGCTACAGAATAAACTGAAGCTTGCACAGATTATCTAATGATGTCATACAAATGTTGACTAGTAGAGAAACACAAGGATGTAATGAAAAAGGCAAGCCAAGAGATTTTTCTTTCTCACACTGGGATAGATTAAACCCCAAAGCTAGCCAAACAATTATTCTTTTGTCACTCTCAGATTAACACCCAAAGCAAAACAGAGGCTTACCAATACCAATTTCCTCTTTCCTTTTTTCTGCTCGGAAGTGGTGAACCATTTCTCCAGCATTTGTGGTTCATTTTGGAACTTACATCTCCAGCAAGAACAAGTTCTGACAACCTCTATGGCTGGAGAAATTTAATCGAATATTCACATCTTCCTATAAAGGATAACAGGTGCAGATTCAAAGTTGTACATAACATAATTTTCAGGTTTCTTTATGCATCATTTTCCTGAGCCATCCGTAACACTTTCAGTATCCTGACTGTCAAATACTAATAAAGCATTTTTCTCCAACAATAAGTTATCCTGCCACCCAAGAGAAGAGATATCTGAAACCATCTCTCAAACCACACAAAGGGAAATAAAAACAGCCACTAGCACAAGATAAACTTTATGAACATATTTGGTTCCAACGTTTATTATAACACAAAACAATGAAGACACCTACCTCATAATTGGCTGATGTAGAAGAAAAATTGGTTCTCTTCTAGGCAAGGTCCTGAATCAAAAGAACAAAAGACAAAGATTAGCCAAATCTCACAACCACCTGACCTCAAAACAAGTGCCCCGGTCAAATTACGAGCTAGTAGAGTTCATCAAAAGAAAACAAAACATGAGAAAGTGAAGAAAAAGAGAGAGAGCAAGCATTATTTAGTACCCATAACATATTGGCAGATAGAGACAGAGAGAGGGAGGGGGGGGGGTAAGAGAGAGATAGAGATGAGCGGGTGTTTTAAAATTTGTGGAAAATTTGGCTCGGTGCCGCCGACAATTCTCCCTACTATGAATATAATATATTTTTCAATTATTTTTTTGTTAAATTTTGAAACATATCAATCAATTAAATAACTCATATATTAAATAAATCTTATGTGTATTAGACAAATATATAGATTATATGTCAATTATAAATTTTTAAATAATTATTCTATTATATTATCTATGCACTGTGTATAAAGATATATACACAGTATTTAAAAATCTTTATACTTATTATTAAATACACAACATATTATTTTACACTTTTTTTATAACATATACATGATATATGTTTATAAATATATGTTTGTTATATAACCATGCAGCAAGCGCGGAGACTGAGAAAGTGATTTGTTATATGTTTATCATTTACATGATATGTGTTAATTAACCTAATGACTAAATCATAGTCTATAAGACAATATAACATTGCATGATTTGTTGTATGTGTTTATCATATACATGATATGTGCTAATTAACCTAAGTACTTTATATACATGTACCTATATACCTAATGACTAAATCATAGGCTCTAAGACCATATATTAAGTTATGTACTTTAATTGTATAAGATAATCTCACAATATCTCTTTGTCTAAAAATAAATAATATGTAATTACCATAGCAACAATAGGTATAATTTAAAATATATCATATAACTTCAATTTTCATAACACTCCCACTAATTCCATATTTTATTAAGTATGTCCTTTAAAATATTTTTTTTTCAAATACATCACAAAATAAAAATATATATTAAAATAAATAAATAATAAATAAAATAATTATTAACATTAAATAATTTATAATTAATAAAGAAAAAATTATCTTCATATGTCTATAGCTTCATTTGTTGACACAAACGCTGCTAAAGGTACGTACCTACAGCGGCGGTCACAGTGACCGCCGCTATCAAGACCGTCGCTAAAGGTACCACCCTTTAGCCGCAAAACGTTGCTAAAAACACCATTTATCGGCGTTTTTAGCGACCGCCGCTATAGACCTGTTTTTTTGTAGTGACAGAGAGAAAGAAAAGAAGTGATCTTGATTGTCAAAAACTATGAGCAAAAAGTAAATAATTTTTTACTAACAAAAATTTAGCAAGATGGTAGGAAGTTACCCCTCAGTTGAAGAACTTGTAATTGATGCAAAACAAAAAATCATAATAATTGTATATTTGCCTCAGTTATTACGTAGAACTAGGAGCAAAATCAATGTGTAGAAAAAAATTGTTTTATGTCCAATACCCATTAAGTCTAGTTGGTCTGAACTTCATAGGTATCGGACCTAACCAACTTATAAAAAAAATGCGTAAATTTTTTTTTTGCGCAATCCATGAGTTGCGGACGCACGGGTTCGATACCCCTGCGTCCGCCACTGTCTGTACATCTCACGTATACCATTTCTAAAGAGTTTTTGAAGTTCCCTGAACCTCGCAATCCTTGATATTTGTACCTACATCCTTGAGATTTGAGCCGTGAACTTTCTTATGAAGAAAAAGCTCATGAAACACCAATTTTAAACATTCTTATATTGTCTTCTTTCTTTAGGCCAATATTTCTTCGCATTTTTGTGAAGTTACTGTCTATGTATCCCTATAGAACAGGAGTACTGCATGTATACAATTTGTTTAGGATTAAGAGATGTTTAAGCTAGCTAACCCAAGCTTCGTGTATCTTTACAGTTCCACGTGATCAAAACTCATACCAATACCACCAAGAAAAAGGTCTGAAAGTTCAATATATAGTCAATTAACAGCTTGCTTAGTTTTATTTCCTTAGTCCCATATTGGTTTTTAGCTATAAGGTGGTTGATCTGGACCACCATTATGGGTATATTATATGATTGCAGGTTAAGAATTTGGAGCAACGAAACGAAAATCTCCACTTCAATCTTGTAAATTTTCTGCCCATAATTTTGTCAGTTTTCTTCCATTTGTTTGCTTGATGTGTGAATCATATATATATATATAGGCGTACGTGTTTGTATGAAATATTGTAGACTAAGCACAGCCATATCGCACCTATGAAAAATGATGATCTTTTGATTTTTTTTTTCACTTTTCCGGTTGACATTTAAGAGAGCAAACAGCTTAGCGGATCCACAGCATGGGGTAGTGGAAAATGAGGGAGAAGATCCGTACTACGAATCCGCAGTTGCACTTGCAAATGGCACCTCCAACCTCTATGCATACCGCCTGCTGAATAGCCACCTGAGTCTTCATCATGGTGGTGGGGCGTATGGATTCCAGGATCTGCGCCTTGCTTGAGTGGCGCCGTGGCGACAAGATATCTAATTAGTACCGCATATATATAATGTTTGCTACATAACAATTAGTACCGTCTGAAACTGTATTGGCTGGCCTATTCCTATGAAGACTTTCTTTTTATCTACCTATGGACCCATACCAAATTAGGCCCAGGTGTTATCGTCTGAATAATATAATACATCAGAATCGTATTTTTCATACAATGCTTCATCAATGATAAGATTGATATTGTCAATGGTATATTGCGAAATTAAATATGATGCATCAACAGTGTATTGTTGGACTAAATATGAACCATAAATGATATTTAGAAGTAAGAATGCAAGTAGAGTATTCCATGCTCTGTTAAGCAGTAAAGTAATGACAATTAATACTGTAAAATCTTGACTCATATTGATATTCAAAGTTCAAAGTACAATACAAGACTTGCAAAAGTCTTTACAAACTTAAAGCACACTTACAATATTCGAAGACTTGAAACATGATTTGAAGACTTGAAATGATAAAGCTTGAAGATAGATGAAAGAGTAAAGGAAAGGTTAAAGGTTTGAATATATGGATGAAAGTATTTGAGAGAAGGGAAAGGTTGAAAGATTTTGAGAGAAAGGGTCGATAGTATTTGAGAGAGGTTTGAGAGAGTTTGAGAGAATTCTGAAAGCAGGTTATTCACACTCTGACGAGGATGAGAAATGAGAATGGTTTTTATAGAAAAAGAGAGATGAGAAGGGAGTGAAGATATCCTTCGATATTTTGAACAATAAAGGGCAATTTTGAAAGAAATAAACAGTAATGAAACAGTACCATGAGTATTTTTGGAAAGACATGAATAGTATTCTGTCGGTGAACAGCAAAAGCAACAATAATATGTCGGAATGAACATTATCTTGAACAATAGCTTGCCGTCGACTGTCGTCAGTAGCACAATAATCACATCTTGAAATGACGAAATTATCCTTGATATTGTTGAAAATGACAAAATTATCCTTCAAATGAATTGGCGGTTGATGCTTCTATTTCTTCAGATGATAAATCAATGTCGTAACCATCATAGGGATCTTGAGCATCTTGATATTGAGGATTTATTGGACTAAATTCTGAACATGTATTTGCAGCAGTATCTTCATTATCATCTTGAGACAATTGTTAAAGAACTTCAAGCAATTCTTTTTTATAATCATTTTTATTATTGGCGGTAGCAAGTTTTACTTGTAATTGGCTTTTTTTAGAAAGGAATTGAGGATGTTTGGCTATTTGATGTTTTGCTTGGGAGATGACATTGATGATATTATCTGCAGTAAAAACGGACCACCATTTGACAAAAAATTTCTGGGAAAGGACTTTGGCATTATTATCTTGGGTAAAAACATACTTCCAACAAAATATCCAGGGTATAAGGTTGAACTGTATGAAAAAGCGAAGAAGATTGTGTATGTCTTTATATGGAGGGTTCTTCATTGCTGGGTATTTTTCAAGTAAAGGGGTATCATGAGAGTTTAAGACTCATTGATCATATACTTTCTTGAGATTATCAGGAAAAAGTTTTTCATCAGGTCCAAATCGATCCCACCATTGAATAAACCAATGAGGAATAGGTTCGGAACACTGAAATCCTTTGAATCGAATAAACCAAGTATGATGGTGATTGTTATTTTCAAAAAATAAAGTAAAATTCCATGCATCAGTGTAATCATAATAAGTGATATTTTTCAAATTTTTGAATGGTTCAGATAATGCACGGAGGGTCCATGGCTGACCCCATTCTTTTGAAATTATTATTCTACGAATGGTAAATTTTGAAAAACCAACTCTTGAAGAATCAAATTTGCATGTGGTTTGTTCAAATTCAACTGATTATGTATCATGCAGAATATGTTGGTAAAAATTTTGAGTAAACAAAGGATTCCTTGGAACATAGTTCCATCCTGGGGGTAATATCTGAGATGCGGTTTGGTATGGATCACTCAAAAAATGATATGGATCTTCAACATGGCACACATGTATGATAAATGATTTGGGAATTGAAAGATTGTTATTGGGTAAAGGAGAAGATGATACAAAAGGAAATGATATTAATTTCTGGCTAAAGGTAGTATTCATTGGAGGAAGAGAAGGAGGGACATGTGGTCTTGATACTGGAGGAATTTGGCCTAAAACAGTAAATGGATTGTTTATTGGTATTGATCCGGGACGAGGTTTAGGAGCAGCCTCACAAAAAGGGAAAGGAGGTAAAGGAGGGAAATTACTATCCGACTGAAAAGTAGAAGATTTTTTATTAGATGAAGAGGAACTCATTTTTCCTGTAACGCCCCTCGCCCCTTGCCTGCATCACGCGCGCGGCCTTGCGCGAGTGTTCAAAAAATAAATTTGGTTTTTTTAGTTATCGGTTCGGACCGGTCTGGAGCAGTATACTACGGTCCGGTATCGGTTTTCCAATGTGATGAACCTGGACCGGACCGGAGTATACCGGTTTCACCGGACCGACCATTCCGGTAGACTATTTGTCACCGATTTTGGTCCGGTTCGGCCGATTTCTTGGACAGCCCTGGGTGGGATACTGTTAAGAAAATTCAACTTTAAGTTTATATTTTCGGACTCAAATATTCTATTGAGTATGGGCTGATCTTTGGGTCAATTATTTGTTACTTCCACTTTTTTGATAATGGGCTGTGCCTTCGCATGGGTTGGGCTGGGCTTCCCCAGTTCTTCCTGCTCTGGCTACCGAGCTTGTGGAAAATGTAGAAGCCGTGATCCATTCAGGCCGATAAAGAAAATAGATGAAGTGGACGCTTTTAAGACGACGTCGCTCCTCTTATTTCAGCACAGGCGACAGACCTGTATCACAGAATATACCGGGAATTTATCCCCCAACAGAAAACAGAAAGGAAAAGTAATTTAAAAAACACAAAATGCTCCCATTGGGAGGAGCGGGAGTTTCTTTTGTCAATAGCCATTTCCTGCAAGATCCCAGTGAGGATATTTTACAGGCAATCAGGCATGTATACTGGTTTTACCTTTTTACCCGCGACGTCCTCTGAAACTTGCGGTTGAAGATGCTCACTCTTCTGTGTAGCAGTGTGTGAGAAAGCTTGCTTAGACTCCAATTTCCCTGGGTCTGATCTCAGAAATTTGAAATTCAAAACGAACACATGATTATGCTCTTTTAAATTTTAGCTTAGCAATGAAAGCAATTGCTTCAGTCCCTGAATGGATCCCGGAGGACGACCTCTTGCTGAAGAACGCTGTCGAGGTACTCTCCCCTTTCCAATTTTACCCTTCTTTTTCCGTCGAAACTCGCTCAAACTTCGTATCGTAAGCAGCTGGTGAAATTGTTTATGATTCGCGTCCATAACATGTGAACGACTATTCGATTTCACTTACTAATTTGAAATAGTTCCGTAATTGTTCTTCGCCTTCCAAATGAGTCGTTCTGATGCTCCGTGTTCCAATTTCAGGCAGGTGCCTCTTTGGAGGCACTTGCCAAAGGTGCGGTGCGGTTCTCCCGTCGATTGACGGTTTGTGAATTGCGTGATCGCTGGCGTTCGCTCCTCTACGACACCGATGTTTCAGCCGAAGCTTCTGCTCGCATGGTCGAATACGAACTTGCAGCTTCTGGTAACTCGTCGTCGTCGATCTTGCGGAAGAGAAGCATAATAGAAACACCTGCTAAAAGAAAAGCTGAGAGCGTCCGGGAACAGTACTACTCGATGCGGAGGAAGAAACTCTGCAGCCACCAAGCTTTTCAATCCTTAGATCTAAGTTTCTTAGATTCGCCTTATGATGATGATCGCGTTATCAATGGAGATGATTGTCCAGCTCCGGCTGGGAGTTATATGATCGGCGATCATATGCAGAGCCACTTAGGCCCTCAGAATACGAGCGGTGAAATTCTTAAACATGCTCCACCACACATCAGGAGGCATGTAGTGTCGGTCAATGCCCCTGATAAAAATAAGAGTGAGTTAATTCTCGAACAGAATGTTCCGCAGAAAGACAATTTAGTTGATGAATTTGGGAATAGTTCAGATGCTGAAGATGTGGGGCCGTCTTATGCTACTCCAGATATGCCTATCTGGAAAACAATCGAGGACGTCTCAGCACCTGCAATGCCAACCAGTATTCGCCATGGAGATGAGGATCAGGGTGTAGCGGAGACGTTGATACTTCCGGATGATGTGGATGGCGAGAAAATAAGTTCATCTGGATATCATGTTGTTGACTCGGGGCCAATTTTGAAAGACGGACATGTCTGTGGCTTTGTGGATCTTTCGGATTGTCTACTGAACCTCGCAAATGATGATGAGCTTCTATTTGCGGAAGAAGATGGGAAAGATAGCATGAATGAGTCTCGTGTTAATTCAATTCCGTCGTGCCCTCCGATAAATGTTCATGAAGATGATCATGTAACCGGTGCTTGCGAAACTCAAACATTGGTTTTGAATTTAGCGTTAGATGCTGTTCCAGCTCCGACTGAATCTGGTTGTGGTAATCAGCATGTTGGTTCCTCTGAAATTGACGTGGCTTTATCTACATACGTGCCTCATCATATTTCTCCTGAACATCATGACGAAGAGATGGAGTGCACACTGAATACTGAAGACCCAGAAATCCCATCCAACGATCATATATGCCTATCCACAGCAATTACTTTTTCTGCTACACGGCCAGATTATACGGAGGCTAATAATTCATCTTCCTCAACCCATCAAAGAAGTAGGGAACAACAAATAAGCTTGAAGAAGAAAGATGAAAATCATACACTCTCATTCACTCGGATGGTCGGTTTGAACACAATGCCAGAGACCCGTCCGAAGCACCAAATTGCTGGTTTTGGAGTCAAACCTGGATTGTCTGGTGGTAACAGTCTTGCTGTGGACTCCAAAGATATCATCATTGTTGGCCCAAGTCAAGGCAGATCAGCACGTGCAACTCCAAAGTCAACCTCAGATGGAGCGCCAAAAATACAGGTTATATGTCAGAATTGAGTTCCTTCACGATATAAATAGGGCTTGCATTTTTCTTATTCGCCGATGCATGCACCCACTGGGTGTCATCCTCTATCCTGTTTTTACAGTGTAGTGAATAGTATTTGAGCTGCAGTTCATTAGCTAACTTATTATAGAGCAGCAAGTTCACGGTTGTTCCCTGTCCGAAGATTCCTTAAGCTTCTGGTTGTAAACAGGAAACCGATGCTCCAGCTACAGTTAGGGAACATGCGATGTTTCATATCCAAGCAAGTTCCCCAAAACCGTTTGTTGAACCAGAAGCAAGTCCTCAATCGGTAGATCAGGAAGACTCTGATGGTGATGAGGACATTCCTTGCTTTTTTGATATTGAAGCAATGGTACATATAGTGATGGTTGTTGGGAATTTATTGTAGTATTCACTTATAATTAATTTGGTGGCTCTGTCTCTTATGATGATTCTTGATGTTATCTTTCAGATACTTGAAATGGATTTATGTCCGGACGATAAGGATCCTTATATTATTAGAGAAGGTAATTTCGTCTTACTTAGGTCTGGTTAGCTTATTCAGTTTCTACAAGCACTTCTTTTGTATGCAGAAAATCCTGATAAATTTGCTAGTCTTCCACGAGTTTAGGCACCAGTGCTTCATGGGTTGTAGATGCCAATGACTCTGTAGTAACTGAACGGGTTTCATAAACATACACATACCACATGTTAGTGTTGGTCTATGTTAAAGGTGAATGACTGCCCTATAAATAGCAGAGAGTTCATAGTTCTATATAGAGGGTAAAGTTATATGCATATATTATTAATTCCAATCATCGGCAGTTGCAAGGTATCAACATGAGAATACGAAGAGGAGAATCATAAGGTTGGAACACTGTGCTAGATCTTCTACGCAAAGAGCCATTGCATCTCGAGGTGCACTTGCAATTTTGTATGGCCGCCATCTGAAGCAGTATATTAAGAAGGCTGAGGTACAGTCTCCCATTTTTGACCTTGTAAATTATTCAGTGAATTTCATATAGGGTATATCAAGGACTAGCATAATGGAATCGACTCTTCTTGATCTGAGCTTCTTTTATTCAATCGAGAGCCCTTGTGATATAGCAGGGTCTTTCTTCTAATTCGCTTTCAGCAGAACATATGCAAGTATGGTCTGTTGTTTGCTCACCAAAAAAGAAGAAGTATGGTCTGCCGTTCTTTTACCTGTAAATTTTAAGAAACTTCAGAACAGGATGCTTTTGTGTCTTCTTACTTTGTCATGTGAATTCTGATCTTAAGTTGTATAAGAGTCTATGTGAATTAAACTTTTGGATTGAGCTTAAAGCCCTTGTATCAAATTTCACATATAATTGATGCAAAATAGTAGTTTCCAAAAATCATAAGGGGTTTAGGTTGTGAATAAAATAGACTGAATGTAATATTGTTCATCAATCTATTTCTGCATCACAGGTCATACTTGGCAGAGCAACAGACGACTTTGCAGTTGATATTGACTTGGGAAGAGAAGGACTTGCTAACAAAGTATCGAGACGGCAGGTGGAATTTGTCTGTTGGCTTTCTTGATGCCATCTTTTGCATATTTTGTGTATTGATGCTTTTAAGAGCTTTCTTTATTCTATGTCAATTGTAAATCGTGGAAGACATGGCATTTTTATTTTTAACCCACATCAGTTGGTGACAGATTGGATATTTGTTGCCTAGTAAGGCAACTCCTGAATTAAGAATAATTACCCCCCTATTGGAAGCAGGAACGTAAATGATGAAATGAACCAGAAAAGAGGCAAAACGATTTATACGTACCAAGTAGAAATGGCCAAGAGTGAGAATGTTGATTGGGGTCCCTAAGCACTCTTGCATGGGTTAAAATTGTCAGAAAACATTTGTTGCCTTTGAACTTGGGAATTCTTAGACAGCCTGTTTTGTTTTATACAATTGTAACTAGTGTTTGTTATTGTGATAGGCTCTTATAAGGATGGAAGAAGATGGTTCTTTCTATCTAAAGAATCTTGGCAAGAGTTCAATCTTTTTGAATGGGAAAGAAATTGCTCGTGGACAGCTTATGACCCTTAATTCGGGTAGTTTAATTGAGGTAAATGGCTTCCCATCTGTAGCTTTGTTAACGACTGATATGTCATTTGGTTCAGATTCTCCAGTTTCTATTACGCTGTTAATGTATTTCTTATGGATTCTCTCCTTTATGTGTCTCTGCCACTCAACAGTATTTAGTGTTTGATTTGTTCCTTCGTAAGTTATTGTTTGATTGAAATGCTCAACTAGTGCTCAGCCTTGAAAGAAAAAATAATTTATGGCAAATGTTGAATGTGCAGATTAGGGAAATGGCTTTTGTTTTTGACGTGAATCACAAATCTGTGAGGCACTATCTAACCCAAATCGCCAAAGGAAGCCAAATAAACACCAAGGGTCACCTTGGGGGGGCCATGATTAGACAGAAGTCAGAACCGATAGAAGAAGGTACTTGAAACTTTTGCCCCCCGTTTTATCATTCATCTGATAAATAGCGCCACTATATTGTATTTGTTTATCATCCCACTCAGAGTATCCTCGCGCTAACAAACGGTAGATTGTGTAGCGTTCCTTTTGATGGAATGTATATATACTTTCCTTATATTAAAAAATTAAGAAATAGTTTATAAGGTAAGCAATGGTAGCAGGAAATGGCAATTCATTAATGTTTCATTATTTCTTCTGTCTATAATTTTCTAGTGTGGACAAGGGAAGGATTATTCTGTTTTCTAGTTTTTGGCTTCCATGGTTTTCCTAAGTCTGCACGATTACCCTATTGATGGCCTAAGGGGTATATCTCTGTCCATCAAGGTAGTGTCCACTGATCATCGGTTCACAACACTACTCCCTATAGGAAATGCTATTCGAGGGTCAAACATAGTATAGTGTATTCAAAATTACTGAATTAGAGATTTTTGGAGGAGTTCTACCATATTTTTTTCATTCTTTCATATACTCTTAAAAGTATCCAAAATTTCGAATAGGAAACCGTATATCAACCAAAAAACTGGCGTTTAATAGTTTTTGTGAAGTCCTTATATTAAAGCCCTGCAGGGCTATTACTTATTCACACCGGTGCGGCGGTGCGTCGCATTGCTCTATGAGCCCTCCTGTGTTCTTTTTTTTTTCTACGCAAATGTGAAAGTTCATTTCACTGGAAACAGTACAACAATGCTGCATACAAATGAGCCCTGAAGGCCCGAAACCATGAATAAGGGCATCATGCCCATAACAACAATATAAAAAGCCCAGAGGGCTATACAACCAACAACCATAAGGGCCTTAATACAAATGGCCATGAAGGCCTCAGATAGATGGGCCAAAAGGCCCATTGAGTTGAAATAGGTCCGAAGACCCAACGCAAGCTCCACCAACGGGAGAAGACGGAACCCCCAGAAACGTATCCATAACAACACGGTCGCAAAGTAGGAAAGCACAAGAAGCCAGTCACCACCGCTCATCCACTGCAAAGAGGAACCAGCAACCAACCAACTCATCGCTGCAGGGAAACTCGACAGTAAGGAGGCCGCAAAATCCTTCCCACAAACGCCTAGAGAAATGAACTTATTAAACACAAAGATAAGAAAACCAAACACGCAACAAGATAAACCCCTAGACTCCCGACCAAAGCATTTGCCCGAAGGAAGCAACAAAAAGCAACCCAAGCAGAGCACTAAAATGACGAGCGCGTGAGATCCACGCACCGCCGCATCTACGCTGGAGAGGTGTGAAAGAGAGCGCCTGGAGCTGAGGATCTCTGCTGTGGGGAGTGTGGCAGCCATAAAAACTTCAAGCCGGCTAGATTTAGCCATGAAAAGAGACCAATCCATGGACCCAAAAAGTGCCGAACTGGAAGTTAGGGAAGAAAGAATAGCCAAGGGAGGGACGACAAAGGAAGAGAGGGAGAGGGAAGGAAGAGACGGGAAGCTCCTCCCGTCGTCAAAGGTCGCTGGAAAAAACGCTCAGAAGAAAGGGTGGGATTCGGAAGACTCTAGAGAGAGCCCTCCTGTGTTCACGTTGATGCTTATAGTTTTTCGTCGGTTTTTTTTTTTTTTTTACAATTCACTTACTGCTGGGGTGTTTCAGAAGAACAGCGTAAATTTCGCCAGTCTTCGCTTATGTGGAAAAGCCAACTTATTAATTCACTCTGAACTGTACTTTTGCCCGTAAGCTCTGTCCTTCAGAGCAGCGTCATCAGACATCAGACATCAGACAACGGAACAGAAAAAACAATAAAGAAGATAAAGAAAGATGGCAAGGGCATTTGCCGAATGCCATTTTCGTTGCTCCAGTGTCTGCTTTAGGTACAATTACAGAATGCTTGCTGCCCTTACGCCAATTCACTATTTAATGAAACTGTTCGAAAAGCGAAATATATATGTATTTTCAAAGTATTGTTTTCCAAGGGCATGTTCCTTCATCGCTATCCAAGATGGTACATGGTACTGGATATTTATTTCGACTTCCCCAAAGCTCTCCAAAAACATACCCGGGATAACCTCGTAGCCAGTGGCCTCTGGAAAAATAATCTTTCCTTTATTTTCTTCTTGTCAAACTTTTAGGTAAAACCTTTATATGATGCTACGATAATCAATAGGAAAGGATATCCCTCTTTCTTTCTGTTTTTTTGCCAAAAATTATCAGTTATAGTAGTTGGTAAGTACCAAACGCGAATATACACCCTGGATTAGGTTGGCTTTCGAAGGCCGTCATAATTCAAGGCTGGTTAACGCTTACAGATGTGCATATTTCAACCACCAAGCTTTTGAATTAGAGTCTGGATCTCCTAACAACTGCAGCGTAGATGTGCCATATGGAGTCTGATTATTTTGGCCAACAACCGATGCTTTCTTTCTTTGTCATTACGACCGGCTTGATTATGCTTTTCCTCGACATAATTTGCTTCTTTTGGGTTTTTTTGTTTGTTGAGTTTTTAAATTCTGGAAGGCGATATAAATTTAAAATGGTGATGAATAGGAATCGAGACATGTTCATTTTTTAGTTTTTTTGTAAGATTTAAATCTATTTACAAAATTATCACCGAACATCTTAAGAATTCAAACGCAGACAACAATACATTTAACACAATCTCCAATAACTTTTACTCAAATTTCAATACATTTTCAAAAAAAAATTATAACAAATTTTCTCCTTTTATACTTTTTCACTTAATTTCAATATTTTTTTATTAAACAATTATATCAAATAATCTCTCTTTCTACCATTTTACAAACTCTAATAAAAATTAAATATTTTTAAAACTTTTCACTATCATTTACACAAACACTCTGTAAAATACTATTTTATATAAATATTTATAATTCTACTGTAATCCTCCCATTTTTACATAGAAAACATCCAATACAGCTCAACCGAAGCACAGGAGCAATTCCGTACTCCATTCTGAACGCGTCACTATATAATCTGACTAAAGTGTCGCCACGGTAACAAACACTTCCCTGAAAACCCAGCTTCAACCCCTCTCTCTCTTTCTTTATAAACAACATCCAAACTCAAATGTACGTATGCCCCAATAGAGAAACGCTCTAACAAGTGCCCGTGAAACCACTCCCATAAAGATCTCTGAGCCAAAAGTGGCAAAGCAACTTCTCGAGAGACTTTCTGTGATCCTCGTTTGATTTCCAAAACCAACGGCTCTGATTAACATCATTAACTGGTTGTCCTGTCTCTCACTCATCTCCCTCACTTGTCTCCAGCTGCAGATAATTCGAATTCCACAGATTTCTCCCGGAGGAGAATAGCAAATGGGCTTTCTCAAGTTCCCTCTAGGTTCGCTGGTTCTGCTCGTTGTGGTTTTGGGGCTGTCAGCTGTAGCAGAATCAAAGACGTACTGGGGGGACATTGAGGTTTTGAAGGCCATGAAGGACGGGCTGGACATTGGCTCAGTGAGACCAGGCTCGTGCGTGAGTTCCTGGGACTTCAAGGTCGATCCATGCGACAACCTCTTCGGCGAGCTGTTCACATGCGGGTTCAGGTGCGACGTCGTGGTCTCCGGAAGGAGCCGAGTCACCGAGATCAGTCTCGACCAGGCGGGTTACATTGGTTCGCTCTCTTCCACCTCCTGGAACCTCCAGTACTTGGACACCCTTGAACTCTCAAACAATTTTTTCTCTGGTCCCATTCCTGCCTCGCTCTCCAACCTGACTCGGCTGCGTCGACTTGGCCTGTCGAGGAACTCCCTTTCCGGCGAGATACCCACATCGATTGGCTCACTCTCTTCGCTCGAGGAGCTTTACCTCGATAACAACAACCTTCAGGGCATAATTCCAGCGAGTTTGAACAACCTCGTGAACTTGAAACGGCTCGAACTCCAATCAAACAAGCTCAGTGGTGAATTTCCCAACTTGGGTTCCTTGAGAAACCTGTACTACTTGGACGCTAGCGACAATGCCATCTCTGGAAAATTTCCGGGAACTTTCCCTTCTTCGTTGGTTCAAATAGCCATGAGAAACAACAGCTTACAAGGAACAATGGTCCCCAACAGTTTCACAAACTCGACCTATCTGCAAGTACTTGATCTGAGTCACAACCGTCTCAGTGGCTCCGTCCCAGCCCTTCTCTTCGACGGCGCTCCATCTCTGCAGCAACTCGTACTCTCATTCAACCAGTTCACCTCTGTACAAGTCCCAGCCTATCTGGGAACCCAGAGCGAGCTCATTGAAGTTGATTTGAGCAACAACGAGCTCCAAGGCTTTCTACCCGCGTTCATGGCGTTAATGCCAAGGCTCTCCGCTTTGTCGCTCGAGAACAACAAGCTCACCGGTATGATACCGATCCAGTACGCCCTGAAAACGGTTGTAACCGGATCCGGAATCTCACCGTTCGCGAGGCTCTTGCTAGGCGGGAATTACTTGTTCGGACCCATACCGGACCCTCTAATGGGGCTCAAACCGGGTTCTGTAAACGTGAGGCTGGTCGATAACTGCTTGATACGGTGTCCGGTCATTTTCTTTTTCTGCCAGGGGGGTGACCAAAAATCTTCGAGCGAGTGCAGGAGCTTTAACCCTGTAATTCCTTGAACAAAGTGACCACAACAATCCATGACCATTAGAACATTTCTGCGTTTCGTATGGTGATAATTTTGACTGGTTTTTCTTCTTCTTCTTCTTTTAGCTCCTAGATTACTTTTATTATAAGGTAAATCTTTTGTGATAGATCTCCATAGATATGATAGTAGATATAGTAAAATAAGGAACGAGGTAATGATGAAGAAGGTGGCGGAAGATGACGAAGGAGATAGAATGGCATAGATTTCATTTTGTATTTCCTCTGACAGATGAACGTTGTACCCACGTGATTGTTTGGAGGCCGTGGGGTTACTACTGCTGCCTACGTGCAGCAGGGATCTCCAATCGTTGAACAGAAATTTTATAAAAACAAATCTTCCAGCTTGTCTAATGGTTTGCAGTTTTCTCGCCATGACAGAAACATTTTTTTTTTCTAAGCTGATAGAAACAATCTTATATTTAGATACATATTTGTGTATCGAGAATCAAAAGCTTGCATTCTGATTTGTGCACGTATTCCAAGATATTTCAACAGGTAAGCTAAGGCCTTCCAAAGCAGGAAAAAAGGGTTAAGATGTATCATTTCCATTAGGAAAACATCACTTTTCAAATTAGCAGAGCAAAATAATATTTTTTTATTTAGACTATCTATTTCATTACGTTTAGGCTGCGTTTGCACCAAATATTTTACCAACTTCTAATAAAATACTATAATATAATCTCTCTCCTATTAAAAAATATAAAAAATTACTTATCTCTTCACTTTTTCACTAAACCCAATATCAACATTAAACTCAATACCAAAAATTTTACAACACAAACATAACCTTAGACACAAAGCTGTTAAAATGAATTAAAATTTATCTTATAATGAGATTATTGAAATATATATAAAAAAGGTTACGAGTATAATATCGATTTTTAAATCATGTGACATGACAAATATTGATAATTATAATACTTTTGAGGCTAATTGTGTCGAAATTCTTAATTCAAATATGTAAATGTCATTTTGGTGATGATTTAAGAGTTATTCTTTTTAATTTCAAGCTCTTCGAGGAAGTTGCTTAATGCAATTATAAGATACCTTTTATTACTCTCTATGAAGGGTGAATCATCTCTCACACAGCAGTGAGAAAGCAATCTGTCTCTTTTTATTTTCTTGCAGCAGTTAGTAGGCTACATCTAAATTCTTTTTTCTCGAGAGAAAGCCTATCGAACGTACGTTTACTTTCTCTCAAATATCACGTACACGAAGTATCAAATTTAACGGATATCAACTCCAAGTTCTAAAATAAAAATATCACAAAGTACAAGTTTCTTTCTTAATTTCCCTTAAAACAAACAAAGAGTACAGTTTTTCTAAATTACTTTATAACCGGTATGCCTGTAATATGTTGCTTCTTGTACTTCGTATTCTTGCTTGAATAAGGGGACTTGTTTTTTCCTTTAAAAAAAAAAAAGAGAACCCTTATACTTGCAAATATGGAAACAATGGAATCTGCCATTGGTGAATTTGCTTAGAGTAGGACTAGCAGCGGAATCTCCTCGAGGATTGGGATGAAACTCTTCTCCCATTTTGAAGAGACTAAAGGCAGACAAATCTTTGAAAATGCTTTTGTCGGGACTGTTAAGGCGGAACAGTTCGTAGTGGTACGTACGGATAATCGCCCGACTAGATCCGCTCACTAACATCTGAACGATACAAAATGGATTTAACAGACTGAGAGCTCGGCTATTTAGAAGAACAAGTGAATCGCCTCAATAAGTCTTTGAAAAACTTTTCCACCTATGATCCGGCCATAATTAATTTGTTGAGGTGGCTCGAATTTGTTTAAAATTGTCTCGATTCTCTTTTTCGTGGCTGTAATCCAAATTTTGCCGTAGAAGAAGCTGAAAATGCTTTTAAAGGGCACTTATGTCGCCACAATAACTCTCAAAGTCTTGAACGACACATAGACAGAAAACAATATATTGGCAAACTTCTGTCGTACAGTGGTAGTGTCTTCCATGCCCCACTAAAATTTAGTTTAATAGCAGATGAATACATGTGACAGAGCTGTTCATCGTACATAATCCCGAGTACACCAGCTCAGGGACATCTTCTCTAACTCAGTTTTCCTATGGTTTGAAAGATAAAAATTTCTGTTTGCCGCAAAACCTTTCCATTCTTCTTCCTCGTCTTGCTTTCAGCAACCCTTCTATTTCTTGTTGAAGCATGTCACGTTGTAGACAAAGAAGCACTCCTTGAATTCAAGACCAAAATCTGTTTGAAATAAAAATTTAAATTTTGACAAGTGAGACATTCAATTATAAAAATAATCAATTGGATTTATTACATTCCTCACTTATGATTTAAAATGTTTACATGAGACTATTTATAAGCCACTAATTGCAAATGTCCACGTTGCCTTTGCAACGTGGGACTACAATTTTTTTAACAAAATCACCGCGGACCCTTCAAGTCTCTTGCATTCCTGGACATCATCCTCGGATTGCTGCACAGCTTGGGAAGGTATAGCATGTGATTCCTCTGGCAGAGTTGTCAACGTCTCGCGTTCAGGACTTGTCGCAGGCGACGCTTCCATCTTGGACACGTACATGACGGGAACTGTGTCTCCTTCTCTGGGTAACTTATCCTTTCTGCAACTTCTGGACTTGAGGGGTCCTATACCACCGGAACTTGGCA